>JAXGGA010000544.1:0-214032 GCA_038373865.1 Uloborus plumipes | reverse complement strand
AGTGTAGAAATCGCTCAAATCGAAAAACGGCAATCTGATTTTTTGAAATAAGGCCAGAGTAAAAATAAGGACTTTCAAGGACTTGGGACATTAAAATAAGGACTTTTAAGCACTTTTAAGGCTAAATAAAAAAATAAGGACTTATAAGGACTTTCAAGGACCCGTACGAACCCTGTTCAAGGTTTTTTTTTGCTGCACAGTGTAATCAGAGAAATAATTTATTATGATAGTTAAGAACTAATAAATTGTAAATAATCATGTATAAAATATTCAAATAAATATCCTCACAATGATACCTTTCTACGATTATTAAAAAAAGGTAAATTGAAATCCTTTATTCTTTAAGCACAGATTTTCAAAAAAGGAATTACAAGTCTGATGTACATTATAGCTTTAAAATTCAAAAGATCAAATTGATACAAAAGATTGTTTAAAGATTTAAAAAATGTTTCACCTAATGAATCTTTGAGAACACTTATACTAATAGGAAAAATAAGCTTTAAGAAAATCATAATGTTTTTCATTGTAAACATATTTTCTCTTGTTTATTCGTTTAGCAACAAAATTTCTTTACTTTCTAAAAAGAAAAAAATGATCGTCCAGTAAGTTAAGTAGAAAAGTAAAAACCAAGTTCCTTTCGAAAAATTTAAATATGGTTTTCGCTGTAAAAAGTTTAGAACAATCAGTGCCGATAGGTCATTTAATTGTCCTTTGATGAATCCAATCTCCATAGCAAAATAATAGACTTAAATTATTCATAACAGAAGGAAAAAAACTCTGTAATGAAAAGATAGTATAGCTGCAATACAATTTTTGTGGGTAAAAGGCTGAAGTTACAGCCATCCGACGGCACTGATTTCGTTTCTCCAGGTGCGCTTTTTTGCATGTGGGTTTTTTAAAAAAATCATTAAAAATCAAGCATTGTTTTTTAAAATTTGGAAGCCTGAAACAATAAGGTATTAAAAATAAAACTGTTTGTTAATCCATTAAATTTCACCAGCTGTTTTATTTTTTACTCATGAGAACCAATGTGGGAGAGAGGAAATCCTTTCAACGGTTTTTGCAAAATAATTATTTTTGACGCAATACTGCATCAGAAACTTAAGTTTAAAGTACCATATATTGAATTCATATTTCAGTTATACTTTCTAATTTTTCACAATTCCTAGCAGGGCCGGATTAAGGGTGTCGTAGGCCCTAGGCACTCCAGCAGTGTAGGCCCCGAAAAAATTTTTTTTAACTGAAATTAACCACTAATATTAAGTAATAATTTTGTTGTAGATATAAATCCGAAAATATGATGATGCGGTAAAATAACATTATTTTATTTTGGGATTTTAATGTTTTTATTTTTCATAGAGCCATTTTCAATAGCCATAATTTCAGAATTGAGTTTATCTGCAACAAAGCAACTTTTATATCTACCAAATTCCATGCAGAATTCCAGGATTTTAGTACATGAACATGACAAGACTTTAGCCGCAGGCTAAAGTCTTGTGTTTGCCAGGAAAACCTCTCGGACGGGCACATGCGTTTAACACCAGTTGGCCACGTTTCCATGCCAACCACCAAATGCTTGCGCGCGATCGAGAGGGTTTCCCTGCTGCTAAGGTCTTTTGTTTTAGTAGCTCAGTTGTGTAATAAGTTAATATGTAAACACTACGATAGAGCGTGTATGCCTGTGCTTGATTTAATCACGCTCAACCCCAAGTCAATCTTTAGTTTAAAAACTGGAAGTTAAATTTATTAAAGGTAAGGTAAGTAAAGAAAAGAAAAGTTGTTTTTATACTCTACTTATTTTAACCTAGTTTTTGATTCTGGAATATTGCTTCATTCCATTATAAATAATATAATTATCATTTTATCACTTCTTATTAGTATAATAGTCCGCCGTAGAATGCAGCACAATGCAAGAGAAAGCGAGTGAGTTGCTTAGTAAAATTAAAGGGTCTTTATTGAAACATGTTAACATTTCTAATAGTCCGAGAGCCAGGTGAAAATTTGGTTAATTATTTCCTCTCGATAGATAATTGGCCATACGCATCAGACAACAGTATCATAAAGCCCTATGACCGTCAGCTGCGGCACAGTGGGGGGGATGAGTAGTTGTAACCTCCCACGCTTGAAGAAAAAAAAAAAATTCACTCATTTCCTCTCGCCTAAAAATTTACCAGATGATAGCTTATATGTAACTATTGATAAATATATACGTCAGCTGGCTGTATCTCGGTGGAAAAATTGTCAGCTGATACTTTGAAGGTCGTTACGTAGAAGTTAGCTAGAAGCATTTACTGACTACACTGTTCGACAAAAAAAACCTTGAAAATGCTTCTGGTATTTTGAAGGCTGATTCTTATGTAAAATGACCCCCTGAATCCGAATATGACCCCCGTTTTCCCCCATCACGTCCCAATTTTTTTTAAACGCCCCCCTTTTTTTTTCATTTTTCCTTAGTTTCAGGGCTATAATATTTTTTTTGGAGGGGAAAGGAGCCTTATATTCACCAATAATTTTTTTTGAAGGTCAAGAGAGACTCAAAGTTTAAAATCATGAGCACCGAGAAAAAAAAAATCGGGGAACTTGCGGGGGGGGGGGGCGTGGCCCCCCAAAATATTTGAAAAATCACCAAAAACGATCTTTTTATTCTAGTTTCTTTAAAAAGACCTTTAAAACATTTTTTTCGGTGCAGAACCAGAGTATAGGATCCGCTCCTATGGCTCCTGGGTCAGAAAAATTTTCACGCTGTAAAATTTTTAAAAAAAAATAAAATAATGCTTTAAAAATCGCACTTTGCACTCGAGTTTTAAAGCAGGTCTTCAGCCAAAAAAAAAAAAAAAAAAAAACAAAATTGTGGCTGATTCTTATGTCAAATGACTCCCTATTTCCAAATATGACCTCAGTTTCCTCCCTCCACCCCCTCTTTCCAGAGAGTCCCCCCCCCCCAATTCAGAGTCATTTTACTAATTCGGAGGGGAAAAGTACATTACGTAACCCGTTAACATAATTCTAAAAGGCAACAGAGGTTCAAAGTTCAAAATCATGTACATGTGTACCAAAAATATAAACTATGGCGGTGTACCCCCCCCCCTAAATAAAAAAAAATCTTCTTTTCTTGTTTTTCTAAGAGACGTTTTAAACCTTTTTTTTTTTTTTTTGTGAAAAATCAGAGTATTGAATTTTCTTTTCTTTTTTTTTGGGGGGGGGGGGAGGGGGGAGGTATACCGCCCTAGTTTATATTTTTGGTACACATGTACATGATTTTGAACTTTGAACCTCTGTTGCCTTTTAGAATTATGTTAACGGGTTATGTAATGTACTTTTCCCCTCCGAATTAGTAAAATGACTCTGAATTGGGGGAGGGGGACTCTCTGGAAAGAGGGGGTGGAGGAGGGAAACTGAGGTCATATTTGGAAATAGGGGGTCATTTGACATAAGAATCAGCCACAATTTTGTTTTTTTTTGGCTGAAGACCTGCTTTAAAACTCGAGTGCAAAGTGCGATTTTTAAAGCATTATTTCATTTTTTTTTAAATTTTACAGCGTGAAAATTTTTTCTGACCCAGGAGCCATAGGAGCGGATCCTATACTCTGGTTCTGCACCGAAAAAAATGTTTTAAAGATCTTTTTAAAGAAACTAAAATAAAACGATCGTTTTTGGTGATTTTTGAAATATTTTGGGGGGCCACGCCCCCCCAAGTTCCCTGATTTTTTCTCGGTGCTCATGATTTTAAACTTTGAGTCTCTCTTGACATCCAAAAAAATTTATTGGTGAATATAAGGCTCCTTTCCCCTCCAAAAAAAATATTATAGCCCTGAAACTAAGGAAAAATGAAAAAAAAAAAGGGGGGGCGTTTTAAAAAAAATTGGGACGTGATGGGGGAAAACGGGGGTCATATTCGGATTCAGGGGGTCATTTTACATAAGAATCAGCCTTCAAAATACCAGAAGCATTTTCAAGGTTTTTTTTTTGTCGAACAGTGTAGTCAGTAAATGCTTCTAGCTAACTTCTACGTAACGACCTTCAAAGTATCAGCTGACAATTTTTCCACCGAGATACAGCGAGCTGACGTATATATTTATCAATAGTTACATATAAGCTATCATCTGGTAAATTTTTAGGCGAGAGGAAATGAGTGAATTTTTTTTTTTTCTTCAAGCGTGGGATGTTCCAACTGCTTATCCCCCCCACCGAGCCTCAGCTGACATTCACGAGGCTTCATAGTTCGATTTTCTGTTGCGTTTTACTAATTATCACTTGAGAGGAACTTGGTCGTATATATCTGTTACTGGCTCTCGGACTATAAGGATACAGAAGATAATGCAGATGCGGTAGATATTTCCTCGATCGAGGTTAGACCTAAAGAAGCTGAGGCTTGTTGGGACTCGCAAGAATGTTCAACCAATAAAACTGAGAATGTCACAGAAGACGAGGCTGACGGGGGTTTACGAAATTTCAACGACGCTTCTAAGCAGGTGGTGCTTGAATCACTACCAACAACATCAGCCTCAAGTATTTTCAATTCTGATCCAGCACGGTGGACAACCATAAGCGCAGATCTTATCGATTACTTCTCTCGTAATCACCCTGTGCAGAAATTTTGTGTGTAGTATAGTTTTTCGGGCAGGCCGGAAGGGCGCCCGCAGAGCTGGCGAAAAAGTCATGAGTGAACGCAATCATGAGCGAGAGAATGATCGAAACAAGCTCAGAGGCCAAGCATCTGGACGGGAGATGTGAAGAAAGGAGGCAGGAAGTTATACGCCACTAAATTTGGCGAAAAAATGAGATGTCCATCACAAGATTATTTTTTCAGAAAACTGAACAACAATGATATTATAAAAAGGGACTGGTTGATATTTTCCGAATCTACTGGCAAGTTTTTTTTGTTGTAAATGTATTTTGTTCAAATCGGACCTACCTGGAAATCCAAACCTGTGTAACCAATTCCTTACAGGCTTTAATGACTGGAAAAACGCACATTCGAGAATTTCAAGTCATGAAGTGTCAAAAGAACATTTTGTATCTATTTCTGCTTTAGTGAACTATCAACAAACTAGAAAAATTGATGAGACGTTTGATATTGTCAAGGAAAAAGAAAGCATATATTGGACAACGGTTTTAAGAAGAGTAGTGGAAGTAATTAAGTTTTTGGGCGAAAGGGGACTAGCGTTTAGAGGCGATAATGAAATACATGGTGATCCTAGTAATGGCAATTTTCTTGGGTGTATCGATCTCTTAGCCAAATTTGATCCGTTTCTAGAAGAACATGTAAGAAGATACGGTAATCCAGGCCGCGGACAAGTATCATATTTATCCTCCACAACGTATGAAGAACTAATAATTTTACTGGGGTCAAAAGTATTGGAAAAAATAGTTACAGAAATCAAAGAAGCCAAGTATTATGGAATCACTGTGGATTCTACACCTGACGTTAACCATACGGATCAACTCTCCATAGTTATTAGATATGTCTCAAAAACTGGAGATATATATGAAAGATTTTTGATGTTTGTTAAAATAGAAAAACATGATGCCAAGTATCTTTTTGACACTCTAATTTCAGTTTTAGAAAATCAGGGAATAGACCCAAAATTTTGCAGATGTCAGTCTTATGACAATGCGGCTAATATGAGCGGAGTGTATTCGGGAGTACAAACTAGATTTAGGGAAATCAACAGCGCAGGCACTTGGGTACCATGTGGAGCTCATAGTCTTAATCTAGTTGGCACAGCGGCGGCAGGAAGCTGCAAAATTTTTTGAAATTTTGCAATCGCTCTACTATTTCTTTGCAGCGTCCCCTCAAAGATGGTCTAAACTAAGGTCTTTGGGAAGTAAAATTTCTGTAAAAAGACTTTCAGAGACCAGATGGTCAGCACGTTATGAGGCTGTAAAAACATTATGTGCCCATTATGATGATATACCTGGTATTCTTACAAATATTTCAACTAGTGAAGGTATGAAACCTACAGCAGTGATTGAGGCACAAACCTTAATCCATCAACTGAATACTTTGGAGATGGTATTACTCACAGTTATTTGGGAAGATCTACTAAAACACGTCGATATTGTAAATAAATCTCTTCAAGAACCTGGCATCGAGTTTAACACGATGGTGCGACTTTACGACAGTTTAATTCAATATTTATCTCACTGCAGAACTGAGGACACGTATAATAGCTATTATCTTAAGGCAAAAGCCCTTGCACCAGATTCAGAATTTAAAGAATCTGAATCTAGAGTTCGTAAGAGAAAACGACAGTTCGATGAAGGGCCAGATGAGACTCCCTCTGGCAGCGCCAAAGATTCCTTTAAGATTAATGTTTTTTTTTATTGTTCTGGATATGCTTTGCGCTGAAATGACAAAGAGACGCACCGCGTATACCGGCCTTGATGACACATTTAGTTTTCTTACGGATAATACACTGACCGAGGACATTATCAAGGTTAAGACTCAAGCTCTGGTAAAAATGTATCCGTCTGACTTAGAAGAAAACTTTGTTGATGAGTATTTGATTTGTTCAAATTTGTACCCCAAAACCACCTCTATAACGAATCTCATCAAATTACAAATAAAGGATAAACTTGTGCCAAGTTTCCCAAATGTTAATATTGCATTTCGCATATACCTTTCGATATTGGGTTCGAATGCAGAAGGAGAAAGATCATTCTCCCAGTTGAAGCTTATAAAAAATTTTATGCATTCAACTATGGGTCAAGAGAGAACTTTGTCACTGGGCCTTCTGTGTATTGAAAGTGATGTCGCTCCCGGCATTAATTTTGAAGATATAATACACGAATTCGCTGTGTCAAAATCCCGAAAAGAGGAGTTATTTTAGGATCTACTTAGTAAACCAAACGTTTTGTACTCGTATTTTTTGTGTGTTTGTATTTACATATACTATTTTGACCTTCACTATATAATATAAAAATGTTTATAAGTTTTTGGGGTATCTTTATTTCAATATATTTTTTTTCAAAGCCCTAAGACCTTTGGTCTTCATAGGCCCTTTGGCCTTCGTAGGCCCTAGGCACGTGCCTACTGTGCCTAATTGGTAATCTGGCCCTGATTCCTAGTTAAATGCAAAGTATCAAATTTTTGCATCTTAAGTGAAGCATGAACTTCGTTGAAATCTGCCCCTCCTAGGGGGCAGCTTTCAATGGGAGGTGGGGTACATTTCTACAGCAGAAGAGAACCTACAATTATCATACAATTTGACAAAATAAGCTTTATTTACAAACCTCAAAACAGATAGATTAATATACCGTATTTTCGGGTAGATAAGCTGCACCACCGTATATGCCGCACTTCGCAAAATTCGGGAGAAAAAAATGTGTTTCATCAGATACGCTGCATCAGCATATAAGCCGCATAAAACTTTGTCACAAATTCAATGTGCACGAACCTACGGCTACGCTGTATACTGAATTGAAGTTGTTCAAAAATAATGGCAAAGAATTAGTAACATTGATTTGAAAACAGTGATTTAATATCATAGATAAATAAAACATTGTAACATTTTGGCGATAACTGCAACTTATAGTAACCCTGTTCTACTCTGGTTGGTTTCTACTGCAACCCTACTTCCCATTCTCAGGGCAATGGTATGGTGCAATGGCTGGCGGGCCGTTTTTTTAAAAATTATTATTTGTTTTTCATTTGGGTTCCTTGGGCCGGTTTTTTAAAATTATTTGTTTTTCGTTTGGGTTCCTTTATTAGACACGTTGGCTATGGTTGATGTTTTTTTTTAATTTATTCCAGTTCCTTATAGGATCTAGGAGAATAAAATAACATCTGAATAAGCAGAAATGTTATCACCCTTTTCAAAATAGATCTTTTCAAGGGTGTTGCAGTTGTGGTTTTGACTCTAATTTGTTTTGTTTTTAAGCAATAACTAAAGATAAAATGAACTTTGAAAAAACAAAAACAAAAAAAAAAAAAAAAAAAAACTTTTACATCGTATAAGCCGCAGGAGTTAAAATTCAGCTTTTAACCACGTATAAGCGACGGCTTATCTACCCGAAAATACGGTAGATGTTAACATTATATCACACTAGATTGTTGATTACATGATTTTGTCGGGAAATAAATCGAAGTTGATGAAAAATGTCACCAAAAATACAGCTCGCACTGTTCCCCCACAAATTTGGTTGAGGCAGTTTCATTTTTATGTCACTACGTTCCATACTGCTTATGTCCTCTTTTTCTGGAAAATAGAATTTCCAAGAATCCTCTTTCTTTCTCATATACTTTATCTTGTAGCCATCTTCTTCTAGTTCCTCAATTTTCCCTACAAAGAGAACTTTCTTCTTCTTCCCACAAAACTCTACAAGAACAAAGTCATTAATATTTAAAACTGTATCGTTAGTTATTTCTAAATCTAGCTGTTCACATTCTGTAGTTAAAAAATCTTCACCCTCTGATTCATCATGTGAAGAAATTTGCTCGTACTCACTCTCGGAAGAATCTACAAATAACTTTTTGGTGGCTTTGATTTCGGCTTGTTTGTGTTGTTTGACATTGATTTTCTTTTCTTTCCCAATCTTTTAAGGGTTGCTTCTTCACTGAGAATTTTTTTTTGGGTGTTCCAGTTAATATTTTCGACTTCCCTTTTTTTCTTCCACCTCTCCTAACATGGGCAATCACTTTAGGGTAAGGCCTCACATCTACTGGTGTTAGTGGTGTACTAAGAGCAGGGTTTTCTTCACTAGTACTTGGGAGGCTTTCTCTTATGCAAATTTTTTCATTCATTGAATTAGGAAGAGTGTCTGCAGATTTAGCAGAAGTTGGCTGAATATTGTTTACAACTATAGAAGAAGGTTCAAAGTCCTCATCAGTGAAAACTAGACATGAAAAAGGCTAGATTCCTGTTTTTTGGAAGGCTGCAGTCATATTTTTGTTAGTGAATGAGGCAGTGTATGCAGTATTTGCTAGTGCAGCATAGTTGTGTATGCTGATGGTCTTGCCAGGATTAGAAACCAGCCAATCATTCTGAGCCATTTTTAACTTTGACTTGAAAGGTCCCAGAACTCCTACATCCAAAGGCTGGAGGCGTGGGAACAATGCGGAGGAATTGTTACCAACACTATGCCATTTTCCTTAGCAAACAACACAGCATCAAGTGTTGAGTGACTTTTATGATTGTCCATCACTACAAGTAATTTATTATCTTGTGAACAACAAGTATGCTTTTTAATATGCTTTAGAACCTCCACAAAGGCCTCGTTTATGCATGCTCCGGCTTTAACCCGGCGTGAAGCAGAAGGAGGAGAAATGCAGCATTGAAGCCGGGTTTTCAACAAGACCTGTTTTTGACAAAAGGCGATTTCTCTACCTTTTCCCCAGAATCCCTTGCAGAAAGGTTCTGGTTTCGTGGAAGTAGCGAAAGTTGTTTTCACTTTTATTCCTCAAATTGTTGATTTGAAATTAGCTTGGACGTTATGCCTTTCTTTCATAATTCACAATATTACACAAATTTACTGATTTCAAAACATAGGCCCCGTTTACATACATACTTATGCACTTTCCAGTATATTTTGTAACTTATTTTAAGTGGGCAAACATCATTATTCTCGGGAATACTTTCCGATTCTTGGGGGAAAAAAACCTCATTAATCTCAAACTTTTAAAATGAAATGTGTAGTAACAAAAGCATTTCTTGACAATACTGCGAAAAACAATTTCTATTCGTAAAAAATATGTTGGATAGTCAGTTGGATTTTCGTTCTAATAGGCAAATTTTGCCACACATTTTTTTTTTTAATGAAATAGAATGCATCCGTATTTATTTCCTCAGTTTTCAGTTGGAATGAAATTTGAAAAAAGTTTATGAATGCACTTGACATGTTTTCGTTCGGGAAATGTTTTGGTAGTTTTGGCCCGTTGACCCTTTAATTTTACTTGGTGACCTTTAATTGTTGCAAGTTGACCCTTTTATTTTGACCCTTTCTTGTTTCTGTACTAAATTTTTTGAATCCTGCGCGATATGGCTTTTATAAAAAAAAGCGTTTATATTAGAAAAAGAAATCTCCCTTTCAGAAATTGGTTTTATAAAATGGCGCTAAAATTATGAAAAAAAATTGCCTGTTTTTTGGTTTCGGGATAAAATTTTCTGTAAAGTATTAACTAAAAATTGAATTTTCTGGTCTGAAATTCTCCATTTTGTTTGCTAAGATTGTGTTGACAAATCCATTAGATTGACATCATACCAACATGCTCAGACTTCATAATTGTCCAGATATTCCTGATAAAAATATTTTGTCCTGATTTGTCCTAATTTGTTAGTTTTCTGAAGCTCTCTTTTATGTTCTGATCTTCCTGATTTTTTGCAGACTTATAAATTTTAGGGCTTCCAAACATGTTTTCAGTCTGTCCTTAGGAATAAATAAGATAGCCTTTTTTCCTAACTCTTTCTCTAAACTCATAATTTTTAAAAGTTGAAATTAAAAATGCACTCATTAATCGGTAAATGGGCTCTAAGACGATTAACTTAGGGGCCAATTAGAAGGCTGCGATTTAATTTTTGTACTAAAATTGCTTTTGCTTAGAAGAAATAACTATGCTGAATGCATTTCAGCGCATTAATCGCCTGAGTGTTAATATTTTATTTAGTTTTTTTTTATTAAAATACATTTTTATTCAGAAAAAGAAGCAATGCTTAACGAATATATTACACCTAATGAATAGTTTTAAACGCTAGCTATCGAGGGGGAAAAACACATCACCCCTAGGATTACAACAAGTGATAACGTGACACTGGCAATAAGAAAATAATGTACAGTTCAATATTATACTTGTATATAGGTACACATGTGCATTACTAAATTTTTGCTCAATATCAAAAGTGACCTGGATTTTTTGTAATATTGTCTTTTTTTCAAAGCCACTACGAAGTCTGCGTACTACTCGCAATTCTTGACTGAAAAAGGGATTTTTACCACATACAATTTTGAAGCCACTTAAATAGAAAATATAAGCTATAGTGATTAAGACTTAGTAGAACGAAGTTTAATTTATCAAATAGTAACTTCCTTTTTTTCAGCAAAAACCTGTCGAAAAATTATGTAAACTTAAGCATATTTAGGAAAAAAGCTCCAAATTTAGGCATTTTAGGATAATATAATTTATTTTTCAGTATTGCTAATCTTTCTATTTGAACAAAAGTATCAGTTGATCGAATATTATTTCTGTATTTGTTAAATATGATTTCAGAGATCTTGAGTTTTCTTTTTTTTTGTTAGTTTTTCCTTGCGCACTAACGATACTTTGGTTAAGTAAAATAAACAACCGTACAGTCAATGCAGGAGAATCCACCTTCAATACCTCATTGATGAAGGAGAGAAATTTCTACCCCATTTGAAACCGGTTTCACCTCGGGTCGGTGCATAAACACGGCCTCGGTAGGGAAAGCCGGGTTGAATCCTGCTGCATAAACGGGGCCAAAGAGAGGTCCAATCATGTAGCCACTTTTAGGAGAATTTACCAAACCTAAACTCCCAGGTGGTGCCCCAAATAACATAGTCATGGAATTTTGCCCTTGGGAAAATAAACACAGGGGGTACTGTATTGCCTAAAGCATTTATTCTCATGCACATAGTTATGCTTCCACGTTCTCCAGAAATAGCCTGTCCTACCTGATGAGCTCCTAGCTTAGCAACAACATTAACAGCTTGAACAACTGTTGATATCCCAGTTTCATCCAAGTTGTAAATTTGTTTCGCTGTAAAAGAATATACTTATTGAGAGCTCGCTCGTAGTTGTCAAAGAATTCCAGAACATTTCCTTTGTTAAATGCTGTTGCTCTTGCAAGGCTGGTGTTTTCTGGCTTTCGTAATATGAGCTGCGTGTGACGCTTCATGAAAACCCTTCACCCAGTCAATTCCAGAAGTTTTATTCTTGTCCCAGCTACTTGGAACTTTTAAATCCAAACGTTTTGCATAGTCAAATGCTAGTTGGCGAATTTGTGTATATGTTAGACCATAATTCAGAACTGAACATTTAATGATGTATACAGAAAGAAGGTTTTCTTGCTAAATATCAAAAACTTTATTGCTGGTTTACTTGGAACTGTAGCATTTTGTGTTTGTTTCACAAATTTCAGTTTCATCAACTATTAAATTAGAAGGCTTACTTTTTTTCAATCTGTAAAATAATGTTGTGAAGTCCATGCCAAATAAGCTTGCGGCTACTCTAAGAGAAGTGCCATTTCGAACCGCTTCCATTACGTTCTGTATATCTTCTTCACCCAATTCTGGTTTGGTACGCTTTTTCCAATAAGTCCGCACCATTTTTATAATCTGCAAAAGTCAAAGTAGCAGGCTAAGCATTTATATTTAAAAATCTTAATCTTTTAATCTGTGTTAGAGACTTTATTTCAATGCAAAAATAAAAATATTTTAAGTAATGGTAAAACTTTTGTACTAAAGAGATAGTTATGTTTTTAATTGTTCATAGATTGTATTATTTTAAACAATAATGAAACTGATTGGATTCGGATTTTAAGCTTATGAAAAAAATAATTACAATATGCTTTATTGAACAAATTCATACTTGTTTTGAGGATGTAGAATAGTATATCCCAAAAGTGGAGTATATTTGAAGCACCTGATTAATGGGCTTACTACAAACTGTTTTGGTTTAGGCTTCATGTAGTCATAAACTTTAATTATTCCAACACTTTTAAATGTGACCTAGATATTGGTGCAAAAAGTTACAAGCCAATTTTCATAATTTCTAAAGTAAAAAATTGGAAGGGGGCACCTTTCAAAACTGTTGAAATGTGTCCTCTAAGCAGTGTTGAAACCTGCCCCCTAGTGCAAACATTTTGGTTAAAATATAATCAACAATCTTCAAAAAAGACTTGTGACTTATTGATACTATATTTAGAAGCAGAAGTATGTAAACTAGTTGGTGAATAAATATCCCTTACCTGATCAAGAGATTATTGCTTGATAAACTGTTTTGAAATCAGAACTTCCTTTTCACTTTTGGGATGCTAGAACTTGTTTCACTGAATAACTCAACTGCTGTAAAAAGAAATGGCTGAAAACTAAATGTCAACGTTAAGCATACAAAAACCTTACTGGAAGATCTATTGACCGAACATTGTTCTGTATTTGGAGCTGGAAATTAAAGCTGTTGAAATGTGCCTCATGTTGAAATGTACCCTACAAACCAAACTCAATTTCTCGCGAAACCCAACCAGTTTTGCGAGTCAGAGAAACGTTATTTTCTTTAGTTTCTCGGGTCTAAACTGAATTTCAGAGATATCTATATGCAATAAAATAAACAATAAAAGAAATTATTATAGTCAAAAATACTATCTTAATTTTGAAAACATGAAGATACAACTCTTAACCGCTTGTTACAATTCCCTTCAACAACTACAATTTTCAAGGTGCAAAAATAATTGTAGAAAGTACATACTTGGGTTAAAGAATCTCCAAATAAAACTATTTTGGGCCAATTTACTTTGCCAAAATTCATTGTCTTAATTCAAATAAACCAGCGGTTCAAAATTTGTTTTTGGTTCCCACAGCAGTTCAAACTAAGTTAGATAAATTCAAGTTTCAAAAATTTGTTTCTTCAGGGGAGTTTAAGAAACAAACTTAAATTTTTAAGCAATTAAACTTTTATCGTCGGGTCCGCTTTCGCATTCGATTCGTCGGTTTCGGCTACTGCCAATGCCTACTAAATACTAAATTAAATTAGACTCCCTGGGCTACTGTTTTTTGACTGGAAAAAAAGAAAAATGCTAGATAATTTCTTAACATATACATCCCATGAACTTATTGTGAAGAAACTTTAGAGGCCATTAATGCTATCGATTGTTTCTTCAAATCTTAAAATACATTTCTTCGAAAACTTCGATAATATACAAAAAAAAAAAAAGAAAGAAAAAGTGTCTATTGATCCTGTGACACTTTTGACAACCCGCATATAGAGGCATAAAATGTGATAGGAGAAATTTTTATCTGCCAAGTAAATGCGAAAAAAGCGCCAACAAGTAACACCTTCTTTTACAGTAAGCCAATCAAAGCAAAGGAGTGATAAGCCACGTCCCGAAGAAGTAAGGGAACACAAATTATACAGTCAAAAATGACTTTACTCGTAACTGCTAGATGTCAGAGAGAGTCTCTCCTAATTGATGTTTACAAGCGAGTTATGTTTATAGTTTTATGTTGATTTAATAGCTGTGCTTATGATAAAAATTTTTAGACCGTAGTTTTGCTGTTTCTATAAAAGGCAAACTTCTTCTGTGGGTATTTTTGAAGACTCGATGAAATCTAATTTTGAACTTTGCATCCAACAGCAATGATAATGAAAGATTTTGTGAAACATAAACTTATATTCATTTGCTACTCTGGCATTTTTATTCAGATGCATCGCAAAATATTCGATTCATATACAAACCTTTCCAATGTGTGGTCTTAATTCTGAGAAAGATCGAAAAACTGATCTGCATTTAATTGTTTGAAGAATCATTATGAAAAGAATGTTTTGTCTATTCTTATAGCTGCTATAATTAAAGATTATTGCTACAATTGCACAACTTCCAGACTGACTTAGTCGTAGGTTATAAATAGCTTTGAAAATTTTAAACTTAGAGCTTTAGAAATTTTGTACTTTTATATTATAAACTACATGCTTTTAAAAGTAATGTACACTTCAAAAGAGAAATGCTTCTACATCACATTGAATAAAAATCAATTAAAAACATCAAACACTTGTCTGCATACATGTACAACTGTATTTCCATACTTAAGTGAATATTTGAAAATTTACCCTCTTAACTGCCCACAATTAAAGATGATGACCAAAACTCGACACTCAAAATTTTCACTTATTGTACTCATCAAAACATTAAGACAATAAGTTGTAAAATGATACATCACATCAAGTCTAAGCCTATTAGAACAGAAGATGGTAGGGATAATTTAATTGGAATGGTCATGAAATCATTTCATGCCCCAAATGCACCTCGAAGTTCAAATTCTGTGAGTAAAGATGAATATTCTAAACAAATAAATGATCAAAATGAAACAATTCCTGAATTCAAAGCATTAAAGTGTTCTGGGAAAAAACGTGATTTAGATCCAGTTGAAAGGAAGAAGGTAAAACAAGCAGTACATACCGTTGGAAAAAATTCAACTAAAGAAGCTAATTTACTAACAAAGCAAAAAAATAATTTTGTTTGTAAATTTTGTTGCCATCCTTTCCGCTCTTCAGAACTCTTGGAACAGCATAGGTTAACGCATGGAAGTAAGCCTGACTATGTGTGTCATGTATGTAATCATCAAGTCGCTACTTTTTCTGCCTTAATGTGTCATTATTTGCGACATTCTGGAACTAAAAATGACAAGCTTAAAAAGACTCAGGCAAAAAACAAATCAGAGACTTCTAATGTACAATCGAATATTCCATCACATTCTAAACCTAAATTTCAATGCCCCCAATGTAAAGAGTATTTTATAAATAAAGATAAATTTAATGTTCACATTTCAGCATGTAAAAAGAAAATTGAATATAATTGTGCTTATTGTGGCCACATGTCCCCATCTGTTGAAGAGTATCGCAATCATGTTCAGAGCCATACTGTTTCCCCTTTTTCGTGTCGTCATTGCAAATTCAAAGCGCAAACAAAAAAGCAGCTTGATAAGCATTATGAAACATGTAAGGAGCAAGTAAAATGGAAAGAAAATGTAACAGTTCAGTGTGGTGCATGTAAAATAGTATGTAAAAATAAGAAAGAAATTACTGAACACATGAAAACATGTTCAGAATTAAAAAATAGAAATGAACACCAAAACTTTAAGCATTTAAAACCTAAAAACAATTTTAAGACTGCCAAGCCAAAAAAATTGGTTCTAAAAATTCCCACAAAAAACAAAAGTTCAGTTAAAATTACTAAACCTGCAGAAATAAAAGAATATATAAATGAAACCAAAAATCAATCTACAGATCAGTCTGAAACACTTAAGAAAGGAACAAAAATTTCAGAAGAAAAGTCGGACGTTCTAGAATCTTGCAAAAAAACTGATTTGTTCATTGGAACTACAGGGGACAATACATCAGATGCACAGAACTCTATTGATAGCACTAGGCGCAGTGCTAGATTAGTAGGTCGGAGATGTTCATTTCTGGAAGATGATTTTGATATAAAAAGATCATTCAAAATGAAAGCTAAAATTTTAAACAAAGTAAAGAAACAAAAAATTTTAAATAAATGTAAAGGTAAAAGAGGTAGAAAACCCAAAATCAAAGAGGAGGATTCAAATGATTTTTTTTGTAGTGAATGCAAATTTTCTTTTTGTAGCAAATCTACATTGTTACGTCATCAACGAATGCATTCAGGAGATCCCTGGTACACTTGTAAATACTGTGGTAAATTTTTTTTCCGGAAAGATGTTTATATTCGTCATGAGGTAAATGTTCATACCAAAATTGTAGAAAATGTATTTCGTTGCCATTATTGCAAAATATATTTTAATCTTTCTTCACTTTTGAAAGAACATGTTTTAGCTGAACATAAACAAAGTGCATTTATGCCAGTAAAGCTAAGAAGACCCAGTAAAAATAAAAACCTGTTAAAGAAGATCCCAGTGAAAGAAGAACCTTTATCTGATGATATTAAAAATGAATCAAATAAAGATTTAAGTCCTACAAAAAACCATGTAGAAGTTGGTCTGAAATCTGAGAAAAAGTCGATAAAAATGTCAAATTCAATTTTAGTCCAAAATACTAACAAAGAGTTTAAATGCGGTGTTTGCTTGAAATTGTTTGCAAATAATGATGATATTGAACATCATATGCTTATTCATAATGAGTCTGCTATATTTCATAAAAACCTGGAAGTGAATATACCATCTTATCCTGAAGAAAATAGTTATCCTATCCTTAAGAAAGAAGTGGAAACGCCATCTAAATATAACTTACAACTGAATATACAAGAAAGTGTATCATGTGAGGAAACTTGTGATAACATGTCGCCACCAGAACTGATGAAACAAAACATAGAGAGTGAAAATGATGACGAAGATAATTGTTCTTTTGAAATAAAAGAAAATTCTTCGATGCGTGCCTCTGAAGAAACTTCAGAATTCTTTTGTGTACTCTGTCTGCAACAATTTAGGAGTAAAGAACTGTTATCACAACATAAAGACACTAATCACAAAATTATTGACTGGTATCAATGTGTAGTGTGTAGTTTTTGTGGTCCACAACAGGACGTAATTGAGCATATGTTCATGCATATGTATAAAGTTGGGACATTTGTTATTTCTGGGGATAATTATGATCCTCTTTTGCCACATTTAGCTGAAAAACAACCAAGTGAAATTCCTAAATGTTCATCTGATGCAAACAAGACACTTGTAGCAACTGATTTATTAAGTGTTGAAAGCTCCATTGAACCAAATTTACCTCCATTGAAAGAATTTGGTTACTTTGCTGTTACTTCAAAAACAAGTCATGATGAAACAAATCATAATAGCAAATCATCTCAATCAACTTTAAATTTTTCTCAAAGTACAGAAGAGAGCATTTCTGTTTCACACCATTCATTAAATGATGAAGAAATTATCTCTACTTCTCTTCAGAAAGATTCCATTAAACCAATCCTAGAGCTAAATTGTTCCAATTATGATGATGAATCTATAGAAAATTCACCAAAAAAGCTTGAAGATACTAGCAAAAAGTGTACAGAGGCAGCTAACGTAAAAATATGTGCTGAAAATCTCGTACAAGATATTACGTCTGAATTTTCAATAGCTCATGCTTTTCCTGAAAGCTCAGAACAAAATTCTGAAAAACAACATGTTTTAAAAATAGATGATTTGAACAATACTGAGAAATTCACTGAAAGTAAGTTGGTTGTAGACAAACTGTCAATGCCAAATAGTAGTATTGAAAGTTCCATTTGTAACTCAAAGCAGAACATTGAAAAATTTGTATTCCCATCCAGAAATGAAAAAGAAATAGCTATATTATCCGAGCAAGGACCAGACAAGTTTTTGCACGATACTAATAAAAAAATAATCGATAATTCATGTTCATCTCCCAACAAATCTAATAATGATGTCAAAAAGATGTTAGCTTTAAAAATGAAGCAAAAGAAGATTCAATCAGTTCATGAATCCATTGTTTCTCCAAAGAAATCATCTGATAAAGAGGACACAAGTTTTTCTCATCTTAGATATCTTCTAGAAAACTTTAGATCGGATGAAAAATCAAGGGAGACACAAGATTTGCAACCCCAGACTGAATCCCCATCAAAACATTCACCATTAAAGAAAATTCTGCTTAATAAAAGCTTTGAAAATGTTTTGAAAAATTCTCCAACGCAAGAACAAAAACATTTAAGCCCTTCCACATCCGACAATTCTTCTTGTATTGATATGAGGATTAATAATATTGGTGCACTGCCAGCTCTTGCTATTGAAGAGACTAAAAATGCCAACAGGTGTTTAAAATTTGACATCAATCAATCACGTGGCGAGTTTTCGGAAACTTCTAGTTGTGCGGGGAATCAGAAACCAGCTGATTCATTTAAGCCAAATCCAACTCACACTATGTTAGACTTTTCTAATTTATTAGAAAATACTACATCAAATGAAAATATATTTGAATGTCATACATCTAGTTACCCTAACTTAACTACCGATTTTCCGCAACAAAAAACTACCAAATCTAATATTCTACAATCTTCGTCTAGCACTAAAAGAGACCAGATTTTAGATCAACCGCTTGATTTTTCAAGGGAGAACTCACAATGCATCCTTGATTATTCAAAACATAATTTACAAACTGCACATTCCTCTGCTGAAATAAAATCAAATAGAAACTTGCCAAAAAATAATTTTTTTAGTAAAAAAACAGAAGTAGAAACATTAGATAATGTTGAAAAAAATGGACAATCTCAAAACTTTTCTACTGATGTCATTTCTAATAAAACTGCACAGTTGCCTACGGAAATTGATGAACTTGATGAAATGGACTTAAGTGATGGCATTTATGATAATCTTCCAACTAATGCGAAATGCAGCATGTGCCATCAAAACTTCAATGATATTAATGAGTTAATGCGACACACTCCAACTTGTTTCAAACCTGCATTTTGTGAAAAACAATCAAGCAATACTTTGCAACCTTCTGACACATTACGTTCATTGCTTGAAAAGTCAAACTCTAATTTTCCAGATAAAATTGACTTTGCACATTATTATAATACTCCATATGGAACTGTGAGTAATTTAATTAATGAAAATATCAAAAATTTATCAAAGAACTCATGATAAGAAAAAAGAGAAATATTTATTAATTGTAAATAGCTTTCACTTGTAGATTATATCATATTGGTACTTAATTCATGTCATATTGCAGTCGCAATAAATGTTCTACTATTTAATATTGTTTTTCAATAAAAAAATCTATGCAAATCAGCCTTAAAATTTAAAGATTTGTGTTATTTTTATAGCATATTGATTTAGGACACCTAATGTTTCTGTAATCATAATCTGTCCTAGGCACACACATGGAAAAAGAAGAGACATCTCACCTCTATTTTTGGATTGTCAAAAAAAAAAAAAAAGTTTGAAATGTATTGTTTGAAGTTTTCTAAAAGCGTAATTGAACATTATTATTTTTCAGTTTAAATTTCATTCAATAATGAAGTGGGCATTGTTTAAAAAAATTTAAAGTGGAAAACAAAGCATCATTTGTATTAATATAAATATTTAAAACCTAATTTTCAAAGAATGTTTTTAGAATTTATTTGAAAAATATTATGTTTTAATAGGATTCAGTGGTAGAGACAAGTTTATTGTGCTTTTAATTTGTTAAAATATTTTCTCATCAAAGACGATTTTATTCCCAATGTATACTTCATTACATTCCAAATCACACTTATTATATTATTGACTGAAACTGTAATATGTTATTGTCGGAAAGGGAAATACTTAAATCTAATCTAAAACATTTTATTTTATCATGCAATATATTAAAAAGCCCAAACTAATTTACAACTTTCAGACTATTTTTAAAATAAGTTTTGCAAGCAACAAGAAAACATACTTTCATGATGCAGCACATCTCTGCACATACGCGACTGTTGATAACTCTTTTCCTTTTTATGTTTTTGACACTGTTCTTAATAACAATTTCCGTTTTTTTTACCCTTTCTGAAATATTAGCTTCTATTGAAAGGATGAAGATGAATGAAGTAAAAAAACAACATACATGATTTTTATCCGTGATTATTTTCTGTGTAATGGTTTAGCTTAGTTCTGAAATTTGATGCTTTACAATTTATTATTGAATGAAGATTAGCTTTTTAAAAATGTTTTATGCAATTTTATAAATTGAAACAGAATCAACACAAGGAATAAAACCATACAATCAAAAAGTTAAAACATTATAAAAAAATAATAAAAAATTGCAACTACTTACAGTTATAAAAAAAGAAAACATTCTAAAACTTTACTACACAGAACAGAATATTTTGTAAATTTTTAGATATTAAAAAAAAAGTTACATTAGACTTTTATCAGTAAACCAAAAATAACTATTTCTTCTATGCTATAAACATAATGAGAACTGGTTTTAGAACCCTCTTATGTTAAAAATACTAGCCATGGAGCAAAAGTATAATTTTTCATTCTTTAATGTTAAAATGTTGGGGCACGTCAAAACGTGAAATTTTACTAGGAAGAGATATTAAAGATTAAAATTATAAACTGAAAGCAAAAAAAAAAAAAAAGCAAAAGAGTAAAATGTTAACCTTTCAAAAATGAACACAGCAGAAATGTTTACTGACACAATAGGTGAATTTATGTCGCTGTGTTACATGGATATGCTTGCCAGACATTACGATTTGAACCAGACAGTCCCGGTTTTCACATAAAATCCTAGTAACCCAGCTGGCTAACTTCATTTCCCAGTAAAAATTAAATTTGACTATACGTGATCAAAAGTCTAAAAATAATTAACTGTGAAGAATTATTTAGGATAATTATACTTTGTCTTTCATTTCCCTCTATTATATGAAAAGTGAAAACTACAGAAGAGTAACAGTCTGCTGTTGTTGCTTATCCTCTTTAAAAATCCAACATCTGTCACATCAACTCAAGTAGGCTGTTGACTTCCAAACAATTAATGACTAGTAGGGAATCCCTCCACCTTTGAAAGTTCTACCCATTGCAGATTGTGACAGCATTTCCCACAAGTGGGGTAGATTTTTCTACCACCCTCAAACGAGAGACACTTAAGGGGGCACTAGTGAGCACCGTTTGGGAGACACGATTACATTTAACTGCTAAAAGTTTGGCAGGAGATGTCCCGGTGTACCATTGATGTGCAGGTAGAATGGGCCAATACAAGTTCAATTTAGATTTCTTGTTTGACTAAAGTTCTTGGACAGTAATTGTGGAGGTAGAGGCCATTTCGTCCTCACTACTCTCTTTGATTGTTTCATCTGCTACATCATTGCTGGGATTTGTTAATGGTTTTTTAATAAATATTATCATTGAATCGTCTCGTCTTTCCAACTGTGATCATAATGACAAGTAAAATATTGAATAAGCTAGTAAAGATTATTATAATAAAATTGAAACAAAACTGGACTTTCTGACAAAAGTCCTATTTAATGAAACAAAAATGTTAATATTGCTCAAATATTAATTCCTCGTTTAGATTGTTTCGTCTTATGTAACTTATAAATGTTAACTTGATCAATGTCTTTATTTATATGCTTGTCATACATTATTACTTCTGGTTTAAATTCATAATTAGTAATCCCTAGCGGTAACTTATTGCGTAGTAACCCTTAGTTCATATTCATACCATTGAGGATAAACTAGTCTATAACATCCTAAAAAACAGCCAATATCCTTCAATACCAGCAACATAGAGGGGGGAGGAGGCATACTGGTGTCCTGGTTGAAGGTTTCAAAAATTTCATATGCACTTCTAACGAACTTACTCTACCACTTCTTCCTATTTTAGAAAGAATAGGTTGTAAGTGGAAAACAGTTCCATAGGCATAAAACTAGCCCACTTTTCCATTGCTTCTATAAATGTAACTACAAAATGCATATATACAGTCAATTCTCGATAACTCGAATATGATAGGACTAGAAAAAAATTGACTTTTCGGAAGTTCGACTTGTCATTAATTTTGATTTCCAACATTTTAATAATAAAAACCTGGAATATTTAATTAAAATTTAGATAACCGATAAAAATACAGAACACATAAATTGTTTTATTAAGGAAAATTTACAGTATTTAAATCAAAACGCTAACTACAAAAACAAAATTAATCTTTTTTTTTTTCACGCACGTCATTCTTAAGGGATAACCCGTAATTTTTTAAGCTGCAGTGAGCAGTTTTAATTTAAGAAACAGTAAATGCAGGGTTGCCACAGGATACTTAAATGCTACTTTTTTGGACACAAGGTGACTTTAGTTACTTTTTTATGCAGAAACAGGCCAAAAAGCTACTTTTTTTCACTGAATCTGCTTTTTTGGAGACTTTTTTTTCCCCCCCTGACGTAAGTTTTTTTTGAAACACCTCGAGATTTTCTTTCACCCATGGTTTTCAATAATTTTCATTTCAAGAATAAAACCTTTCCTAAATAGACGTTATGGGCTGCACCGATCCACTGCATCCAATCAATAAGTTGGGCGTTGCTTAAGTGATGCGAAAACAAAAGTCAATCTTGTATGGAATTAATTTGTATTCTTCGTACATTACTGATATCTACGCTTTTCCAGAAGCTGAAACCTTATACAATGCGATGCAAAAGAGTAGACAAAATGCAAATATATGAATAAAAAGAAAACTATTCAGCGAAATGCATTCGAATTTCTGCTGTAGGTAGACAATATTGTCCCAAATATGTGTGTGGAGTTTTTAAAAAAATAACCGAAACAAAAATCGGAAATTACAAAAAACTTTTTTTTTTTTTTTGCTTTTGTTGCTGTTGCAAAAGTTTAGACAAAAGTCAGATTTTATGCAACTTGAAAGGGAATTGTTGGAGGAAAGGTGGGACTTTTTGCTTCGACTTTAAGGTGCAGAGATTGCTGAATGAATAATCAAACTTCTATATCTCTGTAGTTCTCGTGTAGAGAAGAAGAGAAAGTTCGGAAGCCGAAATTTGGAAATGATTCCACTTTGTTGTTTTTTCGTCTTTTAAATTGGCCCTAGTATGATAGTACATTGTTTTTTACTTCGTGGAGAGCAAATTCAGACATGTGTATTTATTGATCAAAAAGGCCAAGAAAAATTATATTTCTTAAGGATGAAGGAATTGTAAAAACTGCTCAAACTGGCGATTCAGCCCTTAATCCTACAAAACTTCTACTTGGGTCAAAAACAGCATGTGACAGCTAAGTAGATAAACAACTGAATCGGAATGCCCCCCCCCCCCTCCCAAAAAAAAAAAAAGAATTGTGCTTGAGCCTCTTTGGAAACAGTGTCCCAACTAAGCCAGATTTTAATGGTAAAAGTAGCACAGCTTATGTTCTTCAAATATTTTCTCTAGTCAAGCTAATAGAATTATAATCCATCTAAGCCACCCAAATTTTGATAATTTTCATCAGAGAAAGAAACATTCATTTTTAGTCACATTTAGCCTCATGGTAATAGTGAAGTTCAATATCCAGGATAGCTCTATCGGAAGATAAATCTTTGATGTCAGAACGTGTATTGAATGACAGGCTTATTATAAGATGCTCTGAAGCGCCATTCTGCAGTTGCACAATTCCAAATTGATAAGGAACTTTTAAATTTAGCTTATGGTGCATGCAAATCATACCAGTTCTACCTCGAAGACCAGAAGAAAGAGAAGGAAGAGCAATTGTGAGATTAGAAAACGAAAATGAAGAAAAGTTGAAACAAAGAAAAATAGAAAAAAAAAGCTGTCAAGTTTGAAGGGATCTGTTAAAAATTTAGAAGAAAAAGTTAAATTAGTGAATAGAGAAAGGAAACTCAAAAATCAGCTGATGTATTTTTTAAACAGGCAAACCAGAGGCTAAAATCAGC
Source organism: Uloborus plumipes (assembly GCA_038373865.1). Classification (NCBI taxonomy): domain Eukaryota; kingdom Metazoa; phylum Arthropoda; class Arachnida; order Araneae; family Uloboridae; genus Uloborus; species Uloborus plumipes. Next base: position 189,997 of record JAXGGA010000544.1, on the reverse strand, counting down.
TATTGAAGCAAAAGACATTGAAAGTATTAGAATAGCTCAGCAGTATAAAGTTGAGGAATAGGGAAAGAGAGCATGAAGATGAAGAAAATAAATTAAATTTCTTAGTGAACAAAAGGAAAACTACTTTGATAGAATCATTTTTCTGTAAAAAACCAAAAACATAGATTTTCGGAGCAATTTTTCTGTATTTATATGAGTATATTATAATTTTTTCTTTTGAATGACAGCAGTCTTGTAAAATAAGCAACCTCGATTGTACTCTTTTGTTGTTTTTTTTTTCCTCATTTGTACCTTTAATCTGATGCATTAGTTCAAAATATGTCTATTTTCTGAACTTGTTTTAAAGCATTACTCATGATTCAGTTTATCTTGTCACATGTTTCTATTCAGCTTCTTTGCACCTTTTTTTTTTTTTCGTGACTACTTTTTTTGCAACTTTTTTTTATTTTGAAGGCAACTTTTTTAGTTTTTTTAGGCGACTTTTGCTACTTTTTTGTAACATTTTTCCTGTGGCAACCCTGTAAATGTTAAAGTTATTTCACATATGGTTCTTCCTTGGCAAAATATTCATTTTCTTATATGGTTTGTATGTATTCTTAGAGGGGAACCTCAGTGTTTTTAATCAAATTGTTTAAATTTACATTAAGGAAATTTTCGTTATCAACCCTTTTAAAAGTGGTTTGTTCTCAATTTATTATAGCAAAATATCTGTTCTTCAGTGCTCAAATATAATTTGTCACACAGACACAATAAAAATAAAAAAAAAATCACAATTCTAAACTAAAGTGTTTTTCGTTTTTAGTTCCTGAAATATTACACTACATCAGCATTGTTAGTATTGGTATTGCATTTTAGTCCTTATCTGGTGTATACTATATTTGTTCGAGCTGGAGGCAGATATTATCTCACTGAAGCTGAGAGTGTCAACAAATTGATAGCTAAAATTAATTCAGCACACTAGTGAGCATTTAGTCTTTGCATGTCATAGCCTTGATGTTGCTATTTTACATGTGTTACACTCCCCTAGTCCTATCTTAGAGGCAGCAACTTGCTGCTTCGATTTTCTTGTTTTATTAAATAAATATTTGAGTTACCAGATTACGATATTTACAACATTACAAATCAGCAGGTTTTTCATAAGAAATATTTCATAAGAAAGATACAAAAACATCGAGTCATGTATAATCCAACTATCACAATGGATACAAAAATATTTTTATTAGTAAATCAAATAAACATGTACAAGTGTAAATCAATTTTACAATAAAAATTTACATTTATTTGATGATAAAAGGCACTTTTATATAAGTAGATTTCACAGATGTGCTACATGCTACTGTAATCATGTTCAGAGCCATAGTGAAAGTTTTAATAGGAGTTGAGGGGCTAAAACAGTTACCCTGAATAATTTCATGTTAATTGAAAGCCATTTGCCATTTTGATTCCTCTAACTATCAAAAATGTTTGCTCTTCGACTAGCAAATAGCACTTACTTGATTATGTTTCATTCAGCAAATTTCGCAAGGCAAGGAAATGAACTATAGTCTAGACAAAGCTAACATGGTAAAATTGTAGAAGCTACGGAAACTGTAGCACACCATTTCGCAACATTTCTAATGTATCACAGCACGTTCCTTTTCTGGTTTGCCAAAATTGGCTATTATTCGCTCAACCTCGGGAAATATTGCATGCAATGAGAAACATGAAAATTTTTGTTTTCCTGAAAAGCCAAATTTAATAACTTTTGAAATCCAAATGTAAACAAAATGCTAGAGATGAGATTTCAAAGTTGAAATTTTTACGCAACATCTATAATAAGAATCTATAAACGCTAATGAAATACTTTTCTGCTATGTGTACGCTATGTGAAATATGTTTAATTTTGTCCATTTTTTTCATTTTGTTTGATTTTCTATCATTTGTTTAGTGATAGGATATATTTTGGCATTTTTTAAACATTTAAACAAAGCAAGCCTTTGAAAAAAACAAGACTAAGAATCAATTAGAATGAAAAATAATTCACTAACAAATTAAAATAAGTCGTTAAAATGCAGAATAAATCAATTAGTAGAACAAGCTATTAAATAACGTAAAAGTACACTAAAATAGAATTAAATGACAAATTGTAAAAGAGTTGCCAAAAAATTAACTTTTAATGTTGTTTTTTATTATCCAAACAGTTTTCTTTTGCGGCAGAGATTTTACAAGGGTTCCAGTAAAGTTTAAAAGGCCCAATTCGCGCCAAGTGAACTGAGAATTTTATTGGTCAGAGGATAACATGACGTAAAATTAAGCGTGTAATTCATTTTTCTTAAAAACACTAAATATTATGTTTTAACTGAATATTTATGACTTGGATTTCTCAATTTTAAAGTTATTTAAAATTTTTTGTATGGAACAGAAGTTTTTAAAAGTACAATTAATGAATTACAGATGAACTATTTCGTGTGGCAGAACCTTTCTAGTCTAGGCATATCGTACACTGCTAGGTTAGGATTGCCCCAACTATAGCTTGAAATTGGGAGTTTGGACTTTTGATATCACTTATTTACATTGCAACCTGCAATTGAGTATTACTACCTCTGAACTATCCCGCTTTATACCTGAAAAGGAGTAGGTCATAAATTCTATCTGTAATGATCAGTTTCTTTTCCCTGCATTGAGATTTTTCTTATAGTGGTTTGTAAATTCATGCAATGGTTCTCTGGTCAACGTAATGAGCTCATTGGGTAAGATATATGGAATGTTTGCAGAATATCATTTACAATGCTTGCAACTTGCATTCAAGGCATTTGACTCGCCAGTAGCATGTATTTCAATTGTATATTTGTAAATTATTTTTTTCCCTATTTCACCATAAAATGAAATTTAAATCAATTGAATAACCATTATACTAAGGGAAAAGTGAACACAGTTTTTTTCCATGGTGTAATACCATGTTATCGAAAAGTTTGAAGGAAATATCCAAAAATGTTTTTATATCTTATACTAGCTTTATACCCGGCGTTGCCCGGGTGCATATTAATACAACATAGCATTCAGAAAAGAAAAAAAAAAAAAAAAAATTGGAAGAATTCTATTCTTATTTGGGTATATAAAAATTTGCATCAATCTGTCTCTTAGGTACAAACTTTGGAAAAAGTAAAATATTACAGAAAGTTAAACATTTACAGAAAAATAGTCTCACCAAAATGTGAAAATTAAAGATACATGTTGTCTGTGTTTTGCCGCGTCCACTGGTATGTCGTCTATGGTTCAATTTGACGGGCGGTACGTAAATGTTTGTAAATTGCGCATTTTGTCCGAAGACTTTTTACATAATTCTCCGAATAAAAAAAGCCTTGTGCTGGCTTTGAAGGCTTTTCTTCATTTAAGAAGTAAATATTAAATGGTACTGTTTGCAAATATTTTATTCAAAAAAAAAAAAGAAAGAAAGAAAAGTCATGGAATGAATCTCTGAAAAGCGTGAGCTTAAAGGGGAAGAAAAAAAAAGAGTCAAAAACTTCACTGAAAGTTCACAGAAAAATAGCACCAGCTAAAAGCAAAACATGTATAAGGCTTTTAATCCATGTTTTTTGCATAATTCCTCTGATAGGAGGATAAGAAAAAAATTTTTTGTATCATACATATTTTGTGCCAAATGAGAACATGAATTATAATTGCTTTTGACTTATTTCGTGCTAAAATGAAATAGGTGAGCCTTGAAATGAAAATTCATTGTTTTAATTTTAATCTTTGTTGGAAAATGCTAATATTTGAATACCATAAATTTTATCAATTTGTAACCTAAAGGCTCATGTCGATTAAAAAAAATAGGCCTAATAATAGGCTAGATTCCTATAAAAGGGTCATTTTTTGACAAAAAACTTGAATTTGAGCTTTTTAGATCTTTTTAAAATTTCAAGACCCCACCTATGAGAATTCTTGGGCATCAAGGAACCTCTGTGTCAAGTTTGATGAAAATCTGATGCAAACTGTGGATTTGTATAGAGAATAAGTATACAAACAAACATACAAGCATTCACTCATTTTTATTGATCTCCATATATTATTTCTCTAAGCCGAATCATATACCCGGTCGAAACTCGCTCATTTCTTTATCGAATTGCAAGAAAATTTATGATTTTGAAGCTTATCCCGCGGGCTATTGACGAAAATTAGACCCACCCTCTAAAAAGTGTCGGTTCGTTTTTTATTCGAACTTCAATTTTTGGGTACAAAATTGACTCTATCTAGCGAAATAATTGTCGTATCGTCTCCATTTTGATTTCATTCGAAGGATTAAAAAAAATGCGTTCTTTAGAACGTTTCTCCACTAGCGCCGCGTAACGAGAATCTCGAAAATCCACGTTTAAGCGACTTATAAGCGATTGAAGTTTGAAAAAGTTAAATTTTTTGCTCAACTGTTAAAATCGTTACATTGTTGTTCAAATCAATTTTAAATGCGACATTTCAAGCCAAGGCTTAGCTCGGTAAACCTTAATTGTAACTTTTATTGTTTCAAAATACTATGATAGTTTTGTGATAACGGTAGTATTTAGTTTAGTATTAGCCTTGGGTATTTGATTTTAATATAGAGTATCACTTTTGTAGTAGTTGTAAAAGTGAACGTGTCTTTGATCTTTTTGAAAAATTGTCAGAACGACGGCAGTATATGGCGATGTTGTGCAAATGAAGCCAATAAAAATTGTCGTATTAAATTTTAAGTTTAGTTTAGTTTTTTTTTTTTTTTTTTTTTGCGGAATTCCGCACGGGTCACCTAGTATAGATTAAAAAGAGTGAGAAACTATTTATATTTTGATATGATTAGTAGATAGATTTTTTTTTGAACAACTAAGTATTGATCCCAGTATAACTAATAATTGATTTTTAAATTAATCTTTAAATTTAATAACTCAGAATATTACAAGTACTTTTTGTATGTAGAAGAGCAGGGTGGGGGCATCAGAGAAAAAAATAATCTCTTCACATTTCAGTTTGAACTTATATTTTATAGCTAATAATATAAGTCAAATGTGTAGAGTAATATTAAACATTTATTTTACATCAAATGTAATCATTTTTTAAAAATTTTACTAGCAAGTTAAAAACGTTAATGCTGTAAATTTTATTTTAACTTTTCGAATTTTGTTGAATTTTTATCATTAATATTTGGCTTTTCTCCGAATTTGCTGTACTATTTTCGATTTTATCAATGCTTCTAAATTTTCCTAATGTGTACAAATCCTTATCCATACTATATAAGTTAACTTATGTTAGAAGAACCTAATGACCTTTGAAAACGCACCGATTGACTTCTGTTTAAGTTAATGATTTTGAACCAAACAATGGATGTCTCCATTCTAAATTAAAAAGAAAAGTTTTTTCTTTCTTTTCTTTTAAAGAGGGGCGCTATATACGCTCCTTGTTACTTGCAGATAGTGCATTCCCCCAGAATTGGCATCCTTTCTTCATTTCGCACCACTATTGGTGGAATTGAAAATTTTTATGCTCAGTTTTCCATCAGATGGAAAAGATTTGATATTGCACTACACATTTAGTTTAATCAAGAGTACCGAGACAAACAGACATTCAAAGGATCTTTAACATGCCTGCAATAATTGTATAGCAAGAATGTTGACCATTTTCTGCATCTTGAAAATGCACCGACCGAGGGGGAAGGGGCGAATTTTAACTTACACCTTTAAGACGTATATGGTTAACACCATACCACTACATCACCTTCATTAAAAAAGTGACTGCCTCATATTCACTCCCTTCTTCACTGTAAGCATGACAAAAGCACTGGGTCATTTGAAAGTAATGTTCGAGCAAAATTAAAAGCATAGAAAATTATTTGAATACTGCAAGTTTCATTCCGTCACATTCTGATTTAAACTTTTTGACTATTTGGTACAGCTACCTATATAGGGAGGTCCAGATGAGGTCATTATAACATGAGCTGATGCTACCATCAACTTCAATAAAAGGTCCATTCCAAAAAAAATTCGACATTTTGTCCCACACGTGATGCTCATATATTTCATTAAAAAGTAATAATTTTAAAAGGTAATGAACAAAGCTCTTTGCCTCAGAAATCCCACACAGGTTTGCAATTTCTAAACCAACAAAATTTTGTTCATTGCCCTTTAAAATCAATATTTTTTCATGAAGTACACGAGCGTCACCTGCTGCGTCATTTTAATGAAATGGTTCAAATGTGTTGATCAGCATAGAATCAAAAAGTTGTGTTTTATTTCAAAGATCACGAAAAATACAAAAGTTGCCTTTCTTGGTTATCATTTAAGACTGAACCCACCTAACTTTCTAACAATCTTCATAATACTGAATACAATATATTCTCTATTCCCCTATATTTGATTGATTATGTCAAATAATGAAATACATTTGGGAAAAGAAAAAATATTGTAACCTTTAAATAAATTATTCAAAAAAAAAAAAAGAAGTGATAACTACACATAACTAGATCACAAAATCTTTAAGTAAAAATCACATTATTCTGAATTTAAAACACTAATAGACACATACATTTCATACAATGGAAAGCATTTTGCTACATATATTTTACCATTCTAATCTGCGCGTATTATATGTAATGAATGAAATAAGTTTTTAGTTGATATTTTTATTTTAACTTAGACCTTTCCCATTTTATATTACACTACTTTTTCTTTTTGACAACATTCTTTTCATAAAAAGGAGTAATTTTTTGTCAACCTTATATTTTTCTAAAATTTTTTGTGGTTTAGTATGCATGAAATAGGCAACATTGGATAGTGTGCAATGAGTTACCGCCCGTAAGCCAGGGCTGAGGCAGAACTGTAGCAAATGCACCCACAGCTCGATCATATAGCATCCTAAGACTGCAGTTTCGCCCTTATTATGGGCTCCTCAGTTAGGAATAGCCAATGATCGAGCCGGAGGCAAAATTCCTCTTATTGTAGCTAAGATAGCCAACAAACTGGTAGATAAAATAAATTTATCTTACCAGCGAGCGTCCGCAAACTATGGTGCGGCTCAACTCGAAATTTGAAGGCTAAAGCTGGGTAATGTGCAATGAGTTACCGCCCGTAAGCCAGGGCTGAGGCAGAACTGTAGCAAATGCACCCACAGCTCGATCATATAGCATCCTAAGACTGCAGTTTCGCCCTTATTATGGGCTCCTCAGTTAGGAATAGCCAATGATCGAGCCGGAGGCAAAATTCCTCTTATTGTAGCTAAGATAGCCAACAAACTGGTAGATAAAATAAATTTATCTTACCAGCGAGCGTCCGCAAACTATGGTGCGGCTCAACTCGAAATTTGAAGGCTAAAGCTGGGTAATATGCAATGAGTTACCGCCCGTAAGCCAGGGCTGAGGCAGAACTGTAGCAAATGCACCCACAGCTCGATCATATAGCATCCTAAGACTGCAGTTTCGCCCTTATTATGGGCTCCTCAGTTAGGAATAGCCAATGATCGAGCCGGAGGCAAAATTCCTCTTATTACATACAGGCCTCTTATACAATAAGGGCGAAACTGCAGTCTTAGGATGCTATATGATCGAGCTGTGGGTGCATTTGCTACAACATTGGATAGGTTTCAGAATTTATGTATAGATTAGACACAAGTTATTTTTATGTATAAAAATAAAAATGAAAATTTCCCTATCTAAACATTAAATGAATACAGTCTGAGTAAAAACTTTAAGGCCAGTAAAAAATATTGAGAAAACGGGAAAATTAAATTAAAGGGATTTTAATGTTACTGAATAAATAATTATTAATGTTCGTTTGTAATAAATAACGCAACAGACAAGTTTAACAATGTACGCAATTACCAAAAAAAAACAGTACTATATTCAAAGTTAGTATTTCAAAATGAGTAACAACTTTAAGGCCACCAGTATTTTTTAAATACTAAACAAAGATATATTGGAATAAATATCACAGCAGTTAATGAGATTGGGAAAACCCTTCAATCTGTAGTTTTTTCATTAATTTCTTCTAAGTTTTGGTGCTCTTTGTGAAGATGGCGAAAGGTAAGAAATTAACTGATCGTGAAAGGGGACAGATTGAAGCTTTTTCTCCAACAGGGATGAGTAGCCGTACTATTGCGAAAAAAATTGGAAGATCGAAGACTGTAGTTAATAATTTATTAAGATTGAAAGACAATTACGGTAAAAAAAAAACGGGGGAAACCCCAGAGCTTTGTCCTCGCGTGATGAAAGAAGAGTTTGCAAACTTATGGTCAACCGGAAAGTATTCAACTATGAAAATTATTCAAGGGACAGGTTTAAATGCTTGTCAAAAAACGGTATATAACACAATTAGAAGATGTGAAAGGTTTATTTACGCAGCAAAATTGGCTAAGCCTCAGTTACTGAATAGACACAAAATAGAGTGATTGAACTTTGGCCAAAAAGTTATGACCTGGGATAATCAATGGATACAAATAATTTTTTCTGATGAAAAAAAGTGGAATTTGGATGGACCAGATGGGTGGAAGTACTATTGACATGATTTATGAAAAGAAAAAAAGATATTCTCCAAGCGCCAATTTGGTGGAAGCTCTGTCATGACTTGTTGACCTCACATGACAGAGCTCTCTCAAACCTCTCTTCTGCTAGAATGTTGACCTCACATGTTTTGTACTTCAATTGCGAAACTTATCCTTTGGAGAGCTCTAAACCTCTCTTCTGCTAGAATCGAAGATGGTCAAAAAATGTCTTTTTTGAACTTAAATATTGAAAATGCATCAGTGGTGAGCCCCTCAAGGGAGGGGCGATCGCCCCCATCGTCCCTCCCTTGTATCCGCCCCTGTGCTTTTCTTACAATGGTATTGGCTCAATTGCATTTATTTCGGGTAAAATAAATTCTCAAGCGTATCAAAATGTTCTTGGAAGTCATCTTTTACCAAATGCTAAATTTATTGATGGAGAAAATTGGAAATTTCAGCAAGACAATGCATCTATCCATTCAAGTAACAGTACAAAAAATTGGTTTCAAGTCCATAATGTTGAACCTTTGAAATGGCCAGCTAAGTCTCCAGATCTCAACCCAATTGAGAACTTATGGGGAGACTAGCAAGAAGAGTGAATGCAAATGGGAGACATTTTACTTCATTAATAGAGCTGAAATCTACAATCGAAGATGAATGCTATAAAACAGACCCTGAACTTTGTCCCAAACTTGTTTCATCTATGCAAACAAGAATATTTGAAGTTATTAGAAGGAATGGCTCATACACAAGCATTTAAAAGGTTAGTATATTTTCTTCCCCTGCTTTTTTTCTCTGTTGGCCTTAAAGATTTTACTCAGGCTCAAATAGTGATGTTTAGTTTCTGTAATATTTTCTGATAGTAAAATAATTACAAATGATTGTTCTGTCCTTTTTTACTTGTATTTAAGGGTAATAATTATCACTCAAATTATGTTTTGGTTCTCAATTTAATCAGGGCTCGAAAAATCTTTAAAATTTTACATGCCCTGGCGGACATGTTTGTCTAAAAAGTACATGTCCGAATAAAATTTTTAGATTCCCAATTTTATTTTTGTTGTTTATAAATAAAAACATTTGAATTTGTCGTACAGTGTTAAGACGTTGATTTCCAAGCTACAAAACATACGTAGCATATGAGCTGGGCTAAAAACAATGTACCTGTCAATTAGCTTTTACTTTCACTCCTCCTCAGAAGTCAAATATCCATATTAATGTCATTGTAAAAGACAAATTCTAATCTGGAGCAAAACAGCAAATCACATACAAGCTAACTCAAATTCTATTCTGTTAGCTAAAAAAATTTGCTACAAATTATCATTATCTCCTACTTGGGCAGTCAACGTGTTAATCAGACAAAATATTAAATTAGCAATTTTGTATCTGAATTAAGAATTATTTTAACATATACGGTAAGTTTTTTCAAAAATACGAAATAATAAAGTTTAAGAAAGAAATATTTGATCGTAAAATTACATGGACAGCTGGGCATGTAAGGGTTGAAGATTCATGCCTGATCAGGAATTTTACATGCCCCGGGCATGTCGGGCAATATAATTTTTGAGCCCTGAATTTAATGTGTGTCCAATTTCTCAAAAAAATTTACTGGCCTTAAAGTTTTTACTCAGACTTTATCTATAAACAAAACATAAAAACAAATTACAATCTTCTTTAAAATTTAATTTCTAAAAATATGATTAAATCATGTAGAAACTAATGCATTTTGGTCACATTTGATCTGCAGTTTAAAATCAGATATTGTAATAAACACAAAGAGAGAGAGAGAGAGAGAGAGAAAGTTAGTCAAAATATAATAAATATTGAGAACTAGTAAAGAACTCAGCAAAAAAAAAAAAAAAAAAAAAAAAAAACCCAGGCATACAGATGCAATAGAATCCAACATATAAATTTGGAGCAGTTACAGGGACCGCGCTAAGGATTTTAAGTTGTTAGCCAGTAAATTAGCCAAATTTCAAAAGTCTTAGCCAAATTTCGAGAGTTTGAGTGAAAGAATTTTAATTGTTTGTTTTTTTAATGTAATAATTTATCCCCCAAGTGAAAATTTCTCACAATTTTCCATTCGCTAATACTTTAGCTAAATCAGAATTTTTTTCGCCAAATTTTCTATTTTACCGCATTTGGCAAGGTGGCGAATGCTTAGCGCGGTCCCTGAGTTATAGCAAGGAGTTGGAACAAGATCACCTACAAAATATGTATTAAAATCAACTTAATTGGTTAATTTTATTAATATTTATTTTGCCTTGCATATAAATCAATTACCTCAAATTGTTTTTTTTTTTTTTTGGTACTGAAGATATACAGTAGAATAAATGGTACTCATGTTTTTTTTTTTTTTTTTAAGTGATGATTTTAGCATTTTGAAAAAATAAAAAAGATGAAATTTTTTATTCATCTAATATCCTACAGAAAAATACAAGTTATAGAAAATTAATGTCGTTATAAGATTTGGAATGTGAGAATTGCAAACATATGTTTAAAAGTTTTTAGGAATGTCTTCTTTCATAAGAAAGTGATTGTGTAGAGAAAATATAAATGCTTTGCTTTTGAAAAATTTCAATAAGATCTTTGTGACCAAAGAGAGGGTACCCTGTTTTTTTAAATTTATTTCTAAACAAAATAGTAACTCTATTAATTCTTCAAAAAACAATTAGTATGACGCATTGTGTAGGGTTAGAAGTGAAACACTATGTCAATTTTTTTTTTTTTTGGTTTGTGTTTCAACCTGTTAAACCTACTGGGTAGTATCTAATATTGATATTGGAGGGTATGTAGTGGAATATAGTAAATGCCTTATTTCTTTCAAGAAAATAGAGTACACTTTCTTCTTTTTCATAAATATATTTTAACCTAAAAAAAATATTAATAAAAAAAGAAAAAAAAAAGTCTAAGAAATATCAATACCAAAAAAAGTTCAATTATAAAAATTACCGTCACCCTCACCGGTCTTTGCTCGTTAGTTGTAATTGTTAAACCATTAACTAAATCAGCAAATTGTGTATTAGTATATAAGGGGTTGAAACAATGATTAAGAAAATTGAACATTCAAGTTTGTGTCACTACAAGAACAATTAGTTCATGCTAACTGAATACCAATTGATTAATATCAATCAAAAATCTCAGGAGATCATATTTAATAAATCACTATTCAACAACTGATAGAAAGTTAAAAGCAAGATTTAAAGAACAACATGTAAGTGTTTTGTAACATGCAGCACAAAATTTACACAGCACAAAAGGTCTTTTGTTCAATAATATTATGTTTTTAAAGCTAAATTTAATGTTATAACTAAGTTTTTAAAAGGTATTTTTGATTATTTTTTAAAAAATAATTTAAGACATGGTTACTGACTGATAGTTATGAAAGTAGCATGACAGTCAGTAACCTTGTTTTTTGTTTTTACTTTTTAAACAATACAAAACATGTATTCTGAGAACTCAACTATACCATTCAATTCAGTTTAAAAAATATATCAATACAGAAAAAAATTTGGTCAGTATAATGCTCATTTTGTGCTAAAATGTTACAAAATGCTGATTGTTTCGCTTTGTAATGATCAAAAAGAAGGTAACTGACTAACAAGAAAATATCAGCGAGTTACCCGTTGAATTACAGACTCAACTCAATTTTTATAGTTAAAAAATGCTGAAAGTTTAAAAGTTACTTCGTGAAAGTTTCTAAGAAAATGAGAATTTTCTTGAATTATTAATTTTTTTACATGTTACAAACACCAACTCCATATAAATATGAAAATAGGAACTTCTAAATGACATTTTAGAATATGAATGTATTCTTAAATCTCTACAATGATGTTAAGCATTTTGGTCCGACAAATACATTTATGACAAAAGAAAAAGTATTAAATATTAAATAACAATAAGTACGAAAAATTTTTGATTTTTACTTGTTGAAGCAAGATTGGAAATGTTTTAAGATATAATCCTAAATAATAAAAAGTGCAATAAAATAAACATAAAATAAATAATAATAAAAGCAAAGCTTAATAACAACAACAATTCTGCAAGTAGTAATTTAGGAAGTAATAACTATCACCGCTTGAATATTTACAAACATTTTGCAAACCAAGAGAGAATGAAACGGGCACTTTTTAAATTGCATTAGCATTAAATTACCCTACACATACACAAAAAATAAGTATCTTTCATTCTTAGTGTGGGATTTGAGCTTTTATAATCTTGCTTTAACCAAGCAATGTACAACCATTACGTTTTAAAGCATAAAATGCAAGAATAAAATAAGTACAACAGGTATTACTTTACAATCAGTTCTTTGAAGATCCATTTTTGACCATTTGATGCATTATTACAAGGTTGCAAATTCAATTTTCCCTTGTGATGACTCAGTTCTAAACATTTACGATGTCGTTTATGGAGCAGCATTTTTGAGTTCTATAAAAAAAAAAGAAACATCTAATGAAGATGTATATTATTATACTTTGAGCATACAACCAGTACATCATAAGATACAAACTACTGAATGAAGAAAATTAATCACAGACATAATACTAACAATATTTTCTTCCTTTACTGTGCTAGCTGCAATAATTAAGAATTGTAATTTTAAGCAACTGGTACTATTCATTTTAGTGCGTGTGTGCGTGATTATTTGCCTACAACAAACCCGTCAATCTTATGAAAACAGAAGATCTGGTCAAAGCTTCAAGGGAAAGGGAGATTTAAAACAATGCTATACAATGAACAAAAAAGAATGTTTTACCAAGTATTTATAATTTAAAATAGACTAATGTAACATAATGCAGTCAATTCACGATAACTCAAAGTCTGATAGCTCGAACATTACTATAACTCGAATTTCTTATTAGGTACTGATTCCTTTGTCTTCAATTCAATGTTAATTTTCCTCCATATCTCAAAGTTTACTTCCGTTAACTCTAAGTTTTTTTGAGGTGACTAAACATTTGATAGTTAAAAATCAGAAAAAACTTTCAACTGAGAGCATGAAATTTTATTTATTCTCCTCTTGTGATTTCTTCAGGGGAAAATCTGAAGTCAAAAGAAGATCTGTTGAAGCATTGTGCAGTAAGGGAATAATACCTGTGGTGACTGTTGCTGTATTTGCACTTATTGGTAGTATTATGCGTCAGTACGGATTTTTTTTCTCCAAAAGTTCAGTTTCTTCAATCTTCAATGAAAAGAGACAGTGAGCTAGTGATTATTAAATTTAAAACAAACAACTTTTAAGGCAGTTGATAAAAAAAAAATATTTAATTAGAAATTTGACTAAAACACTGAGGTTTGCCACGAAGAGTACATACAAACCATGGAAGAAAATGAATCTGTTGCCTAGGAAGAACCACATGTGAAAAAGCTTTAACGTGTACTGTTTCTTAAACTGCTTATTGCGGCTTAAAATGACAAATTATTCTACAAGAATGAAATATACGTATAAAAAGAAAGATTTATTTTCATATTTGTTTTTGTTCTCAACGTTTTAATTCAAATACTGCATATTTCCATTGATAAAACTTGTCAGTTATCTATACATTAATTAAATATTCCAAGGTTTTATTTTTGAAATGTTGGAAATAAAAACTAATGATAAGTCGAACTTCCGATAAGTCAAAGTTTTTTTTCTGTCCCTTCATATTCGAGCTATTGAGAATTGACTGTATATTAATTCACTACCATTCTAAGGTTGGTTTTTGAAGATTCTTGTTCTATGAATAGAAAAGAGTAGATGGGCAATTTTGTGTGATTTTTATTGTTTTTTAATATTGTTCATTGAGTATACTTTTTGCCCCTCCGGAAAATGTTGGAAAACAAAGTCTGGAAAATATGGTTTGTTTGCTAGCACGCTTCAGCACTCAGTTCAATGTTCTGTTAGTACACGTTTGTAATGTTTGTTACGTAATTAGTTCGTTAACAATTAATGATGTCAAAATAACTTACATGTTAATGATGTCAACAACCAACATTGCCACATATTATTAAATAAACTTTTTAAAACAAAGATAATAAAAATGTATATAGAGCTGCAACAAGTTCATTTTAAATAATAATAATATGCATTAATAATTAACAGCAATAACGTGAATTACTTCAACCTATACACATTTATGAAATATCTTTGAAATGTTTAGCAAGCAAATTCAAATGATTCCTGATTTGATAAAATAAAAGTAAAATAGTTAAACAATTATGACCCATGATTCAAATTTCATATACATTTTTTGATTTTAAATTAAATTCTAAAAACGAATTACTTATGCTTTATGGTTGTTTTAAATTTTTAAACATTGTAGCTGCTGAGGTCAAAAAGAAAATTTATTTAGAGTCAAAATATGCAATAGCTTAAAAGAAAAATTTTTGTTTTGATCATCCTTCTAATTAAATGTTTTTTTTATATCTCAATTTTTATTATGTTTTAGTCTACTAAAACTACAAAATTGTCCCACTAAGTAAACGTTGAGAATGACAACTAAATCAAAATTATCGTCTCATCTTAAGCGAATTGAAACAAATCGCCAGTTTTTAAATTTTGCCGAAATTTTCAAACACCAAACGTTTCAAAGAAAAAAAAGGGTTTGGATGAAAAATAACAAAAACAAATAATAATTTTTGCTTTGTAGACGACTAAGAAATTATCTGAAAGCTAAACTCTCAAATCCTGTAACGGATGCAAAAAGATTGCACTACATATACCCTGACACTTCCTTCCCGCTATTTTACGATTTTAAAACATTTAAAAAGGAAACAGAAATAAAAATATAGACATTTTAGTCGAAGATTTCAGTAATAAAGTTGTAAAAATGGGCAATTTTGATAAAATGGGTGAGAAAAATAAGTTTTGGAGTATTTTGGAGCAGGTGGTATTCTGCAGTGCACATCGAAGCAAGCAGCGCAGCTTTGGGATCATTGCTTACAGATCAGAGCTGCTAACCGCGCCATCTATTGGGGCTGTGAATAACTACATTTCACAGATGAAAGTATTGCTCAATTTTGAAAAAAAAAAAAAGAAAATACGAAAATGGAATAAAAACGGGAGAAATCGATACTCAAACGTAAAATAGGGAGAATGGAGCAAAAAACGGGAGAGTTGGCAGGTTTGCTACAATAACCATGTGTCTGTATGTAAATTTAAGTTGTATATATTTTTGGCTTTTTTCCTATACTTTTCATGTTCTAAAGTTCTGATCGTAAATTTTGGCATACTTTTTTGCAACATTTTTATCCCCTATCCCTCTTTGTTAGCGTCAAACTTCACCTTATCCCTTCCCCTTCCATTATCACATGTCACCCTGTACAACATAAACAAATTCTTATGAAAGATGCATAATGTCATGCTTCTTGCTACCCCTTTCTGACATCAAAGCTTGACATCATTTGTGAACGATCCCTAATTCATAATCATTTTGACAATTTTTTAAAAATAATGCATGAAGGACTAACAGTTATAAAAATATGGGTTGTATACCTGCAACATGTAGATGCTGTGTACTTACAAGCACACACACATACACACAGTGAAATCTGTACAAGTTGGTCACTTATGAAACTGAACTTCAGTGGTAACTTAACAGGTTTTACTGTATATACAGTACATTCTGTTTTAACCTGCAAGACCTGCATACTTCCAATTGTAAAAATTATCACAATGAGTTGCAGAGTTATGATAGTAAAAGATTAAAGTGAAAAAAAAAATAGTGAAAAATACAGAACCTAACTTTTCATACAAACTCCAACGTCCCCTAATATTTAGGGGAAAAATCTACATTGAAAAATAATTCCAACACAAAAAATTTGAAAGATTTGCAGTTAAAAATCAAAGAAATATTCAAGTTCAAAGTTTTTAGGGCCCATGCAGCAAAATGAGATAGGAACGTATTGCCCTTTCAGTAGAATGACCAGTCTTCATTCTACTGAAGCAGCCACACTATTAGTGGCTATTTTCTCCCCTAAACGTGTTATTGACAGGGAGTGTAAAGTGGTGTAATTCACAAAACGCTGCATTTCATAGCTTGGTGAATACTGGTCCTACTAATGTCGAACTTCTTATGTTCAAATTGTTTTTTATGCTCTTGATTTCCCTAAACATAAGTTAGGGGACCTAGGATCCGTATAAAAAGCTTCAGATCATTTTTTAAAACTTTTTTATCTGCTTCAAACTTTTAACAACTGAAATCTGTTTTTCATTTAGATCATTTTTGCAATTGAAAGTATGCATTTTGGACGAACGGTTGCAAAAATAAAGGTCTTGCAGGGTAAAACCGCATACTCTGTACATACGGTAAATGCAATAATGTCAATAATGTGATTGATAAATAAAAAATCTGAAAGTTGAATTTGTACAGTCTCTAGTTTAATGAGGTGTGTGTTTAATTTTTGTTCAACTTATAATAGATCTATATCTGTACAACTACAGTGAAAATACAGAAAACGTTCTTTTACATGTACGAAAGAAAAAGCAGGGAAGAAATATTTAATCTTACTGAATTATACTCCCATGGACCATTTACAGAGCCCAAAGGACAAAAAACAAGTTTCATGTGATTTGTATCAGCATTAACACATCTCTCCCCAACACCAAGTTGCCCCTCAGCATTTAAACGGAAAACCTGAAAATACAACAAACCATATGATATTTTTGTTATACAAAATGTGACAAACAATTATTAACATTTGATAATTTTTAGATCAATTAGGTTTTAAAATTTTCTTCATCTCTTAAAGTTTTTATTGGCATTAAAAAGTTTTACAAAGAAATATTCAACAGAACACTAGCCGAGATTATTTAACATCCATAAAAGTTGTGCACACAGGAAAATGTTTCTTTTTCAGATTAGAAATGATAAAAACAAAATAATTTTGTTTTAATCAGAAATATATTAATCTTTCTTCCTTATCTTCTTTATTCACTAGAAATAAAGAAGAGTGATTAACTTCTCAAATTTAAATTTAAAAAAAAATAAATAAAAAATAGGAAAAAAAAATATCTAGCAACTAAACATTCCCTAACAAAATTGTTGCACAGATCCTGTAGCAAAAGAGACAAAAGCTTTTGTCGGACATCTTTTCCTTCATAAGATATTTCTTTTGCATTGAAAAAGGCATTCTTGTAATACCAAAACACGTGTGTGCAGTAATCTGCAAGTTTTATGCATCAAAATGTTATTATTAATTTTAGTTGTGAATTGTTAAGTTCTTAACCAAAATATCTGGTTTATAACAAAATAGGGCTTAATAGTTTTAAACCTCATCACCAAACAAATTATATGTGTTAGTATGATACTCATGCCTGCATTCATCAGATGATTTTACCCTCAGTCAGACAGCCAAACCTCCTGTCAAAGCCCTGCTCAACTAATGAGAAGGCTTCAATCTGGGATTCAGGTGTCTAATTGAAAGTAAAATACTCTAGGATTATAGCATTAATAGACAAATAAAATAAACATGTTAAAAATTATAATTTAAAGAAAGGCAGAATATAATTAGTTTCATAAAATGACCTGATTTCCTCCAGAGCCGTGGCAGTGGCTCATTCCCACAATTGATGGAGGATGAGAACTCATAGTATCAAGACACTGGCTTGTTAGCATGCTGCGAATCTAAGGGACATGAAAAGAATAAATGAATAAAGGAGCACCATTTTATTGTTTTCAAGGTTATTAATTTTTCACTCACAGCAAAAGATTGAGAAGGGTCAGGTGGGATAAAATGGGGCATTGGGTAAAATGGGTCAGGTTTATTAGAAAATTCTTTAACAAATGTGTAAATAATATGTTTTTAACCTACTGGATAGAGCACATTTTCAGAGTATTAAAATATGCAAGGGGTAAAATGGGTCGCATTTTACATTTGGTGAGGCTTAATATATACTAAAGACCTAATTATATTTTTTTCTTACTAACTTATGTTACATTGTCATGTATGTATGTACTAATTTAAAACAAGTAATATATTGCTTTGTCATTCTTTTGATATACAAACATTTTAACTTATAGTGCAAAATAATTACAGTAAATCAAAAAGCTAAAATTAAGAGAACAGCTTTTGTTCAATGAACTTTCCTCAGGAAATGTCGTT
Organism: Uloborus plumipes; assembly: GCA_038373865.1. Lineage (NCBI taxonomy): Eukaryota > Metazoa > Arthropoda > Arachnida > Araneae > Uloboridae > Uloborus > Uloborus plumipes. The sequence goes on along the minus strand of JAXGGA010000544.1, from coordinate 171,436 downwards.
AGGGAGTTAAGCAAAAGTGGTTTATTTTCTCCAAAGAGAGAAATCTGGGCAACCGAATCATAGAAAAACATTCTACAGAGCTGAATTCAAATAATGCAGTTGAAGGAACATCACCAGCATCCAAGGTCTCAATAAGTGGGGCTGTTTATTCGATAATGAAACAAGACAAGTCAAGCATGTGTTTTATTTTTGTGCACATTAAAACTTCTATTATAAGCACACTCTCACCTACACCAATAACCAAAAATGGAGAAGAAACTTTAAAAGATACCAGAAGAGAAAACTACACACATGCAGAAAGAAACTTGTGAAATTTCAACAAGCTCAATAACATTGAAAAGATTGCATACTGAAAAAGTCTAAAGAGGTAAAAAATCAATTAAATTGCCAAAGACACAAAACTAAATAAATAAAAAATAAACCTTTTCTTTAAAAGAAATTTATAACTGCATCAAAGTGCATTAATAGCAACCATTAAAAGTTTGAAAGTGGGAACAAGTTAAGTCTTTTGGGGAAAATGTCAAAAAAGTATATTTCCATGCCATCATTCTTCCCCACAAGGTAGAATAACGTACAATAAAATTTAAAAATACAGTGAAAGTTTTTTGTTTCCAGAGAGAGATGATGTTTGGAAATATGACGCATCGTAGAGTGCTAGACATTCCTATCCGTGAGATGGATCAAGAGAGCAATATTACTTTCTAGAAATGTTATATGTTAATTGTTTTCTTATTAATGAACTAAAGTATAAAGTTACTATTCAATCATGCACAATCGTGAAATTAAATTCTTTAAAGCATGACTCATTTTACCTCACTAGTGACCTATGTTACCCTACGCTATGGGATAAAATGAGTCATTGACAACACATTTTATAACTTATTTATCAGTATCAATATTTCGTTTTTTCCGAGATATTTCACTTTAAATGCCACGAAGAAGAGTCATTTGCATATCCTGAGCCGTTTATTCACTGGTTGAACGAATATCTTTTTTGCTGTCAAAGCACAAATGTAAAAATGCTCTTTTTTGACCCATTTTACCTCATCTGAGCCTATGTTAAAAATCACAAAACTACCAGATTAAAGCTTTAAAACTGAAAGAAAAAAAAGTAACTTTGTCCCTGAACTTAATAGTTTTTTTAACAGCATCAAAAGTGGCCAAAAAAGTTTGGAACTTAAGTTTTGAGGTAAAGTCCAAAATTTGTTCCAATGAAATGAAACTCTTTCCATTCACAGGGCGAGGACTGCTGATGGTTTTTGAAAAAGGTGAGAAAGGTGACAAATTTTAAAACAAAGGTGACTAAAAGGTGACAAAAAAGTAACTAAAAGGTGACCAAAAGTAATTTGTAAAGAAATCAAAAAACAGAAAATGATTATCATTTTTTCTGACCTTTACCAAAATAGCCTACATACTATTTTTAAAGACTTAAATTCTAAACATGATAGGGCTGGAGGTAACAAAAAAAAATCATTTTAGAACATAGACATAGTCCATCAGACGACATCCTTCCACCTGTCGAACCTACGATGACAGCCCAGCAGACTTTAAAACAAATAGATTTTATTATAGAGAATTTAGAAAGCATGAAAGATGTCCAAATTAGCGCTCTTTTTTCAGAGTTGAAAAATAGATTAGAACGAGAAGTTGTGTCACTAAAAGTAAAAAATATGAAACAATCTGAAATTTCTTCATATTTCAAGAAAGTTTAAAAAAATCATAAGTGCTTGTATTGTACAGTAATTCAATAAATAATAAAAGCAAGTATTTTTCATGTTTCTTTATTTTTATTACAGTAGAAAATTTAATGTTCTATTTTTGGAAAAATTCTTTTGGTATTTTTAAGTTGACTTCTTTGAGCGACCACCTCTCTTTACGAACACTTTTTCGCGGAACGGAGGGTGGTCGCATTAGAGAAGTTTCACTGTAACTCAGTTTTAAAAAATTAAAGAAGAAGATCCACTCTTCCCTCCTCCAAATATAATTGAAAATCATTAATTGTGTTTTGAAACTACTATTAAAAAAATTGTAGTGAGAGAATTTTTGAACACAAATATGCAAATAATATTTCAATTATTTTTAAATTGGAAGTCATTTTAACACATGCTGGCTTAAATATGTTCATTTTTCATTTTCATTTCAACAAGTCATTTTTTTCAACATAGCTACAATTGCTATGGAATTGTTGGTTCTTTATTATTTTCAGAAAAACATAAGTAGTGAAAATTTATGTTGATAGGTGTTAATCAAAGCTCATCACTCAATGTTCCGAAGTTAAGTAGAATAATATGGAATACCAGATTCGGTTTTAAGTTTTCAAAATGTATGTAAATGTAAATTAATTTTTTGATAAAATTTTTTTTTTTTTTTTTGGATTGGATCTTTTTTGACTTGATCCTTCTGATTTCTTGAGTAAAAGTGACATTATAATACAAATCATAGTCAACAGTAATTTCCTTAATTATGTACAATTTTTTAACACGCATAAAAGATTTTTATGTCATTCAATATTAGTCATCATCAAATAAATCTTTTTACATCAGCTTAATAGCTGCTTGCATAGGACTTCTTTAGAAGTTACCAAAATTTCAATGGGCTAACAATGTTTCTTGTATTAGTAGGCACTGTCTGCAGAAGTAAGATCCTAGTTGCAGTATTAGTTACCAGTTATTTTTGGTAATTTTACTCACAACTTAGTGTTGATACACTTAAAATTACAGCTTGAAAATGTCCAATTCGTTATACAAGAGTTGATTTTACAACATTCCTTGTGTCTCCAGGGTGTAAAATAATCAAGCTTTTACCGCATTTGAATAAGAAAGTTTTCACAATTGTTTGCCTATTTTCAACTACTCACTTAACAAATCAAAATCTCATAAATTTCAACTTACTTCTCCCCAGAAGAGATTTTTCGGCAGTATAGGATATTTTTGGAGAACGTCATACGCAACATTTTCCATATACCATTTAAATGGTTTACACTGAAGTCTTTTTCTTATTGCAAGCTGTCCAGAGATATCCCCATGATCATATTGTCTGGCCATTGGTTCACGAGTGTAAAAATATTCCTTGTACTCATCCATCCAAACTTCAATTACTCGCTTGTAATTCTAGAATTAAGTAATATAATTTCAAAGGTTAGACAGGGATTTCATTGGATTAGCATCAGATATGTGGTACTTATAACAGACAACTTTTAATATGCAGTAAACTCCTGAATATCTGTGGGCTTTTTTCTTTTTTTTACAGTGATAAACTACTGAATGTAGAAAAATGCTGCAGAAAAAATTGTTATTGGTCGTTTTTAGCTTTTACAGATATTTTTTACACTCAATGTTATAATTTTTAGCTGGAATTTAAACGTATGGATTGTGTTGTTGGCATTTTTTAGCTATTGTATACACTAGTATAATCTTTTACCTATTTTTCGTATTATCTCCGGTATTTGGTTATCCACAGTTACCATGACATCCATTAATTGGAAATTAACTGCAGTTGTAATTAAATAAAAAATGAAAGAATAAATACTAATCATGACAAAATTGCATGCAACAAATAAGTTTTTATGAGAGGAAAACTGGTTTTCAAGCATTCATTGTATTTAATTCTAACATTTTAAAGTACACTTGAATTTCAATACTATTTTTAAAGGAAATGAAATGAAGAAAAAATCTGAAGGAAATACTTACAAGAGTGACAATAGGTCCTTTGCGCTGATCAGCTAATTTACCAAAGGAATACGGCATAAAAGCACGATAAACATGCCCTACGCGAGAGCAAGGGACCCATTCTATACTACCTCCACATTGCCAAATCTGCAAAAAAAAAAAAGAAGAAATTTTTTAAACTCTGAAATATTTGTTATTCAGGCAACAGTCACAAAAAATAACATAAAGATACATGTTAAAGTTTAAGTACTTAAAAAAAGGTAACACAATAGGCACAATATAGTGGAGTTTTTAAGTAAAAGACATATGTTGATAATTGTGAAAGGATTTGTCGTTTAAATGCAATTTTGTAATGCTTGTTTTCGATGAACATGAAATACTCTGCAATTCATAAATAAAAGAGAATACAAGGCTCACATATGAAGGATTTATGTTCTTCAATTTTCCTTTATTCTTTTTCATAAATTTCACTCTTTTTTTTTTGCACTTTTTGAAGCACGATAATATAACATTCTTTTGAGTTTGTTTATAGTACCTGGTGACGGAGCCCAGCTCAGTAAAAAAAAAAAAAAAGACGTTTGTAAAGTTGTATTTCTTTCCAAAGTTCGAAGTACTTATTTAGATAAACTTGAAAAGCATTTTTATGCCCTTGGTTGCAATTGCACAATTAAAAGAGCCATAATTTATTTTAAAAAACAAAACCTTATTTGGACGAGAGATCATCATCATAACTTTGTTTAAACGATGCGCACCGTAAAATCATACCACAATAACTTTAATTTGATCGATCTCTTGGTATAACTTTGATATACGCCCCCAAAAATTACGCGCCAAATCTGGCACTCCCTATGGACTTTTTAGGGTTTCTGTTCCTTATCTTGGCGTTGCCAATTTAGGCCAATTTTTCAGCTTTTAGGTTTTTGCTGTTGCCAAATTTAGTGTTTTCTTGCATTTTGTACCATTTTTTTGAGCTTTTTTAAAAAAGTTTTGTGGCAACAATTTTTGGATTTCATATAGTACAGTTGCAGGTATTTTGCTTGGCGAGAAAAAAAAACTCGCCAAATTTCAGATTTGCGGGGGGGGGGGGGGGGGGGGGGGTATATCAAGCTAGTTCCGATCTTTTTCACATTTCAAAAACAATAACAATTCTAACGTTGCCAAATACCATAAAAATTTAAATTTACGCTGATGTGATCAAATATGAAATCCAGTTGTAATAAAACGTGGTTGCTATGAAACAGTAACAATAATGGTAATCATAAAGAAAATGGCAAAAGAAAGCTTATGAAACTTTTAATGAAGGCACAAAAAACAGGGTTTTTCGTGAAAACTCGTGTTTTTACAGAAAAAACGCTGATGTAGATGAACTCAAAAATCAAAACTTTATCTAAACACAAAATTTTATCAAAATCGGTAGAGTTGTTTTCGAGATCCGATATATATATATATATATATATATATATATATATATATATATATATATATATACAAGAATTGTTTGTTTAAAGATATTAGATTTTAGGACATTGATGAATTTTCCCATAATCTAGCCATGAACCTAGCCAATGTCATCATGAATGATAGTACAGTTAATTGCGTTGGAGACATCATTATAATGAAAGTTTGTTATAAAATTATAGACAACAATGTGTTTTGAATTTTTAAATAAGAGTAAAAGGTTTTAAAAATTTTCATTCAGAATACAAAGGACAGGAGTATGGGCTGCACCTGCGTCAAAGCTGTATACAAGAGTACATTCAAGTTCAAAGAATAGAGAAATATCATGGAAATGCAGCACACTGCAAAGTTCCATCAAATATCTTTCTAATTAAAAAGAAATGTCTAAAATTTGAGTTAAAATCTTTAAAGTTTGAGCTTTTCCTCGAATAAAGACTTAGATAAAAATATTTTGAACTCTTCACTGTTCTGTATTTTCATTATTAACATAATCTATTGAACATATTTGCAGGAACTTTTTTTGAAAAATGCTATTACTGTAGATTTTTGTTGCAAAAGCAGTTTTGACAAATTGAAACAATAAAGATCTAGAACATAAATGAATGAGAAAATGCTCTACCTACTTTGAAAGATAGCTCAAAATTTTCTCCTCCCCAGACAAGCAGGCCAGGATCATATGCACCTAATTCCAAGAAATACTCCCGATTAATAGCAAATAAGCCTCCAGCATGAGTAGGAGATCTATTTAAAAGTCAATAAATAACAATAAATAAAAAATAAATAAATAAAATATTGCATAAATATATTGGTATTTCTACAGTTTATATCAATGTTAAAAAACTAATTAGCTAAAATAAAACAGATATTAGTTCACAAAAATTATTCAATGAAGTGAAATAAAAATCTGTACTGCAATGAATTCTAACTAGCTGTCGTAGTCGTCATGAAACTTTCTTCTACATCTATCTTATGAATTCAGGTTACAAAATAAAATACGTACTCGCCCGAATAATTGGAGACAGCTCCAATTTCCCAATTATCGTAATAACCCTGCAAATGCAGAATCAATGAGCGAAATTGGAAATCATTGCAAAAGCCTTGTTTATATTAATTGCAAACATTTTATTTGTTAGTAAAAAGAAATTGGCAACAGTTAAAAATTTCAAATCATTGAAAGTTTTCAGCTGTTTTGATAATTAAATAGCGTGAAAGCGATTTTTTAATGAATTAATTTTTCGCATTGTTGACTAAGTGCAAAAATCACCCCACCCTCCCCTGGGGCGATTGGTGCCAAAATTTAATCGATGCTTGCTTCCATATTGGGTTAATGTTATTCCAAATTTCATTCAAATCGCAGCAATATTTCCCGAGATACAGTAGGTGCAATGACAAAATAAGCACTTTTGATCGCTCCACCCCCCTTTGAGAGATTGACATACAAATTGAATCAGCACCTGTACTCAATAGAGTCTACCTATGGAACAATTTTCGTTTGATTCCGCCGGTTACTTCCTGAGATATAGCAGTCATCCCCGCGCAGAACACGTGCTATTGCTCCACCCCCCTTCGAGATATTGACAAACAAATTGAATCAGCACCTGTACTCAGTAGGGTCTACCTATGGACCAATTTTCGCTTGATTCCGCTGGTTACTTCCTGAGATACAGCAATCGTCCCCGCCCAGAACACGTGCGATTGCTCCACCCCCCTTCGAGATATTGACAAACAAATTGAATCAGCAGCTGTACACAGTAGGGTCTACCTGTGGACCAATTTTTGTTTGATTCCGCCGGTTACTTCCTGAGATATAGCAATCACCCCCGCGCAGAACACGTGCGATTGCTCCACCCCCCTTGGAGGAATTCGCTAAAAAAAGTCAGGTGCACCAGTTCACATAGTGGTACATATGTGCAAAAATTTTTGTTTGATTTCATGCAGTAGTTTTTGCTCTAGCGCGGCCACAAAAACTGGTCACACACACACAGACAGACATTTTCCAAAAATGGTCAAAATGGACTCAGCGCACCTCAAAACGTGCAAATCCGTCAAAATTCGACATTCGAAAATTTTCACGAAACCAATACTTTCTTCTATATATTAGATATAGAAGAAAGTAAAAAGGAAAAGTGATACAACATCTACAGCGAAACCATAAACACCACTTAATGGGCACACCCTGATCATGAAGTCTCTTTGCAAACATTTATCAATCCTAACTTTAAGCATAAAACTAGAGGTGTAATAAGTTACTAGTAACACAGTTACCCAACAGACTAATAGAAAAAGTTTTCTGCCTATTACAGCTTCTATGTGTTACAGTTTCATTATTGTATAAAATTTATTTGATGTCATTACTGATAAAATTTACTAACTGGTGGAAAACTTTTTGAACTGCTCATTGAATTATTCTTAGGAAATTAACTTATTACCTTGTGAGAAGCTTACAAATTTGGGGCCTTATTTCAACAGTAAGACATTCCAGGAATAACAGTAAGATTGACTGTTGCTTTGAGGCAACAATATAAAGGTAAACACTTTTTTGTTGAGAAGGAAACATTTATCTTTCTTTGAGCCAAAATTAAATAAAGAAAGGACAGTGAATAATGTTGTGAGGAACAGCTTGAAAGATACATTGCATACAAATACTTTGGTGCTCCTAATAGTAACCTCAAAACATGTGTATGCAATGACATTTCCAAATAGTGCATCACAGTATTATACGTTCACAGTGTTGTATGAGCCAATATTTAGAAAAGTGCCAATTTGAAGTTGGAGTTTTCTGAAAAAAAATTTTTTTTGCAGAAAAAAACTAATATTGGATTTTAAGTCTAAATTGGGTCTAAATGCAAGAAAAAAAAAGGGGGAGATCAAGGAAGTTATTTACCCCCTACTTAGATTTCTCACTTTTAAGCCGTTACAGATCTGATGAATGTTACAGATCTGATGTTAATATGAGTTACATATTTGAGTTTATGCTTTCAGTTTTCGTTAACATCTCTAAATACGATATCATTTCCTTGCATTTTTAACATAGAATTAAGATAATTATATTAAAATATATATATTAGGCTAAAAAATCAAATTTCATTATAAAAAAGCATATCTTGGAAATAAAAATGAGCGATAAGATTTTTAGATAAAATAGATTATGAGATTACCAAATCCAAGCTAATAAAACATTTGTTTTGTTTTAAAACAACATACAACTTCAACTTTTTCAACACACAACTCTGCTGCTTGCTTTTCTTTAATTAGTTGCAGGAAATTTAATTTCTTGATCAGAAATTCAAATTAAGCATGCTAGTTATTATCTAGTTATTTAGCGAAGTTATGAGATATTGAAGCACCAAAAAAAAAAAAGAAAAAAAAAAATAAATAAATAAATAAAATAATAATAATTAATTAACTTAATTTCTGCAGTGTCAATTTTTCTTATTTTACTAACTTCTATTGTTAGGTCATACAAACCACAAATGAAGCAATTGTACTAAAACTCATTGCATTTCTTTTTTTAAGAATAAAAATATTCAATATATATGGCTAAAACCTATGATTTTTGCTTTTTATAATTCTGAAACGTGTGAGTTAGTTCTGTAACATATTCGCTGTTTTTCAATGTTACCGCTCTGACTGTTACCGATCTGACAAACTGACAAAGTTTTTTTTTAATTTCCGAGTCGATCGCACTAAACCAAAATCAAACACGTGGTTTTTTCACTTGTAATAAATGACTATACTTATATATAAAATAATTAAAAAAAAAAATAAAAACTGTGCATTTTAGAGCGTGTTACCGATCTGATGACTCAAATGACACACATTTTATAAAATCACTTGAAAAAATCTTACCTACAATTTTAGATGCAGAAATGCAAATTTTTAATTACGATTAAATAAAACATCCCACCGGGTACTCAGTATGACGTGGTATAGGTGCAGGAAATGATTTTGGGAGCCTAAACATAGATCGGAAGTTATTGTTACCACTATGACGGCGGAACTTGGGACACGCTTATTTCGCATCGGCTAGAAAATCAGAAATCGATTAAAACAAAAATGAAGTAAAATATTAACAAAGGGGTAAAAATAGAATCGTTTTTTGTGCAAGTGCGTTTTTTTGGGAAGTTAGAAAGTGCGCATGACCTGTTTACATGCTAAGCTTTGCTACTGGGGACACGTTACCGATCTGATTTTTGATGTATAAAAACAATATTTTCTGAAGAAAAAAATTTTTTTTTTCTGATGTTATTAGATGAAATGAAAGCAGAACCTTATCCTCTTTCTGGGGAAAATTATTTTTTTAACTAGTTATTGAAATACTAGTGAAAATTCACTTGGGACTCAAATTGTCACTTTTCTAAATATTAGCTCGTATGTAAGCTTTACCTTTTTTGACTTCGGAAAATAAAATATATCAATGCCAACATAAATACATGCCTCTACATTTTTTTCAAGGCCAGTTTACAATTAAGCATACATTTTTTTCATTATTTAAAGCAGAAAAGATATAAAATACATTTCTATGCACAAAGCAAGAATTATTGAAAGCAGGCAAGGTATTAATGGAACTCATCAGAAGTAGTAAGCTTCTCTATGCCCAATTGCACACGATGGTAGTTTTTTTCTTTTGACGTACAGTTTAAAATTAAGCAATAGGTATTGCTTAGAAAATAATTTTTGGCACTTTAATTATACATTTTTACATTTCAAAAGATAAATATTATACAAAATAGATTAAATACATGGTTACCACACAGGCTTATTAGTATATGGGAATATTTTTTTTGCTTCTTGTTATGAAATACTATAGTAAGATTAGGATAGGGGCCACTACAAATACTGACTAGAATTTATGATTGATAGCATCATTCCATTTTATAGATATCTATTAAATGGCAACATAGATGTCAAGTATCTCAAGTTTTATGAAAATTGGTTAAAAAGATTTTGTGAATTCACGGTTCATACTTATTTTTAAAAATGAAAATTAAGGATTTTTTAAGGGCTCCCAATTTTTTTTAAGGACTCATAGGAAAATATTTAAACAGCTTTAGGAACACAATTTTGCTATAAAACACTTTAAAAATAATGCAACAATGGTTCAACTTTTTAAACTTATTTTATGATCAATTTTTTGAATAATAATATTTAGTTCAGTTTCCTTCTCATGGACAATTTTTCTAATTGCATTTGCTTGAATAAATTTCTGAACATCTGTTCTTTTCCCTCTTCATCAGAGATTATTAGCAGAAATTTTTAAGTTTTCAACGTCTATTTCTAACGCACTTGTTCATCTACTTCTTGCTATTTTCAAAACGCAAAAAACTCTGCGATACATGTGCGTCTCTTTACCGATCACCTAGGCATAAACAGAGAAATCAGTAGAGTTCAGTTGTTGGGCGTCTGTTGAAGTTACTGAGATGTATAACAAAGTGGAGTTGTACTGCATGGGTATAATGGACGAAAAGAAACCTTGGATAACACTCCCACACCTACCAACATGTCTTCTTAGAAAACCTTACAATTTCCCCTATGAAACTGCATTAAGACAATAACCTATTCCTTAATTAAAATTAGACATTAAATAAGGTATTGTAATAATATCACTGTCCCTTTCAGTAGTTTTCTTTCATTTTAATTACCATTTTAACTTTTTCTTAGATTTTCAATTGAATAAATTTATTTCAGCTATACAATTTCGGGTGAAGTATGTTCTGAATATCAGCATGCTGGGAAGAAAAAAAAAATACATGAATAATAAAAAATAAATGAAGTATAAGTGCGCTTCACTAGCCATGTCAAAATAACTTCCAGCTGTCAAAAATATTAAAATACTTTCAAGATGAAAAAGGACTGAAATCTTAACACAGGAAGCAATTTTTTGTTGACTATAGATCAGTTTTTTTAAATAAATTTATTTATTGATTATAAAAATTAAAAAAATGATGCAATAAGTTCATTTAAGATAGCAATATGTCAAAATAACATCTAACCATTAAAAATATTAAAACACTGACAAGAAGTTAAAGGATTGAAATGTCAAACAAACGAAGCGATTTTACCAGAATCGTGGGTAAAATGTAACATGTAAAATGGGGAGGAAAAAAGTTTAAAAATATTAAAATAAATAATTAAATGTGATAACCAAAGGTAGCAAGCATATGTTAATGGTCTCTAAATTTTTCGCAAATATTAAAGTATTTGCACGATGCAAAAGGATTGCAGTCTCAATTACATGAACCAGTTTTCCGCGAAGTACGCGCTCAGTGCTGAAATATGATGACGTTTAGGCTCTCCCTCGCGTTTTAACACATGTATCCATGGATTAAAAAAAAGCCTAGTAGCTGAAATTTAGTTATGTGAAAAAAAAAACACTGGAATAGATGAAAAATCTGTAGAAAACGTACGATTTTACACCTTTACAATGCAAAAAAACGCACATTGTATAGCAAAAACGTACAAGTTGGTATGCACTCCCACTTTTAATTCACGGTGAAAAAGAAAGAAAAAATAACCCAGGGATGAAAATGTCAAAAACAGGAAAAATTGCTCGGTTAAAAATTCGGATAGCTTTTTTTCCTCATATTATGTGAAATTAATCATGTAAGATTTCATCTTAATTTACGCCATGAAATCGAAAATAAATGTTTTAAAAACTTTTTAATTGCTCATTCACAATTTATTTTTAAGTCATTCACAACAATATAGAAAAAAAAAAAAAAGGATGGTGGTTGCAATTTTTGATGAATTAGATACGTGTGTCTCAAGAAATAAATTCCCCAATTTTTATTGCATTGTCATTAGTTATTCAGGGGTGATTGTTAGTTCATGAAAAAATACCTGAAAGTTTTGAAGAGAAAGTGTGTGTGTGTGTGGGGGGGGGGGGGGGGGGGGGCTTTTTCCAAAAAACCAAGGCACCTATTATTTAAGCATACCTAATTTTATAATTATACATATTTAATAATAAATTCTTTCATAAAAACAAGACACATTTCATACATTCGAATAGTTTCAAATAGTTTTTAGTCAAAAAAAAAAAAAAAAAAAAAAAAAAAATAGAATAGCATCTTAACATTTTTGTTTGATGAATATTATTAGTAATTATCGGAAAATCACCGAAAATTCAAAAAATAAAAAAAAAACCGAAGGTGGGAAGACAAAAGCATAATTAAAAATATTTTATTTCCGATATTTTTGAACATAAAAATACCAGAAACTCGGTAAAATACCAGAACACAATCACCCCTTTCATGATCGATTCTGGTATTTTCATGTTCAAAAATACCGGAAATAAAATATTTTTAATTATGCTTTTGTCTTCCCACCTTCGGTATTTTCTTTATTTTTCGAATTTTCGGTGATTTTCCGATAATTACTAATAATATTCATCGAACAAAAATGTTAAGATGCCATTCTATTTTTTTTTTTTTTTGATTAAAAACCATTTGAAACTATTCGAATATATGAAATGTGTCTTGTTTGTTTATGAAAAGCAATTTATTATGATATATGTATAATTATAAAATTAGGTATGCTTAAATAGGGGCCTTGGTTTTTTTGAAAAAGCCCCCCCCCCCCCACACACACATTTTCTCTTCAAAACTTTCAGGTATTTTTTCATGAACTAACAATCACCCCTGTGAAAATACTGGAAATTCGGTATAGACCGGAACACAATCACCCCTGGTATTTTAATAAATTTTAAATTTATTAAAATATTTTCCCCAATTTTTGACAAAATCTCGAATATTTTTGCTGAACTTCCTTGATTTCAACCTCCTACAATGGAAACATGCTTTTTCAGCATGCCAAAATAAGGTACATAGTTCGCCGATACTTGCAGGTCATCCTTGATATTTCAATCCTTGTGCATCCTACAAACCTTTCCATTATTTTTGAAGTTGGAAATAATTTCAACCTCTACTACTTAAAGTCAACTTATTTTAAGCTTCATTTTGATAATGAGTGTATTTTTATTATTTTCTACGCTTGATGTAACATAAATTTTTTGATCGTGATAAGAAAGAAAAAAATACAAAAAGCGGAAAATCGTGGATCCGCAGAAGATTTTCCTCCCTGATAACTGAAACAGTTTTTAAAAATTAAGGAAATTTTTCCAAAATTAAGGACTTTTTGAAGGTTTTTTAGGGATCTTAATTTTGCTTGATAAAATTAAGGGTTTCTTAAGGGTTTTTTAAGGAAGTACGAACCCTGAATATGGATGAGGCATATGTGTCAATATGATCTAGTAAAGATGCAAAACAGCAACAATTTTCGAAAAGTTGGCTAATTAATTATTCTACTCAGACATTTTTGATAATTAATGACATTACTTGAGTCAAATCTTCAATTAAAAAGTGATCTTGAATAAAAGTAGAAGCATGAACGTTTAAAAATGTGATGTTTTCAATTAATGTATTCTACTTGTAATGTTTTCAAAGCAAATATTCACTGTTTTTTAAACAATTTACTGGCTAATATTAATATTTTGACACCTGAATGACATGGGAAAAATAAAATAAATAATTTGCACTTGAAAGTTTTTAAACACAATTTTGAACTGCGGGGAAACACAAGTTTCATTTACATTAAAGGGTTAACACATTTATAGTCCACTAACATATTAGTATATATAGAATATTTTTGACACTAGTACCATATAGTCATCAGTTATCTGATTCACATGCCATAAGCTAAAAGACAGGGTGTGGAGAAGAAAAACATATGCTTTAGTCACCTGTACTAAGTGGCAAGCTATTAGTATCACCAGTATGAGGCCATTAAAAATGGCTGATTAACAACTCGTAAATTTGAAGGGCACTGGTAATTAATGTGTTAATAATGCAATTGTTCAAGATATCAAACTTCAAAACATGTATACTTGTAGGGTTCACTGTGATGTTTTCTTCTCTTTGCTTCTTGCTCCGATAATTCTGTTTCTTTGTATAACATTCCCCATTCAAATATGCCCCGAAAATGCACATCACCATGATACACTGGTCTGTACTCAAAGTTATCCTTATCAATTCCATCAATTACTGGTACTGTCATAACTGTCCTGAAAGATATTTTTTAAAGTGACTCATTTTAATACCCTTTTTTTAAAAAATCAACATTGAAGATTGAAGTTCACACACACACACGAAACAACTTTAATCTCAATTTTACACATGTATTATGTTTTTTTTTAAATTTAAATTCTAGTTGGAAAAGAAAAGTAAAATGCAGCTATATTTGTCTCTTTCACAAGAAAATTTTGATAGTCAGCATGATTTCTACTTGGTAGTAGCTTAGTGGTGTAACTGCTTACAATGATGTAGAAATTTGTAAGCATGAATGTCCAATTTTGGTTCAAATTTTTATTGGCTGAAAAATATGATTAAGAAATGTAGGAGGTGTGAGAGAAATTACAATATAAATGAACTTTCTTTTAAGCAAATAATATGAATGTAAACAAACCGATTTTGGTAAATGGGAGTAAGAAGAGGAGGTAACCAGTTGATATTAACTTCACAATGAGCATCTAAAAACAGAACAACTTCTCCTTTTGAATATTGAGCTCCATATGTCCTTGATCGAATCAGCCCTTCACGTTGCTTATTCCTGACTAGGCGCACTTTTTGTCCAAACTGCCGAATATAATCTTCCAGCTTTCCTTTCAAGTTTTCTACACAAAAAGAAGTAAACAGTGCTTAAACACTAACATTTCTGAATGTGCAATTTTATACAACACTCTGATCCAAGGGGGAAAAACTATTAGATTAAGTTCAAATGAATTTGTACAATCAATAATTAAAATGCAGATTTAATTTCTTTTGTGTTCAAACTAAATTCAACATGACACTAACAAGGACGTAATAAAAAAGATTTTCATATGCTTCGACTGTTTTGTTTCTATATTTCTACAGTTTAGACGCAGTTGCTTTGTAACCCAATATTTTCTTGCTCAAATATAATTACAAATGATAGAATTGCAAGGAAACTGAAACTAAATACTAGTAAGACATTGTAATTTGTATTGAATGTATTCGAATACAGTTTTATAATAACATCTATTATTGATCAAGAAACATTTTACCTAGCAGCTTTAAAAAATAAATAAATAAATAAAATAAAAGTAAAAAGATTTAAATGATTAAGGAGCAATGTCAAATTACTTAACAGTATATGCACAGTGAGGTTTTATAGTTTGAATGCATTATTTTCTTCCATTTGTTAATAATCCTTCCTCATATTTTATTCAAAATACGATGTTTTTTGAGCTGATTGTAGAAAAAAAATGGGATTTCCGTTTTGGATTGTTAAATATACATTTACATGCATACACAAACAAACATTTAAATCATTTTAAAATGATTTTTATAGCTACAAACAATTGTAATAGTTATGAGCAATCAAAATAAATTATTATACAAGCATTTATTATTACCTTTATCACTAAAATCATCAACCAAAACAATTTCTTTCAAAAACTCTGGGGGTGATCTGTTTAAGACACTATGCACAGTTCTTAAGAGAGTGGACCATCCTTCGTTATGAAAAACAATAACAACACTTGTAGTAGGTAGATCTTTTGGATAGTGCCAATATTTACACCTACAAAATGAATATACTTTGTTGAAAATAACTCATTGAAGACAAGGACGGCATGATAAAAATACAGTTTAGTACTCCTTCTGTAATATCTCTACTATAGCTGAAAACTGGGAAATTTGGTTAGTAGCCAGCGGCCAGTGGACTCAATTATATTAGTCTCCACTTTTTAAAGTTAGTCGCCACTTTTTAAAACTGCAACTAACGAAGCACTGTTAATTCGTGTTACGTTTTATACGTTTTTTAAATGGGTTCCAGAAGCGTTCAATACATATTGATGTAAACCAACAAGTTGTATATTTATTTGTATGTTTCCTTTATACAGTCCCTTTAAAATCGTATAAGCGGTGCTTCACTTTATGTTTCAAATTTTTATGAATAACGAAAAAAAGTATCAGAATATCGCTCACGTTAAAAAGGTGTTACAACTCAAAAGTACAAAATTTTACAGAAGAGACAGAAAAGAATTTAAACTTTAAGTACAGCCTAAAACAAGGAAAAGTTCAGTTTTAGAGCATTAGTAACTGATTTTGCAAACCATAGGGACCCTTATGATTTTTTTTTTTTGTAAACAACATCTCAAACTGTTATGTATTTCTACATGAACCGCAAAATTTGCCCATTTGCTCAGTCATAAATAAGATCAAGTCAAAAGTAATTAACCAGTTTCATACTCTATTCATAATACTTAACTAACATTTTATATAGAACAAAAATGCATAGTTATACGTATCTTCTCTATATATATTTGCTGATTTTCTGACTAAAAGAATGTATTTTATAATGATGAGTTTTAGTTTACAACTGGAAACATTTAAAAACAGAGTAATAAATAATGCTAAAAACAAGAAACCAGAGTTAAATTGTTTATTTAAACACATGTACTTGATTAAAATAGTATAAGTTTCAATTTAGTATGATAAGTTTCAAGATTAGAATCTGTGTCAGCATAACTGTAAGAGGCAGATGAGCAGCCATTATCAATACAGACAACTTTTGGCTCAGAAGCCAGATTAGAATCAGCTAAGCAGGCATCATTAACAGTCGAGATGAGACCAGGAGAATCTTGACAACTAGAAGCCTCAGTGGAATGGCCATCATTAGCATCTGATTCAACTAGATGTTTATTAGCAGCAGTAGTCGACAGGAGACTCCTATATTAGGGAGAAAAACCCCGTTTTTAATAAAAATTGTTCTAATCCAATAATCTGTATTACGTATAAAATTATGATTGGAGGGAAAATAGAAGACAAATTTTTTTGAAAAGTGTAGGGAATAATGGTTGACCATCTGATGGTCTGCCAACCTTTTAGGACAGTAATGTGTGGTAAGAATAAAAGAAATGTGTAGTTTTGTGTGTTAATGTGCAATTTTTTAGCTAGTGTGGTTTATTTACCCTATGTCCTTAACTATCGATCACCACAAAGGCGGGAAGGTGTATTAAAACTTTCATATGGTCAAAACATGTCTTAACTATGATGTAGTTTAAAAATAATATATAAAACAATTGCAGAAAAATAAGATTTCATTTATTTGTAAAACTATAAAAAGAAAATTTTACTATTCTGCAGCCTGCAACTTTTTTTTAAAATATAGATGAACAAATCAAGCTCTAACTTAAGCAAAGAACTGCAAGTTCGCGAAAGAATATATTAACAAAATAATAATATTACAACAAAATAATATTTTTAGGATAAAAAAAGGTAAATCTGAAAAATAAAACGTCAAATTAAAAGCCAATTGCCAAAATGTAAAAATAATTACAACATACAAAAGAACTGAAAGCTAAAACATTGGAAACAAATTCGTGCAAAGAACGTATTCATTACTGACCTTGGCCCATTTTGAAAAAAGTAAAATATTTCATTAATTATTAAAATAAAGAATAAAATGAGCTAATGTTAAGTGGGAAAGTTAAAATAACTTTTCACTGCCCAAAATATTAAAATATTTACAAGATGAAAAAGGATTGAAATAAACACGAGACGCAATTTCTCGCGACGCACGTGTTTAGTGCAGCCCTCTTCAATGAAAAAAGAAACTAACATCTCAATAAAAAAGTAAAATAAAGTTGTCTTTGGTAACAAGCGTTAAATTAACTTCCAACCGCTAAAAGAATTAAAATATTTATCTGATGCAAAAGGATTGAAATCTTAATCACGGGGAGCAATTTTCGGCGACGGGCGAAAGCGTAGTTTTTGTTCGAGATGCGCAGTAAGATAAATGCAGTTTCTACGCCAAATTCGTAGTAGTTGGCAGCCCTGCCATCATTTTATCTTGCGGGGGGGGGGGGACTTTTTACTACTTAATTCCAAATGATTTAATATATTATTTTTAAACTGCTAATAATTTATTTCAACTTCCCAAAAAATTAACTTTTAAACACATATCAGCTCGTCATTAGCTTATCCTAAGTTCATGTTTATTTCACCCAATCGTTCCAAAGTTCAGGGCCCCGCCCTAGGTACTCTGAAGGTCACAATTAGATTTCGCACCATTTTATCTATTGCTTTTGAGCAGACTTCAAAAATTGTGAGAAAAAGAATGAATAGTGTTTAAAGATCGCACAAAGCATCGTGATGAAAAGCAACATCAGCGGATCATATGCCGATGCAAATTATCTCCATTTTTTTTTTCAATATTATTTTGCATCAAAATGTTTTCTTTCATTGAGATCGCTTTAGAAAAAAAAATATCGCGAAATTAAGAAGAGCGTGTATACTATTGCACAATATGTTAATATCTTTAAAAAAAAAAACAACAAAAAAAAAAAAAAAACTAGTTGCGATCCCAAATGTGTTTTTATACATGAGAGTGAAAATTCCGTTCCATGGCGCCATTTTCAAAAACAGATAGCTTTGATAAAATACTTCTTTTTTAACAATTAAAAATTTCCAGGAGCAGATTTAAATCAGAAATTCATTATTTTTTAATCGCGTATAAGAATTGCGATTCCTGCCGAACAGAATTTTTATCAAGCGTTATCGCTTTCTATCAAAATTACGATTTTCGCTTTTTTTTCCACGAGCAAGTTTTTAATCTGGAACAAAATTTATATTTTGCATCTACTTCCTAAAAGATTTTCTTTTTCTTTTACGAAACGATCTCAGCACTAAAATTCTCTGCTCTCAAAAACATAAAATGTTCTACTAAGTCAAATTTTTAGCAATAAGAAGTGAATAAATTAAACAATAATAAATTGATCACTTACCTTTTAACGAAAAACGATGTTATTTTAAGTGACTCCTCTTCTTCAATTTTTCGCTTTCCCCCACGTGATCGCTGAGCAGCCATTCCAAAGCAGGTGGCACGTGCAGGGTTCAAAGTTCAAAGTGCAAATGACGAATGGCGGTTCCTGTTGTGGCTCAATTTCTCCCTCTAGCGATGGGGAGAAGAGGTGGGGAAAGAAATACATGAAAGTAGCGCGGAACAGGAGGGGGGAAATGTGGTTCGATTGGGAATGTTTAGAGTGACTGAGCAAGAGTGGCGACCGAGGGTGGCGATCGATGTCATTTTTTAATCGCCACTTTTGCAACTTTAATCGCCACGTGGCGAGTGGCGACCGCTAATTTTCAGCTATAATCTCTACCTCTAGCTATATCACTTTTGTAACAGATTTGGGAGACGGACGGAGGGTATTTAAGAGCATTTTTATTTCATTTCAAGCTTTTTTGGGTATGCTCCATAGCATTTGAGGAAGTACACCGTCTCCCTTGATCGATGGTCAAGAAATGATCAAAGTTTTGTTTATAATATTCAGAAATGCAGCTCACCTGTATGCAGCTCAAGAAAACAGGGTCATGGTAGCCTGATCGGTAAGGCGTCGGACTCGTGTCCGGAGGGACCCGAGTTCAATCCCAGCCGATCATTGATTAATGGTGGCTGGCGAACGTTAAAAATGCCGTGGTCACAAAGTTCTCCATGTGAATCGATACCTTTGGGGGTGCTGGACCAAGGGTTTCCTCGACCTTTGTTCTAGTTCAAAACGAACAGAGCGCTCTTCAGGGCCCTATCCCGGTTAAACCACGAGTTGTGGTAGGTATGGGGGACCCTGGAGTGCGTGAAGCTAAGAAAACAAAGCTGGTGCGGCTGATTTAAATTTTGAAAAAAAAAAAACTGATAGAGAAATGATATTCTTAACTTTAGAACAATATTCAGTGCTGAATCATAATTACTTTTTAAGTATCAATTACCAAATAAGGTCTAATGAGATAAGCAACACTTCAAAAATATTCAAAATATTGAAGTTGAAAAAATATAGTAATAGCAATAACAAAGTTATTTTAACAAGAGGAAAGCTTAAATTGCTGAAAAACCTATTTGATGATTTTATTACTTTCAGCTTAGAGTTTAAAATAATCTAATCAAATTCATACGTATCAAACATGCTTTTATTTTTATGTGTATTAAAAAGGAAAACAAAATTCAAATCTCCTACTTTTTGTATAGTTTGAAACCAACCACAAAAAAAAAAAAAAAAAAAAAAAAAAAAAAAAAAAAAAAAAAAAAAAAAAAGTGAATCTTATTCAATTTAGAAAAGGCACAACATATTACGCAAATGGATTTATGACATGACTCACAAAGCATTATGGGTTAGAAACAAATGCCTCTGACTTTTGTAATTCTAGCAGAAAATCCAAAAAGTAAGCATTGTAAGGGAAAGAGTATTCAGAAAGCAAATACTCTACAGAACAGTAAGAGGGGAGGGGGGGTCTGTTTTTGCTGATAGTCATGATGGGTATAGGTGAGCATACAATTGTAGTAACGAAAAAAAATTTGAGGAAACACATCATTTTTTTTCTCTTTTCAAGTACATGGTAGATATCATGGTTGAAAAATTTTTATTAGGTGAAAAAACGGTAAGTTCAGAATCAGCTTACTTACATCAGCTTTAGTTTAAAAAGGAAACTCTTTTTAAATATGATTTGAAATTAATTTTTATTAAGTTTGCATTTTTTTGCAGCAACAAACAAAATATTTCTTGAGATGGTGAAAACACTAGAACAAAGAATTTTAGAAGACAGAAAAGAGTTATTGCTAATTAAATAACTAAAATTTAAAAATAAACTATTACTCAGAGAGCCTTTTATCAGGAATAACTCTGTCCAATGCTATTTGGTCACTTGCAACCATGTTAATTCCATATTCCATCACAGATTGGGATACTTCATTCTGATCATCAGGACGAGCATAATGAGGTTTTCCACCTTCACCAGGGCCTTCTCTTACTGTCTCACTCACTGGAGGTTCAAAATTTCCTATGATTCCTTCCTTAAATATGGCTCCTTCTCGCTTTGGCATGCTTCTTTTCTGCAAAATTAATTAAATGACTTAAAAATCTGAATGTGTCAGAAATATAGTGTTTTGTTGATCACGATTGTTTTTGGATTGTGATCAATTTTCTGTAGTTTTTTTTAAAAATTCTAATCACAGTGACCCCCCCCCCCCTTTTTTGAGATTTTCATTGTTTTGATGTAAACTCGTAATATTTAATTGAGGTGTTTGAGAGAGAGCATGAAAATGAATTGGGGGAGTTGGCAGTGATGCAACATGAATAGTTTTTACCAACCAGAATGATGCTGGCTAGGCTGGAAGTAAATGCAAATTGCCTGTCGGGTAGTAATTAAAGAACTACTATTACGAATACATTCTTCTCCACAACACAGGATGATTCTCAATATGCCTTGCAACTGTGAGAAATTATTGATCTTCGCCTACCATCACTGTATCCCCACAGCATTTAACACGGCACTTTCTCCATTAAAGAAGAAGTTGATATGCCGGACTCTGTATAATGCAATAGGGTAGGGGTAGGGGTCATAACCCTCCCCTCCATGAAGTAATAAAATTATATGTATGAACACATACACAAGGGATAAAATTGCACTTGTTGCCCTTTAAGTTTGAAAATTTTAGATACTCCCCCCTAATTAAACATTTTTTGTTACTCCACTCAGGGCCCGATCAAGCCTAAGTAATGCCCAGATCCTGATAAAATTTTGGTGCCGTCTCACAAGAAAATCCTTACATTTTCAAAGTAGTTGTTTCCAAAAGAGGGGAAAATGAAAGAAATTTACCCCATTTTGATGCAACTAAAATTGTGGTGCCCAGGTCCATGAACCGGACCTGTAGGACTATATGTTAATCAGGCCTTGATCTTAATGGTGTAATATAACACAGCTAATTTTATTCATCAAAATTTGAAATTAAACTATGAAAATAAAAATAAAGAAATACAACACTGGTACAAAAATAAGGTAAATAGGGTAGAATTGAAACATGGAATTTTACTTTTCCTATCATTTTAGTTTGCTTCAAAAGTTTCAAAACTAGAAGCAATCAATAGTTAATGCAGCAATATTTTACCAGAGCGAGACATAAAAATACACTTATATTGATTGTTCACAAATATAAAAGGCAAATTTGCAGCAGTTTTAAAAAGGCACAGTTTGTAGGTTTATAAGCGAGCCCAACAATAAAATTTTAATAATGATTTCTGAATTCAAAATATTTCTTGTACAAACGCTGTATTACTCCATGCTTAAGAAGTTGAGTATCATACAATGATTTAAAAAGCAATATATCGAAAGCAGAAATACTTACATTTTTGGAGAAAAAATCTTTGTCTTTAGGCTTATGTAGAAGGAGAGTTGTCAATAATATCACAAAAGCAAGACCACAGCATATTTTAATCACACGAGATTTTTTTATTCCAATAACTTTCATTATCACGTCACTTGTTTTTTTTCAAAAAGAAAAGGTGAGTTCTATAAAGAAAATAATTAAATATATAAAGAGAAGAATAAGGAACGAGCAGTGAATAAGCATTCTATATTTTACATGCAAACATAACAGTTACAAAATAAACACGTTAAGATCAGAACGATTATTAATATGTTATGGGGCTTAACCCTTTAAATGTCAAGTTATTTTGATTTTTAACACTTTTCCAAGCACAAACCCGCGAAACAGTCGGGTTTGACAAAGAGATGAAGCCAAAATAAACGTCTCCCGATATATATTCGGGTATAACAATAAGATGAACGCCAAAAAAAAAAAAAAAATTACCCCGAGTAAAACTCCGGCCTGACATTTTCGAAAACCAGCTGTGCCCGAGACTATCTCGGGCATGACAGTTAAAAGGTTAATGTGTGCAAATGAAATGATGGAGCCCTATGGTCTTCAGAACATGTAAACAGCCTGCATTAAATCTAATGTATAAACATTCACACAAAATTAAAAAGAAGTACAGGAGTTTCCGTGAACCCCCATGCAAATTAAGCTCTGATGTGTCATGTTTATGATGAATAGTACAGAAATCAATGTGATCACTTTCCAGGTAGCAGGAACAACCAGGGCCAGATTATACGGGGCCCTAAGCTGTTTCAGGTATAAGGCCCCCTAAAAAAATTAAATTATGTAAAAATTCACATGACAAATGGAGTCAATAGTAGTTTTCAATTACCAACAATGTTATAATGCTGAAGAAAATGCTTACACTATCTTTTCTTGCAAAGAAAACAGATTATTTTTTTATGCTTTGTAAAAGCTCAGCCCAAAAGTAGAAATGGTTTGAACTTTTAAAATGCTAATACTCAAAAGAATCGACCAAGTTTTTTGAAGAAAACTAGAAACCGGTTTTTCTGCGATCTATAAAAGATACCGGCACGTTTTAATATTTATTTACACATTTTTTGTGCAGAGAGATTCAAATGAGCACAGGCACAAATTTAACTGTTTATAATAAAGAGTTCAGATGAAAAGAAAATACAACAAGTTAAAAGTAGAGATTGCCCATATGGATAAAGCATATTTACAAAACATATTTCAGAAAAAGTAAAAGAAATGATCGCAAAAAACGAAAGAACTCCGAAAACTACTGAGCATTTTTAAAGAGCAAACAAATATAAAGCAAGTGCACTTGCCAAAAAAAAAAAAGAAATTGCATGGAAATTTAAAACTGAAGTATTCACAATGGTTGTGTTTTGGTCACTGTCATCATTTATTTCTTGAAAAAGTGAAGTTCCTTTTACCAATGCCTCCGTTTACTTGCTGAAATTACGTTAGTGTAATGAATTGTTGAATATTCTTTAGTGAAGAAGAGTTATGTTGCTTTTGGAAAGAACAATGTTTACGGGAACATGCTAAAGAATTAATGATGTAAATATACCATACACGGCACACCACACAACCACGCACTTACTGCAGCTCACAGATGAGTGCCAAAGATGTTTGACAGGTTTCCATTCAAGGAGCGGAAGTCGCTCCCTTTTCTAGTAGCTCTTTCTTTTGCTTTCTAAGATGATCTGTTAAAACGCAGAAGTCAACGCTTTTAAAATACCTGAAATTTAATTAGAACACAGAATAATTATCTTCATAGCTATGATTTCCCAACAAGACCTTTTCTGTATAAAAAGCTGGAACGATTAGAAAGGTAGTATGAGTTTTCGTTTCTTTGAATTGACTGAAATATGCTCCACTCTACTGAAATGTCTGTATGAAATAAATCACGTCTTGCAGAAAACTAGTTTTAGTATCACAGGAGGAATTTGAAATGTCAGCCTCTGTTACAACATCTTTCAACAAATCGAGTCCTTAAATCATTGACGATAAAAAATATAAATAATCTATAACCGTAATTCTTATGTCAACAAACATAAATAAACGGGAAATAGAAATTCATGACACATGGATTCGACTATATTTAATCCAGTGAGGGAAAAATTATTCTGTTTTCTAAATTGTTTTAACATTTGATCTTGTTATCTATTCATTGTAATTCTTTGTTTAATTGAATTTTTCTGTGTCATACTAAAATTGTGTTATGTATTCCAGGCAATTCCATACTTAGGAGCCTTACCAAATCCATTGCGTCCAGGAAATTTAATCCGCGTTTCTGGCTCCGTACCTCATTCTGCCACATGGTTTGCCTCCTTTATGGTCACTAATTTATTCAATTTTCCCTCTGTGTTCTTGAAAGTTCAATGATTGACATTTAAAATGAAATATAAAATAAGTATATTTAATGTTCGATTAGAAATAGACTAAAATTTCAAATTAAAACAAATGTTTTATGAAACAGGTATTTTTCTCAAATTCTTCGTAAGTTTTATTGTTTTCTTCTTTTTTATGAGGGTGTATTATCAGTTACGTTGTGTTTTGACAAAAATTGTGTTACCAACTTTTGTGAGTACTGTTCTGGTACTTATCCGTTAACCGGGCGCAAGGGAAAAATCGAAAATCTCCAATCAAAGCAAATGACAAATCTATCAACAGCATCAAAAGTATGCTTAACAGTAAGCAAATGTGGTTGTAAGAAATTTGGCGTCATTCTACATCATTTAGCATTCTACATCATTTAGCGATACATTATTTGGCAAATTTTCCCCTTGTGCCCAGCTAACAGATAAGTACCCTATTCTCCTATGTAGTAATTTCTCTCATTTTTTTAATTTCATTTTTTGAATTGTGAATTGAGCTGAACAAATGAATAACTTTCAAATTAATGCTCCAAAAATGTGGAATGGAAGCTGATATTCAAGTGCTTTTAAAAAATTACTTTTCAAATTTTTGCTTGAATTTTAAAACATTTTTCCTGGTACAATTTATTTATTTTTGATCATAAGTGAAGTATGACAAAACATGTCGGCAAGCCATTTAGAGAATCTGGGAGAGTTAATTGACCCTTAGTTTTTAAAAACTTAAGGTAATTATATAATTGTGCATATATTTTTTTTCAAATTCCCTCTATAATATATGTTAAGTAATTATCATCCTCCTTAAAAACCGAATGATTGACCTGTCATGATGAACTTGGATTTCATCACATCTGTTATTTGCTCACTCTTTTGTTTCAATTGATTGTTTAAAAGTCATTTTCGAGTTATTCAATTTAATGTCTTTCATTTTCAGCTTCTCAATAAATCTTCAAAACAGTGATAATACTTATCAGAGGAGTGACATAGCCCTCCATTTGAGTCCAGTTTTTTCACCACCGCCTAGAATTGTGAGAAATTCATTGGAAAATCAACAGTGGGGACCTGAAGAAAGTCATGGTTTTCAGTTCCCTCTTTCTTGTAATCAAGGATTTGAAATTTTAATTCTTGCAGAAACTAATCAATTTAAGGTAATGTGTATTAACAAATGAAAATGTTACTATATTTGTACTTAATTTGTTTTTTGTAAAATGCAAAATTGTTCGTCTTGTGGTAAAGTTTGAGGAGTTTATTTGATAAAAAAAGAAAAAAAAAAAATAGATTACAAGTTATCCATTATAATATTCTGATGTTTTTTTTCTTTTAAATTTTAACTCCGAAATTGATATCACTATTTTTAAAAGCTAATTTTTTCAATTTTATAATTTTTCATCCATCTTTTATATTATTTTTCTGGCCTGTTTTTCTCTTACCATGTGAGAACTTCCTTATTTCTTCATCGAATTCCATGATTTACCCCTCTTTTTGAAGCTCATTGTGCCGGTTATTGACGAAAAATAAATAACTGTTTCATTTTTTTTGTGTTAAAAAAGTTTTTTTTTTCTATTTTCGTTACACATTACTTCAATGAATAGTATCCCAATATGAAGATGCAGTGGCATGGTTTGATTGGGGGTTGTGCTAGCAACGCAAGGATTGTGGGTTCGATCTTGTTATCGGTTTTGTTGCTTTTGATCCACTTTGTCTCCCTTGTGTTTTTAATCCAAATTTCCAAGAATATATTACAGCTTTTATAAGCTCCTTCAATTCGGAATTTTTTTCAAAGGGTTCTTCAAACTCTTACATTTTAGTGCTAATTCCTTCAAAAATGTTATTATTTCTCTATTGCTACATTTATGTTACTTCTTGTGTATATAAATTGCTCAAGTGTCTATTTGTGTTGCTTTGTTCGTTATTTTCAGTCTTGTGGGTTAGCCCTGAAATCAGTTATCAGCAATAACCACATCGGTCAATGCTGTGGATAATTGGTAGTTTGTTGTATGTATTTCTAAATCAGGGACGTGCTATCTGGGCAGGCAGGGTAGGTAGTGCCTACCCACGAAGAAAACTGAACAACCTTTTAATTTCATCCAATGACAAATAATGCGTGGATTGGAAAAAATATTTACATATTACGCAGCAAGTATAGTCAAAAAGAAGAAAAAGGATTTTTTTCATTTTTGTACAATTTAAAAGCATCATCCGTCGCTGTTTTTCGACCTCCGTATCTATACAACGTAAAGCATCAAGGCACTCACGTGCCCTCACTATTTTCCCCTTCGTGTCAGATAAAGCGACGGTGAAGGCAGAAACATATGCTTTCCCTGCACAGGCGACAAGTTTTCTTACTTCTGCTCAGCGGTAAACTCTGTAAGCTTCGCTCTGTCTCTGCTGGTTTTTTGATACTCCTCAGGGGAAAAACTGAGGACGTCTAGATTCGTGTTTCCTGTGGTGTTTTGTTTTCCATGAAATGTTTTCGTCATTTTCAAATGTTTCGTTTTTTCATTTGTCATATTGCTTCCCATGTTTAAGTTGAAATTTCAGGATAGTTGTTCCGTTTAAACTTTTTGTAAAAAAGACATACAAAGAAATGCAAGAAAGTATTGCAAAATTCATGTCATTTGTACTTAAAAGTAAATTTCAAAAAATTAGCTTTTGGAGTTGATAAGGGTCATTCCAGGGTGACTGACATTACAGTTTGACTCTATTTTTAAATTAAAAATTCAGTACTGACTTGAAATTAATTTTTACCCCCTGCATTTGAACTAAAATGTAATTACAGAGTAAACTAAAAGTCTTTTCATAACTCATTAGGTATGAAGAAATTTTTTTTCAGAAATTATGGGTAATCAAACATAAGTGACTGATGTTACACAAAAGCGACATCACTAAAATTGACTTTTTTTCGATTTGAAATCCTCTTCAAACTAATAGCGTGAAACATAAAAAATAAAATTCCCATAAAAATAGAGATTTCAGACTTTATGAAAATACTTTTCTTGATGGAATAAACTAAAAAACTGATAGCACAGAAAATATGTAATAGGTGTGACTGATGTAACAAAGATTTCGTGACTGACGTTACGATAACAAAACATTGCTACAATAATAAATAATGTCTTTCTAATTTTTAACAAAGCATATATTTTGCCCAAAATTGAAGTTAAATTATAAGAAATAAAGAATGGCAACAAAATCTTAATTAAACTAATTAAGTTTCACACATTAATTTTTAATGAATTGTCCTCTTGAAATAACTTCTTCTGGAGAGGGCTATTTTTTTAATTACTTTTTCTTTCGAATAATAAATTTCATTCACATTGTTAGGCCATTTATAAATATTTTACTGCTCAAAACTTGACATTAACTGGCTACTTATATTTTTGAATGGCACTAACTTCACCTTATAGAATTGACCATCATGTTCCACAAGAACCATCTCTCTTCTCTGCTGCAGCCTTCAATTTCGGAGCACATTTTGCTAAATTAGACTTCAAAAAACTGTTTTGAACTTTTGGTGATTCAGAAAATCACTGCCAAAAAAGTGTTGCTGCTAATTACCTGCTCCAGCTTCTGATTTATTAAAAAACTATTACTCAAATATAACTATTAATAATATAGCTTCAAACTCGGGGGGGGGGGGGGGGAGGGGGGGGGAAGCTAAAATATTTTCACATTTCTTGAAGTGTAGTATGTAAAAACTTTTTTGCACAAAAAATATACACATACAATCGATCGTGATTTGGATTTTCTTCACTAATATTGAAGTTCTCCGAATCTTTAGGAAAATAATGTGGCTATTTCTAAATCTGGTGTAGGCTATTATGAAGCTTTTGTGGTAATTTCACAGGAAAATATTGTACTGTAATTTGCTACATCAAAAACATATGTTTCAATTCCACAAATTTGCTTTCTCATTTCTATACATTGTTTTACAAATAAATTCATCTACTTCTAGGAGTATTGCAGAAGTTTTTTAGCGTCTTATCTCTTCAGAATTATTATTTTTCCAAGCAGTTTTGATATCTTTCCAGCCTGGTACACGTCTCCTAAGATCATATAGGGTCCAAAATTACTTAACCATGTTCTGTTTTCATTGACAAACACTTTAATTTAACTGCCATACACGGAGAGTTAGGAGTACTTGTTTGTCCAGTTTCAGTAAAAAAGGAAAAAAAGGGCAGGTGCTGTTGAAAACCGGGCTCTTTTGTGTTCTACATTTTCTTGTATTTCTTTTCCTATTTTTTTTTAACTTGATTCTAAACTTACTTTGATCTTATCTAGATAATAACTTTACAAAAATTTATTTTTTCTCTTTTTTTCTCTGCTTATTTTATCATAACACTGTTTTTGATTTACTAATCTTCATATTTTCCGTCATTTTAAATTTCTCTCACCTAATATGTTGCCTTTTTTCAGCAGTTAGTGCCATTTGTATAGTTTATTTAAAGCATCTTAGTGAAAAGAGAAATGTGACTGATGTTACTGTGACTGATGTTACACATTTTAAGCAAGTTTTAAATATATTAATTCAACTACTTTTAAATATTTAAGTAAAGAATATTAAAGATGTCATCCTAAATGAAGAGAATATGACTTGTTGTAATCTTGGGTTTAGTTTTGTTTAAGTAAAACAAACTTTTATACTATTTTGTGACTGACGTTACATGAATGTGAGGACTAATTTAAAAAAAATTGTTTATAAAATAATTATAACAGTTTGAAGCTTCTTTGTTGGCGTAATCTCTTCATTCATAAACTAAATTTCAATAAAAAATAAAACTGTAGACCTACCAGTTAATTTCATAAGTAAAAAAACTGACGAACTTTCAATAGCTCGAAAACAAGAAAACATGCGCACAAAATGGTGTTGTCAAAACTTACCTATAAAACTTACAAGAAATAAGTTTATAGCCTTTTTAGGGTTATTTTATAAAAATTCGTTCTTTTTTACATCATATGAAATCAAAAAACTATTGGTTCATTGAAATTTTTTTTCGTGTGTGATGTCTCCAGTTTCGTGGAATTGCCCATAAGGATGCATTCGGCAGTCTAACAACAAGTACAGGAACTTTATTGACATTATAAGATTGATAGCAGATTTAGCAGATATTTATGGGAACAAGTTTTTTGTGACAAATGTATAAACAAGAAGTTCTGTCAAGAACTAAACGAGCCTACTTTCCTGTACATCGACATCGGCATTCTCGCATCTGATCATTATTCTCTTGATTATCTGAGACTTAAAATTATGTCAAACATACCTTTTTAGCACTTAGAGCTGATTTCGAAAAGCAAAATATACCCCTTTCATCAGATGAAATAGACACGTAAAAAGAATTAACGAATAAATAAAGTTTTGCCGCACCTTTTAAAGAGTGTAACTGTTACAGTTCCTCCGTAGAAAAAATCCTCCATCGTTTTCAAAAAAAAAAAAAAAAAATAATAAAATAAATAAATAAAAGTACAAAGAGCATCAAAACACATTTTATCAAAGAAAGAAAAAAAAAAAGAAAAAAAAACTCATCCGTTAATAAAATGTCTCGAATTTCACTTTTAATCTGTTGCCAGTTGTTAAATATAAATAAAGAATAAAATGTTCTCGTGAATGAAAAATTTTTGTTACAAAAAAAAACATCGTCTGCCAAAAAAAAAAAATAATAATAATAATAATAATAAATAAAATAAAACAAATGAATAAATAAACAAAAAATCGTCTGCACAGTCAGTAATTTTTTTTCTGAGTCTGCATTTCCGCCATGTTTGCGGAGTCGGAGTCGGAATCAGAGTCCTCACAGAAGTTTACTCAAAAAAGTACGTTACAAACATTATTTATCAAAACCATTTTCTTACAAAGTTAGTTTGAAGGAAATCCGACTTTAAGTTCAGGATCAACATTCAACTTAAATTCCCCGTAGACGCTAATGTTAATTTTTTTTTCTGAACGGTTCAATATTGAACGAAAAATGGTTCAAATCAAAAAGCGAAATATGGGAATGTATGGGAAAGCCTCTCCGAGATCTTTCAAACAAAAAAAAAGTTTATTCCATTCGGACGGGTCACTCAAAAGTTATTAGGTGGGGAAAGGTTGCTTGAACGGTTCAATGTTGAACGAAAAAGTGTTCAAATTGAAAATTTAAATACGGTAATGAAGTATCCTTGCTGAGATCCTTCGAACAAAAAAAAGTTTATTTAAATCGGACTGTTCACTCAAAAGATATTAGGGGTGACAGCTGGATTGAGCGGTTCAATGTTGAACGAAAAATTATTCAAATCGAAAATGTAGATACGGGAATGAAGTATCCTTGAAAAGATCTTTCGAACAAAAAAAAGTTTGTTCAAATCGGATTGTTCACTCAAAAGTTAGCATCGCGGGACCGGTTGTTTGAACGGTTCAAAGTTGAACCAAAAATTGTCCAAATCGAAAAATCAAATATGGGAATGAGCTGCACTCGCTGAGATCTTTCGAACAAAAAAAAATTTATTCCATTCGGACGGTTCACTCAAAAGTTATTAGGTGGGGAAAGGTTGCTTGAACAGTTCAATGTTGAACGAAAAAATGCTTAAATTGAAAATTTAAATACGGTAATGAAGTATCCTTGCCGAGATGCTTCAAACAAAAAAAAAATTTGTTTAAATCGGACTGTTCATTCAAAAGTTATTAGGGGTGACAGCTTGATTGAGCGATTCAATGTTGAACGAAAAATTGTTCAAATCGGAAATGTAAATACGGGAATGAAGTACCCTTGAAAAGTTCTTTCCAACAAAAAAAAGTTTGTTCAAATCAGACTGTTCATTAAAAAGTTAGTATCGCGGGACCGGTTTTTTGAACGGCTCAAATTTGAACCAAAAATTGTTCAAATAAAAAAATCAAATATGGGAATGAGCTGTACTCGCCGAGATCTTTCCAAAAAAAAAAAGTTTGTCCAAATCGGAATGTTCATTCAAAAGTTATTAGGGGGGGACAGACAGACCGACCGACCGACCGACCGACACACAAATTCCCCATCTCAATACCCTACTTTCAAATTTTTAATTTTTCGATATTCATTTTACCTTTTTATTTTTTTAACTTGGCAATATTTTTTTTACTTGGCGATATTTTTTGGACTTGGCGATATTTTTTAGATGCATTAAGCTACTTTTAATATTTTTTTCGTCTTTCTTTTATTTTTAACGGGAAAGTAGGCTAAAAATGTGCTTGATTTTATTTTTGAAAAATGAACTGAGCCACCTGTTTCAATAAACAATATTTTTGCAGTTAATTATGACTATATATACCAGCCACAATTGTTTTTGTAGAGTGAATATTTTCTTCCATAAAAATAATTATGGGATACACAAGAAATTAATGACGAATTAACCACTTGCATATTTTATTTTGATATTCATAGAAAAATGAAGTGAATAAAATGAAACACTTTCAATTTTTATGAAAGTCCCAGGTATTTTCACTTCAATGAAAGAAAATAGAATGAGGATTTTCTACAGAACTAGATGAATACCTTTGTACATATGTTTATATTAGGACTACATAAATATCATTCATAGTCATACTGTTTTAATACGGTTGATATCATAAAATGCATTTTTCAACATATGCATTATTATTCCACAAATCATCTCATCTGCCTACCCTGGGCATTCCTTCACGGCACGTGCCTGTTCTAAATACATATATTTAAGTTAACACTGAAAACTACACAAGGTTTTGTTTAAAAATGAAACTATCACATTTCAAAGAATATATAGTTGAAGGGATATATATTGAAGAAAATGACTGATTTTTTGGTAAAAAATGTAATGTCACTTATTATAGAAGGAAGGAGAGTAAAAGTAAAAAAAAAATAGTGATATGATAGGACAATTGTCAAATTTTATTGTGTTTGATTGCAACTTTATTACTTTTTTATTTTTTAAGCATTTTAATAATCACTTTTCATCACCATTGTGATTTAACATTTTTTTGAGGTGAATATTGCTGTTATATATTTTTCTATGTGTTTTATTTTATGTGTAATAATCCGAAGCTCTTTATTTTTAGATTGCAATAAATGGACAGCACTTTACTGAGTTTCAGTACAGACTACCTCTAGAAAAGGTTTCATATCTAGCTATTGATGGTGATGTCATAGTCAATTGTATCAAAATTGAAAGCTCATCTCCTTCTCCAATGAATCAAGTAAGAATGTTGTTGTTTTTTTCTTCTAGTATATGCTTTACAGAACTGTTTACATGACCAAGCTTTAAATGAAAAATGATATCAATTTTTTCTAGAATAATGTTTGAGATTATTTGTTACCCATTGAAATGAATTTTTATTATCTAAATTATAAGCAACTCTGCTTTTCCCTTATACTCATAGGCGTGCACACGGAGGTCACCAGGGGTACCGCGGTACCACCATTAGCTTAAAAAAAAAAAAGAAAGAAAAAAAAAAAAAACCAACCAGAATAAAATTCCAGAACACCATAACACTTTGCTGTTATGTGCAGACGACTAAAATGAGGATGAGGTGGCTGTGGCTGAGTAGCAATGCAGCTTTTCCCGAATTGTGGATCCAGCTTTTGGTTTTGAAGGGCTCGAAGAGCAATTTACGGGCCCAAATAGAGGATCTAGGTGGATATTTGGTCACTTAATGGGTCCCCTCCGGATCCCTGCCTTTTCTAATCACCTTTCACACATCACACCCAGCATTTATCATTTACTTGGCTTGTATACGTATTTATCTTATGATATTTAAATAAGCTTTTGTGTTCATGAAACTGCAACAGATAAGATTTGTTTCACAAAATCTGGTCAGGTTCCAAATTTAAATAGAAGCCTTTTCAAATCTTTCAAATGGATTTATGCCTCCTTCTGCAAACAAAATAACATTTTTAAAAAGATAAATTTTTAAGGGAACAAATTTAAGATCAGAATTGGGTAATTTGCTAAATAATGTATGAAATTCATGCATTTTTATGATCATAAGTTTTGAAAAAGCAATTTTTTCTGATTTTTGTAAAGAATTTGCAGTTTCTGTTGCAATTTTTGCTTTCTGTCTTGAAATAATCCCACTAAAATTTTGCTTTCAGCAGTACTTTATTACAATTTTCAAAGTGCTTTTCCAGCTTTAAGTACTAATCATATTTTATTTTAGGGTGGGGGGATAAAAGATAGTGCCTCTATATAAAATATTATTGCTAGAAAATTATAACAGGTTTTTATTAATTTGTTTATAATTCTTGTTTAATATTATAATTAAAAAAATGTATACATATAATTTATTTCCGTACTTTGAAATTTATACTAAAAACATTTTTTTTGTCTAATGTTTAAAAAAAATCGGTTATCACCCCCCCCCCCCTAAAATGTACGAGTTTGATCTTGAAAATAGGGATATTTGGGTCGGTCTTTTTGGGATTTTATAGAAATCAATTAATAATTTTGAATGTTC
Source organism: Uloborus plumipes (assembly GCA_038373865.1). NCBI lineage: Eukaryota > Metazoa > Arthropoda > Arachnida > Araneae > Uloboridae > Uloborus > Uloborus plumipes. Next base: position 137,303 of record JAXGGA010000544.1, on the reverse strand, counting down.
TGTTATATCATTTATGCAACAGATTTTTTTATGTAACTTGTACAATTTCTTATTAAAGCAATCTTTAATAAATAACACTGTTTCAATAATTTCATAATTGTCTGTATGAGCATAAAATTAAATTTATCAGTATTCTTTGTATATAATTGTATATATATATATTAGGGATCAGGTGAAGAAATCGTAAAGCCCCTTGGATTCGTTATAGGTTCCGGTACTCAGAGCAATACAACGGTTTGTATCCTTATTTAATTATCTTGTTTACACATTTCCATTGTATGTTCTCTACTGCAAGCGTAACTTTCTGGAACATTTTCACGACTTGCAATCCCAAAAAAGTTTTACAAATTTCACTGTTCTTGAATTTCATTGCACTTTGAACTCTTTGAAAACCCTTGATGCTTAAAATCTCTTAAAATGATCACTTTAAACAATTAGCATGTTAAAATAATAACCATGTATAAGGATGTATCAGGTACAGAGTTTGTTTGAAATCTGATATCCGGTGTTTTTAGCCTACTTTCCCGTTAAAAATAAAAGAAAGACGAAAAAAGTATTAAAAGTAGCTTAATGCATCTAAAAAATATCGCCAAGTCCAAAAAATATCGCCAAGTCCAAAAAATACCGCCAAGTTAAAAAAATAAAAAGGTAAAATGAATATCGAAAAATTAAAAATTTGAAAGTAGGGTATTGAGATGGGGATTTTGTGCGTCTGTCGGTCTGTCTGTCCCCCCCCCCTAATAACTTTTGAATGAACATTCCGATTTGGACAAACTTTTTTTTGTTGGAAAGATCTCAGCGAGTACAGCTCATTCCCATATTTGATTTTTCGATTTGAACAATTTTTGGTTCAACTTTGAACCGTTCAAACAACCTGTCCCGCGATGCTAACTTTTGAGTGAACAGTCCGATTTGAACAAACTTTTTTTTTTGTTCGAAAGATCTTTTCAAGGATACTTCATTCCCGTATCTACATTTTCGATTTGAACAATTTTTCGTTCAACATTGAACAGTTCAAACAAGCTGTCACCCCTAATAACTTTTGAATGAACAGTCCGGTTTAAACAAAATTTTTTTGTTCGAAGCATCTCAGCAAGGATACTTCATTACCGTATTTAAATTTTCCATTTAAGCATTTTTTCGTTCAACATTGAACTGTTCAAGCAACCTTTCCCCACCTAATAACTTTTGAGTGAACCGTCCGAATGGAATAAACTTTTTTTTGTTTGAAAGATCTCGGAGAGGCTTTCCCATACATTCCCATATTTCGCTTTTTGGTTTGAACCATTTTTCGTTCAATATTGAACCATTCAGAAAAAAAAATTAACGTTAGCGTCTACGGGGAATTTAAGTTGAATGTTTATCCTGAACTTAAAGTCGGATTTCCTTCAAACCAACTTTGTAAGAAAATGGTTTTGATAAATAATGTTTGTAAAGTACTTTTCTGAGTAATATTCTGTGAGGACTCGGATTCCGACTCCGACTCCGCAAACATGGCGGAAATGCAGGGTCAGAAAAAAAAATGACTGACTGTGCAGATGATTTTTTTGTTTGTTCATTCATTTGTTTTATTTTATTTATTTTTATGTTTTTTTTTTTAATCTGGCTGACGATTTTTTTTGTAACAAAAATTTTTCATTCACGAGAACATTTTATTCTTTATTTATATTTAACAACTGGCAACGGATTAAAAGTGCAATTCGAGACATTTTATTAACGGACGAGTTTTTTTTTTTTTCCTTTTTTTTTTCTTTCTTTGATAAAATACGTTTTGATGCTCTTTGTACTTTTATGTATTTATTTATTTATTTTATTATTATTTTTTTTTGAAAACGATGGAGGATTTTTTCTTCGGAGGAACTGTAACAATTACACTCTTTAAAAGGAGCGACAAAACTTTATTTATTCGTTAATTAATTTTTACGTGTCTATTTCATCTAATGAGAGAGGTATATTTTGCTTTTCAAAATCGGGTCTAAGTGCTAAAAAGGTATGTTTGACATAATTTTCAGTCTCAGATAATCAAGAGAATAATGATCAGATGCGAGAATGCCGATGTCGATGTACGAGAAAGTAGGCTCGTTTAGTTCTTCACAGAACTTCTTGTTTGTTTGTGAGATACAAATATTCAGACTCAATACAATACCTGACTCTTTAAATTTGTTCTGTACTTGTATATTCATGTCTTTTTTATGCAGTCACTTCCATTTTTAGTAATTTTATATTTATCTGAACCTAGAATCTTAAATTTATATGTCTTTTAACTTATTGTACTCTTTAAAAGGCTTAACCAGAATTGCCTATACTTGTGCTAAAACATGACAATTAGCTTTTTCTAAGCTTATTTTTGTAATCTCATATATTATAACACAAGTTCAAGGAATTTTTTAAGGTGTAACTGCAAATAATTATTTAGTGGTGCCCACAAGAAACGGTCATTGTTCACATTGCACTATTGAGATTTTTAAGATGGTGATTTTAAGGAATTTTCTCTTTTGGAGAGATCTCATTTGGGGATTTGGGGGGGGGGGGACACAGGGCACTGTCATATATGACTTCTTCTGTCTTGGATGGATGAGCTCAGCTGTACTTATTGTTAAAAGTGGATCATGTTACATCTGAAGCAAACATTGATAAAGTTTGTGAAGTTTATTCCAACGTTAGAGATACACAAATATGCAGGTAAACCGCAGACACGTGTTTCGAGGCTACAAGGAGACTCTTTTTCAATGCAAGAGGTGTGAGCTTTAGGATGAAGAGTCATCCGATAAAAGCTTTTATCGGATGACTCTTCATCCTAAAGCTCACACCTCTTGCATTGAAAAAGAGGCTCCTTGTAGCCTCGAAACACGTGTCTGCGGTTTACCTGCATATTTGTGTATCTCTAACGTTGGAATAAACTTCACATCTATCGCACAAAGGTATTTATTTTTCTTCATTGATAAAGTTTATTTGTTGAAAGAGGTGTGGTGCTTATTGTCAGTGGAGAAAAAACTGCGGATAATCTTCCAAAAGTAGTATTTATCTTAAGAATCACAGTACTAAAAATCAACTTTTTAATTTAGTTTTCCAAAAAGTGTTTAATGAACTATGATCTTTTTAGATTATTTAAGCTAGTTGAAAATTAAATCATTTTTAGAATTTAACATTTTATAAATAAATGCAACTTTTAAGAAGTAAATGCCATTGCAATCAATGGTCAGTTCGATATATGAAAAATATTTTTCTGATGAAAATAGTTTTTAAAGAAAATAAGTTATGGTAAGATATTGTAACAAAAGTTCGGAAAATATTATATTGGTTTTGAACTCATGATGCTAAACTAGACACTCTCTTTTGTCTTCCACTGCAGATACCATCATTTGGAGGATTGATCTTATGCAACTATCGATTGTTTTTGTTTTGGATACTTACTGCGAAAATATATGAAAGAAACTAATAAATGAAATTTCTGTTTATTTTAATTTAAAACATAAATTTGAAAATTAACAAGCAAAATTATGTGTTTATTCATGAAAGTCAAAAAGCTAAAATTTGAGTTGCTGATGTAATTTTCTTTTGCCCCAATTTAGTTGGTAGCAATTAATATGTTCATAGCAGAGTTTTGAAATATAGTACAGAAACTTTTATTCGTGATCTAGAAAGCTGGAAAATTTTGTCGATTTTTCCAACATTTTAAAAAAATACACATTTTTGGCAACTTTTAGAAAAGTAAAGATTTTTTTTTTAAACCTGAAAAATATTAGCCGTTTCTTTTTAAATACTATATTTTTCGCATTTGACTTTAGAAATTTTGTACAAAGGCTGGTTTTTTTTTTTTTTTTCAAAATTTTGTTTAAAAGGTCATCCTACCCACAATGCAACATTTTTGAAAAATTTTACGGAATAAAAAAATACACTTGTAAGTCCGATAATTTTCCTTATTTTATTTTATTCCATTTAAAGAGTAAAGAAATAAATACTGTTGCATTCTAGTGTAATTTTTTATTGAATGGTCATTGATAAAAGCTCTTAATCTGTGAGGGACTTACTAGCTGTCATAAAGCTATTTAATTGTTATAATTTTGCAATGCATTCTTTTCTATTTCCTTTAAAAATTAAGAAAATGATAGCAGTTGATTATATTTGAACTTTTATACTCATTTTAGTGTGATAATCTCTTCTGTGCCACAGGAAAAAAAATAAATGGAAAGTCCAATTTTTTGTTCAAAATCTGTGGAAAAGAAATTAATGGAAAATCAGTTCACTGAAGTTTATTTATTTGTAGACGATGTTTTGAAATGTATAAATTAGTTAAATATAGGTAAAATTCAACTTTCTAAACAGTTTTCTGTGTGTTGTTTACACATTTCCAAGAAATCACTTCTAAATGTCAATTATTTAGTTTACCATTTTAAAACATACATCTTACCCATTCAAGAAGAATTTTTCCATTGATTCCCTGTGTGTGTGAAAACTTTCTAAATGGGTTTGTCTATATTATTCAAATGTATAGTTATTACCTCGAAATTTGTTAAATTGTTCAAGATTTTATATTTGAGTAATTAGTTTCTCCTTCATTGTTTTCCTCCTCTTATTTACAGCCTCAAACTGGAAGACCAGCTTCTCCGTATGATATGTCATCCTTACCATACCCAACAAATCCAACATTTGGGCCTACACCTGCTGCTTATTCGCCTCAATCTCCTGCGGGTGCTTACAATCCTTACCCTCCAGCTTCCAACTTGGGGCCAACATCGCCAAGTAATGCATATCCCTCTGGCCGTGTTTCCCCATTTGCTCCCTCTGGTGGAACCCCTTATGGACCTAGCTCAAATGTAAACCCACAGGGCTATCCACCTCAATCAGGCGGTTACCCCTCTCAATCTGGTGGATATCCTCAGCAACCAGGTGGTTACCCCTCTCAACCTAGTGGATATCCACCCCAATCCGGTGGTTACCCTTCTCAGTCAGGTGGATTCCCATCTCAGTCCGGTGGTTACCCTTCACAACCCGGTGGATACCCTTCTCAGGGAATGTATCCGTCCCAAAGTACTTATCCAGGTCAATCTGGACCTTATCCAGGGACACATGTTGTTTACCCTGTGAGTAACTTATTTATTTCTTGGAATTTTTTAATGATTTTTCTTTTAGTATAATTTTGAATGTTTTAATTGTGTAATGTAGTTACCATATTTTTGGGGAGATAACTCGCACCACCAAGTACGCTGCCACACTTCGTAAAATTAGGGAGAAAAAAATTGTTTCATCAGATATGCCGCATTGGCGTATTAGCCACATTATAGCTTTGTTAAAAATTTAATGTACGAGCATCTATGCTGTATTATAACTTTTATTGACATTGTTCTAAAATGTTGACAAAGAATGAGCAACATTGATTTGGAAACACTTTCAATATTATGGAATATTAAAATGTCTCTACATTTTTGCTATAAAAGCAACTTGCTATAAATGCTAAACCCTGCACAACTGCGTTTTTTTCCACAACCCTACTTTCCTATTCTCTTCTTTCTGGTGATCGGCTTGCAGAAAATCGGCATTGCAGGCTTGGATTTGTTTATTAGACCAGTTGGTTAGTTTTGATGTTTTTTTTTCTTAATTTATTCCCTTTCCTCATCAGATCTATGGCAATAACATCTGTATAAGCAGAAATACTGCCATAGTTCATTCTCTCAATCAAAGTCACCCTTTTTAAAATAGAACTGTTCAAGAGTGCTCGTTGTGGCTAGTTGTAGCTTTTGAGGTTGGACTCTAATTTGCTTTATTTTAGTCAATAAATAAGCATAACATGTACTTAAAAAAATCGCCATTACTTTTACATCGTATAAGCCAGCTCGGCCACCCTGGCGTATACACTGCAGGAGTTAAAATCCAGCTTCTAAACATGTATAAGCTGTGGTTTATCTAAAAGAGAATAGGGTACTGTTTATTTTATTATTTTTTTAATGCTAAGTAGATTTTTTTTTCTGAATACATATTATAACTGAACTAGAGATCATTCTTCTCTGAAAAATATCTGTTAATAATTTTCTTCTGGTGTCAATTTGCAATAACTATTCATGTGCTTTGTGTTTAATTTTAGGATCAGGAGAAAAACAAAAGTGGTAGTGGTATGAATTTGGGTCCTATAGCTGCAGCTGGAGCAGCTGCTTTAGCTGGTGTTGCTGGTTCTGCTTTGATGGGAGGAAAGCACCACAAAAAGAGTAAACATCATGGTATGCCCGGTATGGGGATGGGGACTGGACCAGGAGCCTTATTAGGAGGTGTTTCTTCACTTTTGGGTGGAAACAAGCATGGTGTAAGTTGCAGATGGTTGACTTTTTCTTATGTTAACAATCCTGTTAGTACTCATTTTACCCAAGATACAAATTACTTGATATTGAACACACTTAAATGTAGGGGAAAATTTATTTACATAGCACTTGTATTTTGTTTTAAACATTCCTACAAATTTAACCTTTTGACCAGGCTCGTCATTTAGGGGGGCCGGACGGTCAATTGCCCCCCCCCCTGACTTTGAGAAATCAATGTATTTACAGATAAGTGGGCTTGGTTTTTGTTGTTTTCTGGTGAAACTGTATTGTGTTTTTACCTTTTGCTCTCCCTGGAAAAGCTTGAAATGACGTCCCTGCTTTTGAATCTTATGCCGGAAATAATCTCGGGCGCAGCTCTAATGTTCCAAAATGTCACTCGTGAGCATTACTTTCTGAAAGTTTTTAATTTTATTATTTATTTATTTACTTACTTATTTTTTGATTGCATCATATTGTTATACCCGAATATATACTGGGATAATTTTATTTCTACTTCATCTCTACATCAAACCAGAATTTATCTTAGCATAAGCCTGAGTCTGAAAGACATTGGCAAACCTTCAAAATGATAAAAGTAATTAATACCATGGCTTTGACAAAGAACTCCAGTTGCTGTGTTCTTGTTCATTTTAGAACAGTTAGTACACTAGCGAATAAAATTGTACCCAATGAAGTTGTAACGCAACATAAATATTTATCTTGTTTTGGCTAACTTTGATACTTTAAATTGCTTTTTATAGCACTCCGGTAGCAGTGCAATGCCAATTGGGGGAGCTATGGCAGGTGGAGCGGCAGCATTGGCTGGAGCTTATATGTTAAGCAAGAGTCCTGTAAGTATGAAGAAAGCTTTTTATTGTAATTGATTTTTCATCAACGTAAAGACCCTGTTGATGAAAATATTTTGAATTTAATGTGTTTGTTTTGACATATTTTTCTATTTATTGTTCCATTTGATAATCTTTTGAATTTTTAATTTTGGTTATATCTTGAATTTAATCTTGTAATGCCTCAGAAAAATACACTTGAGGAGCGCTTTATTACTTGCTATAGCAAAATAATTTTTTTTTTGTGCAATTCCTGAGTTTTTGAAGGAAAAACAAAATTATTTGTTAGTTTCAAAACAATAAAAATAAAGGTACTAAACATTCTGTACTATTATGTGTTGTTTATATTGAATGGCTAAACTTTATAAAGAATGGTTAAAATTAAAAATCCCGTTTTTTTCCCAACCCTGGTTTATGCAGTTCAACTGAACACAAAAACATTACATTCTTTCGTGAGGAATAAAAGTATTATTTAAAATGTTGTCACTAATTGACAATTGAAAAAAAAAGCAGATTTTCAATTTAATCAATTTTTAAATTATATTTTGTCAAATGATTTTTCAAAGTCAAACAATGACGTATGTGTAAAATATTTATTTTATACTTCTGGACTTATATTTTAATTTTTTCTGTTAACTTTCATTTGAAATTTCATGTTTTGCTTGCTGATAAGTTTTTTAGGTATTGCCCCTTTGAAAGTATTAGAGACCCCAGAAAGAGTAATGTTATTATTTCAAGGGCAATCGAATTTTTAAAAGTTTTTATTTTAAATAATTATTGTTATCAACAGCCTTTTGCCACCTAGTAAGCAAATTTTCACTCCCAGATTGTTAAAAATGAATTGTTTTTTATTGCAAAACCTCTGGAAATAGCATCTTGGATCCAACCCAACTTTTCTAGTTTTTGTCTCATAGAAAGATAAACAAACGGAAGAAAGAGATAACAGTTGGTGCAATTTATCAAGAGAATCTTTCCGCTATTATCAGCCGAAAAGGAGTGATCCTGAAACATGATGATTCAAGAAAGCACGGCTCATGACAAACCCTTAAAACATTATTGAGCTGAGGTGGACTGCTTTACCCACCGTGCTTGCCTGACATTGCACCTTCGGATTATTCATCCTTTATTACAAGCTATATGTGACGAAAAAAGCTTGAGAATGAGTCCAATATCCAAAATACCATCTCCAGAAATCCCCATCACCCAAAACGGGTTAATATATATCTATCCAAGATTGAAAAATTGTGCACTATAGTAGGCAAAAGATTGTTGATAAAGAAGGCTAATTACGTCATTGATTAAAAAAAAAGCTCTAAAAAAATTTTATGTTTGAAATAAAAATCATTACTTTCCGGTTTCACTAATATACACTGCTCGACATTGAAAATGCAACACCAAGAAGGAGTGGTTAGAAATTGATGAAATTTGGTAAGAAGACAGAGACAGTATGGAACAATAAGTGATATTTATTTCAAAATAAATAAAGGACGGCGTCGGCTCAGTAAGAAGTAGGACCACCGCGGACAGCGATGCACGAAGAAACACGTCTAGGCATGGAGTCAATAAGCCTGCGGATGGTGTCCTGAGGGATGGCACTCCATTCCCTTTCAACCATTTGCCACAGTTCGTCCTCTGAACGAGGCAGTGACAGGTTCTGCTAACGTCGTCCAATCACGTCCCACACATGTTCGATTGGTGACAAGTCAGGAGAGTATGGTGGCCAGGAAAGCATCTGTGCACCTCGTAGAGCATGTTGGCTGATTCGAGCACTGTGAGGCCGGGCGTTATCCTATTGAAAAATTGCATTTGGCAGACCCTGAAGGTAGGGGATTGCCACCGGCCGCAGTACATTATCTACATATCGTTGGGCCGTCATAGTGCCCCGATTACGAACTAGAGGTGATACGGAATTGTATGCAATAGCGCCCCAAACCATTATGCCACGTTGTCGCGCTGTGGGGCGTTAAACAGTTACTGCCGGATTCGATCTTTCTCTACGTCGACGCCACACACGTATGCGATGACTATCGCTGGACAAACAGAAGCGGGATTCATCTGAGAACACTACAGTTTGCCATTCTGCCATCCACGTTGCTCTGGTCCGGCACCATTCCAAACGTTGGAGTCTGTGCTGTGAGGTCAATGGCAGTCTTCTTAGCGGGCGCCGTGATTGCAGGTCACGTGCAACCAGTCGACGGGAAATGGTTCTGGTCGACACAGGAACATCCAGGGTACCTTGCACGTGCTGCAGAATCGACGTACAAGTGACTTGCGGGTCCGCCACAGCTTGTCGGTGAATCCGTCGATCCAAGCGGTCTGACGTCACTGTGGCTGCACCTGCACCCCTCAATGTGGCTACATTTCCACTTTCCAACTATCTCCGACGCAGCCGATGCACAGTGCTTGCATCCATGTGGGTATCAGCTGCAATTTGACGTATGGACCAACCTCCCTTTCTCAGTCCGATCACCATACCCCTTGTAAAGTCGTCTATATGCTGGAAGTGTCTTCGTTGAGGACGGCGTGGCATTTCCTCCTATCACACGTATCCTTCGTGACAAAAACCAAATTTCTCCGATAATTAGTCTGGCAGAAAAACCAACATGAACATAGCCCACTTTTCAACTTCATTCTCTTATATCTTACTTCACGTGCGTCGGAGGGCTGCGCATTTCATATCATTTGCATAACTCTGTGACGTGCGTCTACGGTAAAATTTGCATGAATTTCTGACCACTCCTTCTTGGTGTTGCATTTTCAATGTCGAGCAGTGTACATGAAAGAGGTGTCAAAGATTAATTTTAGCCACAACTAATTTATTCATCATCCAATTCTTATTTCCGTATAAAATTATTGGTTTTACTAATGTCTTGTACAGCTGTATCATTGACATCATTGTACAATTTGACAGAACTAATTGCAAAAATTTCATGTTAACTTCAACAAACAAGCATGAAAGATTATTTTTTAAGTGTTGATTGCTTTTAGGTGTATTCAGTGCAATATCGTTTATAAAAATGTTCTTTTGTTTTCCTGATACTTTTATTTATGATTGGTTATAGTGACTGGTTATTTATGAGTAAAATGACAGGTAAATATCACCTCTCAAAAAATCTCTGGGGTTCCCTTTTCTTGAAGAAGAGTTGAAAAGGGTCCCCTGGATTGTTCATACTCAAGTCAATTTAAATTGAAATGTTTGTTAAATAATTTGTTCAATATTTACAAATTGTAAATATTGTACTTTTATTTATCTCTCCTCTTCAAAAGTCAGACTATAAAAAGTTCAAAATGTTAATCAACTGCACAAATTGAATTTGTTATATTTTATTCAATTTATTTATTAAGCTTGGGAAAATGATGAAGCCCAAAAAGATGAAGAAACTGTACAAGCACAAGCATAAAGGTGGATGGGGTGGTCGTAGCAGCAGTAGTAGCAGTAGCTCCAGTGATTGAAACAGCCCTTATCTGATTTGATTTGCCTTATATAAAACATTCAGTACCATTTTCTGATCGAACTGTTTTTAGTGTGGTTTCATTTGCTTTTACTTGTGAAACATTACTTCAAATTTCTTGTGTACATGATTTTAAAATCTACTTAAAAGATTTAGTTTTAAATAAGATTTGTGATTTAAAAAAATGCTCAACAATGATTTTAGCTACATCTTTTAAAATACCTACACTATTGAAAATGTTTAGTAATTAGTTTGCAGAATTCAAACTTTTTTCATGATTTTAGCTTACGTGAATTTTTTTTGTTAAGAATAAAAAAAGTTTTGTAATCTGCTTTGTTACAAGCTGCAAAACAATGCTTTTTGTATGAAGAGTAATGGATATTGTTTTACAAAGTTTCCTGCTGAAAGCAATATTACTATTTTAAGAAATGTGTACTATGTATTTAAAAACAAAACAAAATTTCCATTTTAATTTGTTTATTTCTTTTTTTTTCTTTTTCATTAAAAGTTATCTGAGCTTTCCGATTTACACTAAATTTTGATTTGAGTAATAATACTTTTTGCATTATCCAGAGGATAGTTATGTAAAATTGTACGTCTTCATAACATTTTTAAGAAAACAAAAACTATTTATCATGAGGTACTTGTCTAGCAGTTTCTGAATGAGAACTTATTGGATAGATATTGATGAAATAGTTATTCAAGAATTAACAAGCAAATTGCATAAAAGTTTTTTTATGCGTCTGCAATATAGATAATATAGATGCTTTTTATATGTCAGTATTTGACAAAAGTGAACTTTATATGCTGGTGCTAAATCGCGTAAAACTTTGTTAAATAAATACTAAATATAGTTAATTATATTTATAAATTAAAACTATGTATTATAAATACTGTTAAAGCCGTTGTACAGTTTAAAGTTTATTGCATATTTTGTGCAAATTAAAATTATTCAGTTTTGAGTAATAAAGTTATCTTTCCAAAAAATTTGACTTATTTATTATTTTCTTGTTTTGGTGTTGTGAATTTTAAATTTTTTACTTAAGATTTGAGCTGTACTCTTTCTCAGTATATATGCTTGAAAATTTTGTTGTTAGTTGATAAGTGGCTACTCAGGAAGCTACTACTTAGTGGCTACTCAGAATTTTTATTTCTCTATGAAACTTGGAATTTTATCGTTTGTAATTCTTTACATCAGTGTCACAGCCAGAATAAATTTTCAGGTTTGAAGAATTTATTGAATCAATGTATTTAACAATTTTTACTATGGTTTCAATAGCACTTAATAAATTAAATAGAAATTTGTTACTTTTTCTAATAGAAATTTCTATTAAAAATGTAATGTAAGGCAGCATGGTTTTAGGGTCATTCTCATAAAAATAATAAATTATGTCGGACACTTTTACTTAAAAAAAATATAACAATAATTACCACAAAGTTTTTTTTTTAAATTCTTGATTTAATGGTGTATGATCAAGTTTATGAATGGATTTAAAATATTTTTATTATTTTTTTTTAACAATAAGGAAAATATTAGGGGTCCTAGCTTCAAACCATTTAGTTAGGACTTTAAATCTGCTTTGCATGGAAATTCAACAATATAAAATTTCAGTTAAATTGTGTATATCTCATAAAAACAATTATAGCAATATAACTTGGTCAGCGAGGGGGGGGGGGGATTTGAAGAAACAACAGGGTTCGTACGCTCCTTACAAACTCCTTATAAACTCCTGCTTTTTAACAAAATAAAATAAGGGCCCTTAAAACTCCTGAATTTTGCCATGATCTCCTTACAAACTCATTATTTATTTCTGTTTATTCGTGTTTTTTTTTCTGTTAAGTATTTTCTTTTACCACTAATCCCAAAGGGTGAATTGTGTTCGGATATTACACCTGAATTCCGGTATTTTTCTTAAGTTAAAACAGGAAATCCAGTATTTTTCGCTATGCTTTTATCTTCCCACATCCGAAATTTTTATTCTTACTCCAAATTTTCCAAGATTATATCGATAATAATTAATAATTTACATCATCTAGACCTGTTAAAATGATATTCTAAAATTGTTTTGCGTTAATACATTCTTTTATTTGCCGTTTTTATACTTTTGATGCCTTCATTTTCAATAATGCAATTTCTTTGCATCCGGTTTGAGAATCAAATTTTCTTGATTTTTGATGTTTATTTTGCTTTGCAAAATAGAAAATAAGTAAAATGTTTTTTATTTCTGTTAAAATTGAAAATAAAAAATTTTTAAGCGAAATTCTGTGTTCCCTATGAGAGTTGAAAAATTTAAATTGTAATCGCTTTTAGTTTAAATTTGTCTTCAATTACGTTGATTGCTTTTTGTAATATGCTTATCATAGAGCTTTAAACTGTAAATTATGTTAATATATTACTTTAATAAATTCTTAAATATGCCATTTTTTTCCCTTTTGTTTGTGTAACGTGCTCATTATGAAAATCGCGATCTCTTTGCATCCGCCATTGGAATAGTACGTTTTGCTTTTATGATGTCTACTATTCTCTGTCAAAGAGTAAACAACTAAAATTTCATTTTATTTTTTTTGTTTAAATCACAAAGTTGAAATGTTTTAAACTGAATCCTGTGCATTTTAAGAGTGTCAATCGTCAAAAAGTTTAAGGAATTTGAAAGTTATTTTGGCTTCTACTATCTGATCTGTAATTAATAAAATAAAAATATTAGCTTATTATTTTTATTTTCATAATTTAAGTTTTTTTTAATTTATTTTCAAAATGAAATATTTTTTAATGGTTAACCCCCCGCCCTCCCCATTTGAATTTTATTTTGAGTCGGCTAATATTCAAGAAGTAGTAAATAAATGACTTTAATTTTGACTTTAAATTTAATGCGTTATGCAATTTATTGTTGGAAACAAATAAATGATACAAGACTTGTGAAATTTTTAATAAGTGTCATGTCTTGTTTTTAATAAAAGTGCTAATTTTCAATCAGTCTTTTTTTTTTTTCATTTTTTAGCGTTTTTTTTTTTTATAATTCATTTTCAAAATAAAATATTTTTCCATGGTTACCCCTCTCCCCTTCCCCCTTCAGTATTTGAGTTTTATTTAGAATCGACTTCGTTCAAGAAGCAGTAAATTCATATTTAACTTCAGGCCCATCATTTAGGGGGGGCAGGGGGGTCAATTGCCCCCCTGACTTTGAGGAATCAATGTATTTACATATAAGTGGGCATGGTTTTTGTTGTTTTCTGGTAAAATTGTATTGTGTTTTTACCCTTTGCTCCCCCCCTGGAAAAACTTGAAATGACGTCCCTGTTTAACTTTCAATTTAGTGTTTTATTCAATATATTGTTGTAAAAAATAAATAATACGAGACTTGTGATTTTTTTTTAATATGTTAAAAAATGCGTCTTTTAACTGGAAAACACTCCTTAAAAATTGAAATTTGCTCCTGCAAAACTCCTTAAAAACTCCTTACTTTTAATTTTCAAATTTGCGTATGAACCCTGAACAATGTTTTTACCTGTGTTCGATTATCGAGGAGTTGTTGACAAAATGAAAAAAAAAAAGATCCACACACACACAGGATCTGGTGCTGAATTTACAATGAATTTTAGCATGTAGGGTTGGTTCGGGTAAGTGGGACACCCCCCTTAAAACTAAAGTATGCATATTATTTTTGTACTTTTTTATACTGATTATGTTATATTTTATCACAGTGATTGGTTTTGCAAACATTTGGGTTTCATGGAAAAAAATTTTAGATCATATAACTTATATCAAAAATGTTTCAAAAAAAAAATTTTTTTTTTTTGGAGTTCAAGCAATATTTTTCAAGTGTTTCAAGGTTAGTTTTTATTATTTTTTCTATGTTCATTAAGTTTTTTTGTAGAGTTTAACATGAAGTACACATTGTAGTAGGAATTTTTACGCAAAGTATTATTAATAATTGTTTAAGGGGAGAGGTCCCACTTACCTTGTAGTTTTTTCCTATTAGGATAAGTGGGTCCCCTTATAATAATGATGATTTCAAAATGAAAAAAAGCAGTTCTGATGAAGCAATTTCTAAGATGAAATGAAAGATAATGATGCAGACTTAGAAGAAATTGATGGTTCAGCTACAAAAACTGCAAAAGCTGGTAACTATGTATTTGGGAAACTTGCGTGAAAGAAAACCATAAAGTATTGTGAAGTTCTAATTTTAGAATATGATACAAATGAAAAAACTACTGCTTAGTTTGACAGAAAGAATACAAATAGCTACTTTTTTTTGGTTTAATGTAAGTGATGTTAGAATTATAACTGAGGATGAAATGATAATGTTTCTCCCTCAGCAAACTTCAAATAGACGCTGCCATTAAGTGTTTCCATTTTTTTTCAACCTATATATATATATTTTATTTTACCAAAATTGATCTTAATCGACAACTATTATGTTTATTCAACCCTAATTTATATGTAAAAGCAAAAAATATGCCTAACGGCTTTTAATAAATTTCACAGACGTAAGTGTTTTGTGTTCCGCTTTATAATTTTTTCTCATACTTATTTAAATGTAAGTAGATATCTCGTTAATGGATACATTTACAAAAAAATATTTCCTACTAAAATTTTACATACTTTATCTGGTAGAACTCGCAGACCAATTTCTTTAGATATGCTCACTTTAAATATAAATAAATGAGGGGTGGCCCACTTACCCCTTCGGGGGGGGGGGTAAGTGGGTCCCCCACATCATTTTTTAAATAATACGATAGATAAATAAAAATATTTAACGCATTTTTTTTAGGAAATAATGCTGAACTTGTGTTCATTAATAATGTCCAAGATAAAATAAGTCAACAAGTTTGACCTGTTTTGCTTTAAAGCTGTTGTATATGTATAAGGCTTTAAAAACGAACTGTTCTATAAAGGGCGGCCACTTACCCTAACCAACCCTAAATCGAGTTTGTGTTGTGGGATCATTTTTTTAGAAGTAATTAATGGAAATAAAAATGATCGTATGACTTGTATCAACCAATAGTAAAGGTTTTATTTTAATTGACATTTGAGCGAACTGAGATCAATAAGCAAGTTTGATTGCCTTACTTTCCCTTCTAGGGGAAAAAAAAACATGTTTTATTACCATTTTTTAAAAGGTTGTAATTTAATTATTTAATAAAAATTTTGTAGCCCTTTGATTATAAAAGAAATTGCAAATTTTATATTAATACTAGCCGTAATTACTTTCAATTTTTAAAATTTCAATCCATTGTTTACACCAGGGGTGCCCAACCTTTTTGGAATATGCGTGTCACTATTAATGTTTTCAACATACTGAAAAATATTTTAAAGCTGGGGTGAAAAACTACATTATTTATGGGCGGATTAAGTGATTGTTTTTCAAGTAAAACTCTTTTTCCATGTAATTCTGAGTATTAGAGAAGCTTAGTATTTGAAAAGCTCGTTAATTTAGAACTCTAATAGAATACGAAAAAAAAAAAAAAAAAACGAATTACACAATACAAAATACAGAATAAAAAGTTGGTAGACATAAGTGTTCTAGTTTCTCATTAAAAACAGAAAGAACCGTGAAGGCTCGGGCACTTACAAGAGCGAATACAGACATTTTTCAAGATATGGGCGATTGATTTGTTTTACCCACTTTATACTACGGATACTGATTTACAAGTATTGATCAAAAGGATTCGGACTTCAATTCCGAAACGTTTCCGGGGGAGAGCCCCAAAATGTTCTTCCCCTAACTTCGTTAAAACTCTTATAAAATTGCATTTTTAGAGCAATATCAAAAAGTTAACGGTGAAGAGTCCTCCAAGGGGGTTGTATTCGCCCTTGGTCACTTGAGAAGGTAGTCAGCAACCGTTTAATTTCAGCGCCACTACAGAGGAGGCACAAGGGGCTGCTCAATTAAAATGAGCAGCGAGGTAATAAACTTATCGTCCTTAGTTGTAAATACCGACCCGATCTCTTGGCCGTTTGAATGACCGGTGAATAGGAAGGTATGGTTCTTCTTGGGCCCGCTCTTTATGTTCAATCAAAGATTTTAAAGAGCTGTAATTTGATTGATAGACTACTTAGACGATGAACTTCGTGGAAAGGAGTCTATTACTACCCCGTAAAAAGTTCTAATTTTGCTCATTCTGCTCTGTTAATTTCAATTATTTTAAAGTTCTTTAAAAATGTCATTCTTTGTAGTTGCCAATCAGGGAGTTTTCCTGCAATATCGAAGTTATCTTTCGTGCAAGAAGCAAATACATTTTGTATATCGCACGGAAAAATCTTCGCCTCCTCGCTGAGGTCTACGCATGATTATATTTCTAGATAAAGCTATTACAGGAAACACATTTTTGGAAAACAATATATTAATCATTTGATGTAAATTATTTTTGATAATAATATTTAACAAGATTTCAAAAGTTTTCTGAAAGAGTAAGTAGGATTTTTAAAGTTTGACAATTTTTAAAGTTCTTGAATTTTTTTCTTTTAAAAATAATACTGAAAATTTTCAAAAGTTCTTAACGTGCAACTATTATTGGTCCGCCATGCCACGGGTTGGCCACCCCTCGTTTACACATACTTTACCTAAGCAGCAAATTACTTTTCAAATGTTTTTTTTTTTCTACCCAACGGTATAGCCTGGAAAAGTCCGAGAAATTTTTTCTGACGTTTGGAAAAGTTGGAAGAAATCTTGCATTTTCAAAAAAAAAAAAAAAATGCAGAAATTTTTATTCTTTAGCAAAAGATAGAATTTTTTCTGGTTAAAAAAAAACAACAGTTTAAAATTGAGATGTCAGGGTAAAAAAAAAAAAATAGCCAATTTTTTGCCAAGTTGGTGATCATAAGCTTGCCAAATCATAACATCACAAGTCTGGATTGAAATTAATATATTTACCTAAAAAATGGGGTGAAATACCCCCTTGGGTATATCAGAATAAATCAAAAGAGGAGGAGGAGCACAACTAAACCTCATTTGAACCCTACATGCAAAATTTTAATCTTCTACGGCTTACCGGTTTTGAGTTACGCGAGATTGTACGTACACACATACGTACATACAGACGTCATGACAAAACTCGTGATAAATAACTCAAGGATGGTAGAAATGGATGTTTCGGCTGTTTATATGTGTTTGGGTACATATTATTATATTATAAGAAAACGTTTTGGTCAAAATTGTACTTACACCTTATTTGCGAAGCGAAGCATTTCTTAGGAGAAAAGGGAAAAGAATCAATGTTTGCACATTGAAAAATGTGAAGCAACAGGCAATAAATTCAGCAGCAATAAATGTCGCGAAAGGAAAATGTTGTTCAATATCAAATGAATATAATTGCAAGCATTTTTTATCTTAAGAAAATGATGAATAAATAATGGATAATAAGTGTTAAAATGCTAGTGGAAAGATTTTTAAAAACATCGCTCAAAATGTTTAAGAATAAATTCTTAATTTTGACTATATGTGCTGTGTCGCGGCACGGACATACGCTCCAATACATTGCAGGTGAGGTCTCGGTTGTAACTTTCTCTGCAACAAGAGAGATACTGCAAGGTAAACCATTTTACAGAGTGTTCAGTAGGGGCGCGTACTACGGTTATAACTTTTTCGCATATTTTATGTCCTGTGGTCGCAGTTGACGAACTTTTGTGCCTTGATTGCTAAGAAAAAAAATTACTGTAATTTTTTTTCATTGAAACTTCACGCACCAACCTGCTTCAAGTTTAATGTACTGCATTACTGAATTGTAGTGACATTATTTAAATTGTGTGCGGAATAAGTCATAACTCAGAGAAGAAATCTTCCATCCATTGTCCCCAGAGGCACAAAACACACTTTTTTCCAAGAATTTCGTGGAAAAGCCTGGAATTCACAGGAACATTGAGATTTATCTGTAAATAAACTTTATTCTTTTAAACTTTCATATTGGTTCTATAAGATGATGATATAAAATTCGCTTCACACCATATTACTCCTAGAAGTGTCTTGTGTACGCCCAGTAACAAGCTGTTGCTCGAGAAAAACTGAATAAAAGCCTAAAATGCATTTGTTAAGGAAGTTCTTTTTTTCATTAAAACATAATTTAAACTTGTATTTGGTGTCAGAAGAGGGGAACAAAGGCTGTGCTTACTCCTATAATTGGACATTAATATGAATACTATGATATGCTATTAGCTGCCGGTTTTATATTACTACAAGAGTTATGCACAACATCCGATTTATCTGCTGAAGTGGTGCGTACTTCATAATTAAAAGGGAGCAAATTCTTTCTTTGTTCACAATGTGAGATGAATACCATGTGCTATAGGTGATCTCAGTTCGTTTTTTCTTTTCTAAATGAAGGACATCACTGTAAATGCAGTGTGCTTTCATTTCAGTAACTCTGGGAGTACTGCAAGGGAGGATCTAGAAATGTTTCAAGGGCGAGGTGATTGATTTTATTACGTAACCTTCACTACCTATCTTGGTTTACAAATGTTAACCTCATATATTTTGGACTTCAATTGAGAAAAGCATCCTAAGGAGATTCCTTAACCCCCTTTCTGCTAGTATCAAATGTAGTATGAAATTAAATTTTTTGAACTTCAATATTGAAAATTTAGCCCCCTTCTTTGTATCCGTCCCTGTTATGGACTTATAAAGGACTTGGTATATTGCTTCTGATTATGCCTTTGTCCTGTATCATGGGCGACAGCGTACTGCATATTACAGTAATTCCTCGTTAAATCGCCCTTGTCGGGGGACTACCGAATATGCGATATAGCTGAGGTCATAAAAAGTAACGATTTAATTAACGTAAAAATTAATGACATGTACATCTATAAAAGAAAAGTTCATCTTCATGTCCGGATGATTGTCTTTATAGAAAAGAAAAAAAAGAGCTTTACATTATTCCTTTAAAATTCAAGAAAAATAATTAAAATATCCTTATTATTTTATCCTGGAATAAGAATCGATGAGTGCAGCTTTAATTACAATATATTTAAATGAATGGAAAACACACCAGGTTTGTTCATTGATTGAAAGAAGCTACTTTTTCTAAAAAAAAAAACTTTTTTTTTCCTGTGACGTCAAATGTAAAACCATCTTTAAAAGAAAAATATGTATAATTTTTCGGGGGGCAAAGGAAAAGCGCGATATATCCGAATGAGCGATATAACAAGGGTTTAAGGCACCTAAGTTTTTGACTTTATTTTACTAGTTGAACAGCATCATTGCTCGCAGATTCTCGCTGGCGTGGCAAATCAATTTAATCTTCCAGTTAATAGGTGATTTCAGTTTCAATGAAAAGACATCTGCCTCCAACTCGGTTATTGACTATCCTGAATTGGCGAGTTCGTTATATGGACGTAACATCAGTCTTTGGATGATATAACCAGGATGATGGTTAAACTGCTTGCGTATAAGTTAGGTCCATCTATGTAAATCAAGTGTTGGTTCGTGTAGTAAGTACTTTATGTTTCTTCCCTTGTAGGAAATGTCTTTGTTATGTGTCGAAACTGAATGTTATTTCGTTTTAAACCGTCTCTTTTGTTTATCACTGGAATAGAAAGACGGCATTCGTTCAGAAAGTTTTCTTAAGACAAAAATTAATGAGCAAAAGAAACTTTATTCATATACTCATAGTTAAAGCAACGTAAAGACTGAGAATACATGTAATGCAATAGATGTTGGAGAACGGAAAAGTAGTTCTGTACGTAATTTTTTACGTTGTTTATTTCAAAATTTCAAAATTCCGTTACAATAAAGTTTCTATTACATACAACTCCGCTTGTTAGAATACTGGTTAAAAGAATAAATCCCGCTGAATGTAATGCCTTTTCAATGTACCATACAGCTGTAATGTGCTTTTGCTTATCCCGGGCAATAGAATACCGCTCTAATTAGAACAATATTTCGTGGCTAATTAGCTATTCCATTAAGCATGCTCGACTGTATGATTAAATGATGTTCCATCCATTCAGTAGCAGAAAAGTTCATATTCAGTAGCAGAAAAATTTCTACCATGAGTAAATGATTTCTGATCCAGTAAAATTGTCGCAGTTATTTCTTTCAAATTTTTGAAATTCAGTAACAATAAAATTTTTATTATTGCCAATTGATTACTGATCCACAAAAATTGGTAGATATTTCTTTTAAGTTTTAAAAATTAAGTTGCAAAGAAAATTCTATTATGAATAACTGGCTTTTGATCCAGTAAAAATTTCTGTTATTTCTTAACTTTTTAAAATTCAGTTACAAAAAAAAAGTTGTTTTAACTGTTTTTTGATCTAGTAAAATACGTAGTTATTTCCTTTAAATTTTAAAATTCAGTTACAATAAAAATTCTAATATGACAAAATGGTTTTTGATCCCCTAAAAATCCTAATTATTTGTTTCAAGTTTTCAAGCTTTAGTTGCAAAGGAAATTTTATAATGATTAATTAATTTTTGATCCAGTAAAATTTGCAATTTTTTTCCAAGTTTTCCAAATTTAGTTTTGATAAAAATGCTGCTATGACTCAGTGATTTTCGATCCTCTGAATTCGTAGTTATTTCTTTCAAATTCTCAAAATTCAGTTGCAATGAAAATTTTATTCTGAACTTGTGATTTTTGATGTAGGGTCATTCCATGTTAAGTGTCCCAAATTTCGAGAAAATCCACACTTGTTTCCTTTTTCAAAAAAATAAAAATAAAAATAATTAATAAATGAGATAAATAATAAATAAAACAGTTAATATGGTGTGTACGTGATAAAAAATATGTATAATGGAACTGCAAAGCCATTATTCTAAAAAGCGATAACGAAAGTTTTCGATAGAGTTGAATATTGCATTTATTTCCACCATGTAAATGAAAACAATAGTAATTGAAAATATGATAAGTATTAATTAAAAATCCATTCTTCATACTGCCGAGGATGTCTCTAGATTTTCAGCCTATGATTGCAATTTGCCCATAAACAAAAATGATGAAAAATGGGAAAATGTTTTTTATGACCTTGAAACACAAATGACCTAAAACCTTGCCAAGTGACATATCATCCGAAATTCTGTTTCAAGAGCTTAAAAATAGCACATAGGAAAAGACTCTAGCTCTTATAGTGATTATAAGAAGATAATTATTTTTGTTAAAAACGAAAATTTATTTTTTGCCATTTCTTTAGTTTTTACGGATGCGCACACAAAAATCAAAGTTCAAAAATATCTAAAAAAGGGTTTTTCATCAGAATATAAGTACAATAGCTCCTGTAATAGAACAAATTGACATCAACTTTTGAGGTCTATGTCTTTTTTTCTTTGATTTCACGTTGAATGACGTACACATTTTTGATCTGCAATTTCCCCTTGAAACTGGTTCGTCTCAGAAATAAAAATAATGTTTTTTAGTTAAGAAAAGTGTGTTCTTTCCAATGATGTAAAGAAAATTGAAATTCAAGATGACCCTTTTGAGATATTGCCCTTTGAAATTGAGACAAAATTGAGAAAAAAGAAATTTGACTGGAATTTCAACTCACATATTTCAGCAATTATTTGAGCTATCAAAATGCCACTTGCACACCTTTCGGACGAACTATCAGGCTACAAACGAGGAAAGAATTAGCTTCAGAAAGTCATTCTCTCAGCAGATACAAGCTGATAACGTATGGTCAAAATTTGCTAAAATACGATTTTTTACCAACTTTGGCAGCAAATTGCAAAAAATCTGCAGTGCATGGAGCTTTTGTTACACCAGTAGGCTATTCTACTCTAAACAGTGATCATAATCACCAAATTTGAGCCTGATAATCGTCTTAGGTCGCGAACAATAAAAGCACAAACTTGACGATTTGGTCATTTTTTTCAAGACACGAAAAAGAGGCCTTTATAAAATAATTTTTACTGGCTGAACCATAAAGCTTATGGAGCCATATAATTTGGTATTTTTTCATGCAAGCCTTATATGTACATCCAAAAAAAATTTCATCAAAATCGGAGGGGGTCGAGTGGGGACGCCTCGTACACTTGACATGGAATGACACTGTAGTAAAATTTGTAGTTATCTACTTTGCTTAATTTACACAACTGACGTTTCATTTATAAACTTTTGGTTAGGATGAAACTGCTGGAAATTTCGTTATTATGTCACGTTGCATTTTTTATTTTTTTCTACCTTTCTCATGGTGTACTTATTTCTAAAGCAATATGATCTAGATGCGAAATTCATAATTCAGTTAAACATAAGGGCGTAGCAAATATTTTAAAATCAAAGTTGTCAAGGAACGAAACTCATATCCGGGTGATTCCATGTCAATTCAACCACACCCCAACACCCACCATCTCGGATTTTGATGAAACTTGGTATACTTCCTTCCTTTGTGGTCATAAGCAACCCCCTAAATTTTTTTCTTTCTATCTCGATGCATTTTGATTTAAAAGCCTGTTGAAATTTTGCGATTTTACATTTTTTGTCATTTTTGAGGCACATAAACTGAGCTGATGTTGTTAATGAAAAAAAAAATGTACCTGGGTAACTAATGGTTTAATCTTTTAAAATTTTTTTACAGAAAATATGAAGACTTTGAGCATGTAAATAAAAAACATTACAATAGTCTTAGTCTATATGAACTTTTCAAAAAAAATTTCGAAATTGAAAATTTTGAATTTTTTTTTTGTCAAAAAAAGGCTTTATTAAAATTTTAAATTTGAACATGAGGGTCGTCTTTAAAAATCATATTTTTTTTTACATGATCATGAATATGTGTTTTAATTTATCTCATGAAAATAATTATGGGTATTTGAAGGATTCTACCTACCCCCTCCTTTTATAGAAGAAAAAAGTGTAACTCATCATACAAACAAGCTCTTCCTCAAATTTAAAAACAGAATCGTCATCAATTACAACAAAAATTTAAACATGAAGTATGTTGAATATTCAACTCAAACTTATAAAAATTAATGTTAAAGGTTTTTGTGCCAGTTGAAATAGTTTAAATTGGAGGAATTCTGGAAATAAGATATTATGAAATTTAATACTTGCATAAACCAATTGACTCATACAGATTACTAGATTTTAGTCTAGACAACTTTAAAATTAAGAGTTAGCTTGACACTAATTATGCTATTTCTAGCACTTTCTAGATTCCCCCCCCCCCCCATTTTTGAAAAAAAAAAAAATTTACCGTGAGACATTTTTTCTATTACTTTTACTTCTGCGCAAAGAAAAATTCATCTTTCTTTTTCTTAAAATGAGAGTTTATGCTCTACAAAAATTAATGGCTCAATTTTTATAGTTTTAATTAACCTCAGAAAATCTTTTTTTAGTAATTTAAAATTTTGTGGTTTTGCGTTAATTTAAATTTATGGTTATCTCACAATGAAGTGTATATCACCTTCTGAAAAATACTGAAAATTTAAGACAATATGAAAATGAAGTTTTCATGCAATTCTAATTTATAACTAAGCAATTTACCCAAAATATTATAAATTCCATAAATACCAGCTCATAATTTTGATATTTCTTGTACATGTGCCTGTTTTTCCTTTTCCTTTCCACTGAGAGCATACATTCATTAGAAAAGGTGTATGTCCTTCCAGTTATTGTATGTGGTGGTTCTACAACACTGAGTACATGATCAAATGGAATTCTTTAAATATCAACAGAACTAGGACAGCAAAGTGAAGGGGAAGGTCCATTTGGATGTAAAAATTTACTAGAAGGTCTCCTTCGTCTTGGTCGACTTCAGACACCATTCCAAAACACTATAGATTGTCTTTATGTCTTTTTAATGGATCAATACAGACTTTTTGTCACAACTCAAACTAATTCAAGAGTGCATTTTCATGATGAAAACAAATATTTTGAATTGAATCCAGTTTACTGTCAAGTCTTGCACTCAATAGTTCTTTTTCTTCTTCACTTAAATAATTGATATTCTTTGTTCCTTTCTCATGAGTGAAAATCAATTTACGACATTCCCTTACAGTTAATTTTCCTTCACTGCATATAGATACATCCACACTAAATCATTTTTTACAACACAATATAGTTGAAAACACAAGTAAAATTCTATATCTGTTCAGCAATGGTTTCTCTAAGCAACTAAGCAAAGGACAGACTGAAATACGAATTCAAATGTAGACACTTGCAGCTCTGAACTTGTAAAAAAAAAAAAATCCATAATCATCAATGGCTCCTAATAAACTTGCATTTGTGCAAATGACATTTGCCTGTTATCCCCCTAATTTTATGGGTAATTTACTAGCTCATAAAAAGGATCAGCTGTTATCTCAAGCCAGCTGATCTGCAAGCTGTATGGTTCACACTTGGTAAGTTGTTTATATTATGCCAGTGAGATTGAGAACTGCTTTTGTGTAAATTAGTTATTTTTCTTGACTCCTCTTCCATCTGCTGCATTTAATTTTTCAAGATCAGTATGTTGTTTTAAGTCATTTTTATTTTGAAGCAATGATGTATTTTATATGTATCCTTTTTCTCCAATTTATTGCACTTTTTGAAGTGCACTTGCTTAGACCTCCAACAGTAAATAAGGCATTAAAGCCAGAAAAAAAAAAATCTGGACAAAAGTAGTTTTTTCCTGATACATATTTATTTACTTTTGAATTTTTATTTAAAAAAAACATGAATCTATTGAAGAGGAGACAAATATATGATTACGCATGTCAATTAAAGCCAGAATTGAAAAAAATCTGTATTAAATCCTTGTTTTTTCATTTTTTCAAGACAAAAGTTCATCAATTAAAAGATGTGCATGTTTCCTAATTTGATCTTACTTTGTTATGAGTGAAGGAAAGGTTAATTACCTAACTTAAAAAATATTACCAAAAAGGTGACCATTGTTTCTTAAGGGGTCTAAAATGTCATTCTAAGAAAAAGAAAGATGAATTTTTCTTTGCACAGAAGTAAAAGTAATTGAAAAAATGTCTCACAGTAACATTTTTTTTTCAAACATGAGCAGGGGGGGGGGGACTCAGAAAGTGCTAGAAATAGCATAATCAGTGGATTAGTGTCAAGCTAAACTTTTAATTTTAAAGTTGTCTTGACTACAATCTAGTAATCTGTATGAGTCAATTGTATTCAAGTATTAAATTTCATAATATCTTATTTCCAGAATTCCTTCAATTTTTTACTATTTCGACTAAAAAAAACCTTTAACATTAATTTTTATGAGTTTGAGTTGAATATTCAACATACTTCATGTTTAAATTTTTGTTGTAATTGATAACAATTCTGTTTTTAAATTCGAGGAAGAGCTTGTTTGTATGCTATTTTACGTTTTTTTCTTCTATAAAAGGGGGGGGGGGGTGTAGAATACCTCAAAAACCCATAATTATTTTTATGGGATAAATTAGAGCACATATTCATGATCATGTAAAAAAAAAATTATGATTTTTAAAGGCGACCCTCATGTTGAAATTTAAAATTTTGATAAAGCCTCTTTTTGACAAAAAAAAAAAAAAAAAAAATCAAAATTTTCAATTTTGAAATTTTTTTTGAAAAATTCATATAGACTAAGACTATTGTAATATTTTTTATTTACATGCTCAAAGTCTTCATATTTTCTGTAAAAAAATTTAAAAAGATTAAACCATTAGTTACCCAGGTACAATTTTTTTTTTAAATTTGAGGAAGAGCTTGTTTGTATGATGAGTTACACTTTTTTCTTCTATAAAAGGAGGGGGTAGGTAGAATCCTTCAAAAACCCATAATTATTTTCATGAGATAAATTAAAACACATATTCATGATCATGTAAAAAAAAATATGATTTTTAAAGACGACCCTCATGTTCAAATTTAAAATTTTAATAAAGCCTTTTTTTGACAAAAAAAAAATTCAAAATTTTCAATTTCGAAATTTTTTTTGAAAAGTTCATATAGACTAAGACTATTGTAATGTTTTTTATTTACATGCTCAAAGTCTTCATATTTTCTGTAAAAAAATTTTAAAAGATTAAACCATTAGTTACCCAGGTACATTTTTTTTTCATTAACAACATCAGCTCAGTTTATGTGCCTCAAAAATGACAAAAAATGTAAAATCGCAAAATTTCAACAGGCTTTTAAATCAAAATGCATCGAGATAGAAAGAAAAAAATTTAGGGGGTTGCTTATGACCACAAAGGAAGGAAGTATACCAAGTTTCATCAAAATCCGAGATGGTGGGTGTTGGGGTGTGGTTGAATTGACATGGAATCACCCGGATATGAGTTTCGTTCCTTGACAACTTTGATTTTAAAATATTTGCTACGCCCTTATGTTTAACTGAATTATGAATTTCGCATCTAGATCATATTGCTTTAGAAATAAGTACACCATGAGAAAGGTAGAAAAAAATAAAAAAATGCAACATGATATAATAACGAAATTTCCAGCAGTTTCATCCTAACCAAAAGTTAATAAATGAAACGTCAGTTGTGTAAATTAAGCAAAGTAGATAACTACAAATTTTACTACAGTGTCATTCCATGTCAAGTGTACGAGGCGTCCCCACTCGACCCCCTCCGATTTTTATGAAATTTTTTTTGGATGTACATATAAGGCTTGCATGAAAAAATACCAAATTATGGCTCCATAAGCCTCTTTTTGACAAAAAAAAATTCAAAATTTTCAATTTTGAAATTTTTTTTGAAAAATTCATATAGACTAAGACTATTGTAATATTTTTTATTGACATGCTCAAAGTCTTCACATTTTCTGTAAAAAAATTTAAAAAGATTAAACCACAGCTCAGTTTATGTGTCTCGAAAATGACAAAAAATGTAAAATCGCAAAATTTCAACAAGCTATAAAATCAAAACGCATCGAGATAGAAAGAAAAAAAAAATTAGGGGGTTGCTTATGACCACAAAGGAAGTATACCAAGTTTCATCAAAATTGGGATGGTGGGTGTTAAAATCCCATTTTTGTGGTTGATTTGACGTGGAATGACCCATCCATACCTTTTCATTGCATTTGGATCAAACAGGAAACGTTTTTCTTGAGTTTGACGTTCTTATTTTCAGTGCTATATTGTTATTATTATTATTTTGAAAGCTTCTAATGTATCTAATTCTTTTCTGATGCATATGCTAAGCCTTCTTGTAAAAAATAAATAAAAGATCATTTGCCTCAATAAATTATTGTTTAAAAGTTTTCATTGTTTTGAAATTTCGAAAAACGAATATTAGTTTTGTTTGCATGATTTTTTGAAACAAAAGGAAGGAAAATGAGAAATAATTCAATATGTAGGATCTCATTTTTAGGGGGGTTAAGTAGTAATGAAGTATAGAATTATTTTGATAAAAAAATATTTAAATTTCTTTGGTAACACTGCGATAGATTTAGTAGCATGAAAGCTTTGAACATAAAACATCGCAGAATATCTCGTATACGTCGCAGAATATCGTTAAACGCAATTCTCCACTTTCAAATAACTGCTAAATAAATTCAAGCGCTGTCAATCAATTTAAGACCTGTTCTGTAACCTCAACTAATAATGCTAATAGGTCATTCCACGGAATCGGTAATTTTGTCCTTCGCGTGACACTTCATTATTTTATTAAAAATAATAATATAAACGGTTAAAGAACAATTTTTTTTGCTTAGGAAATCTCACACGTATGTGTGATTCCTTAAGAAAACATTTTCTTCGTTACCTGATATTTTTTAACGAATTTTTCAAACGTTACACGCGGAACAAATTGGCTACCTTTTTGTAGAATTACTCTATACATATTTTTTTTATCTGTTTAAATTTGTATTTCTCAATAAATGAGATATGTTTCATTTGCATTGAAGCTTTAGTTTTAAAAATCTACTATTTGTTTTATCATTGTTAAAGTAATAGAGCAAAAATGAACAAATTCATCAAGTCCGTTACAGGAGGCTGACTTTGGATGTCCTGCACATGTCGCATGCAAATTAATTAAATTTTAATTAACAAAAACATTTGATAAAAAAATAACTGTGTCAGGGATCTTTGCATCAAAATGTAAACATTAAAAAATGTGTTTACTCCTGTTGAGTAAAAATATTACGATGTAAAGCAAAATGTTTGTGAAGTTATTGAGCCTGATTATCCCGCACGTGTCTGCCCTAATAGAACTTTTTGAGAACTGCCGAGAAGTAATCGCAAACCTGAGAAAAGAGTGGTCAAGAGTATGACAAAAGAAAAAGGAAAAATACATCTCAGGTTTACTTCATCAAGAATTCCGTAATGGTTAGGCAAGAGCGCGAATAAATCACTCCAATCCTTGCGCTAGTGAAAAAACGCAGCATCCACCTGGTTGTTTTGGGATAGAAGACAGGTATGAAAGCGCGAATTCATCTGGACCCTTCAGCGTGTGGCAGTGACGGTAAACACGGAGAATGAGAAACGTCGTTCATCGCCCTTAAACGTCGCATTTGGCGAGTTTTGGGCTGTAGAATTTTCCAAATTCGTTGTGTTTGAGTTATTAATTTAGTAAAGTATCCATATTTTTTAGATCCGCCTCCCTTGAACATATTTATGTACAACATTTGTCCTTGAATAAAGAGACAAATATGCTGTTTAGTAAAAATTTACTTTGCAATATATTTTACATTTTCAGTTGAATTAAGAGTACAATAGATTTATAATAATAATAATAATAATAAACATGTCATTCACATTCTATTGGAAATTAATTTCGATTCTTTTTTATAAAACATAGTTGTAGCAAAGTCATTGTAACTTATATATGGGTCAATCCATGTGAGATCATACAGACCATGTTGCTCACTATTTTTGATTTTTAAAACTTTTTGCCTGTTAATTAACTGTTATATTGGGAGCATGAAACAATGGTTTAAAAAATTTTAAACCTTCAGAATTGTTTTTGGCAAGTACTTTTCAGTGGCTGAGGAAGCGACTTTTCGTGAAAAGAGTACTTTGTGAAGATGCTTATAACTTTTTTATTTATAAATATATCAAAATGATTTAAAAACCACTTGATTGAGCAAAAAATGATCTAAATTTCTATACCAGTTATTTTTCTGATAATTAGTAACAAATTTGTGTAAAATTGGCTTAAAAATAAGATTTTTTGTGTGAAATTTTACATTTTTGGCATAAAAATATTAGTAGAAGGAATGAAGACTCACCCTTACTTATTTTTCCCTTGAATAGATATCTCATAGGACTATTCCCAGAAGTAGTGTGAAACATTTGAAGACAGTCTTTTTTTTTATATAATTTGTCAAACTTGGCATTTTGGAGAAAAAATGCTAACTTTGAGATTTAATATCTGAAAAGGGACTGAATGAAAATCTACAAAAATTTAACTGGATAACCTTCTTATAGTAGTAAATATGTAGCAAAATTGTTATGAGTGATATCGTTCTAGTTTTAGAGATATGGAGCCGCGAAGTTGACTGAAAAATTTCATTTATTTTGACGCCAAAAAATCATCACATAATGCAAAATTAATTATTCTCGTAATATTAGATGAGTTTTTTTGTGGTATAAACTAACCCTTTTACCAAAACATATAATATTTTAATTTATTTTCCATTTACAGAAAGAAATAATTTAGATATTATGCTTTTATAAATGCATTTTTTTCTACGTGTTAGTCATAAAAACATGATTTTCCTAAAGCGGTCTTTATGCATCTAGTGAGCAAAGAACAATTATAGTTTTAATCTAACCTACAACTCTTCATTCATTTTTAAAAGTTTAAAGCGTTAAAACCCCCTACAGCACCAAAAAGTCGCTAAAAATCCGAATTTAAGCTCTAGATCCTGCCATTTTCCGTGAGACTGCGTCTGTATAACAGCAGAAAATGGCGGACGTATTTTCGCGGAAAAGGGTAGGATCTAGAGCAGTGTTTCCCAACCTTTTCAAGCTCATCACCCCTTTCAAGATGCTGACTGACACCTATCGCCCCCCCCCCTTCTTTTTTCTTCCACGAAAAAACCATAATTTGGAGCAAGTGAACATCTATAATATTAAAAATATAAGTACCTAACTTTAATTTGAAGTAAAATGTACGCAATAAAGATACTATGACTAATCACTTTTAAACTAAAAATATTAATGAATAAATAAAATACCTTTATTTTTTTTCTTTCACGAAGCGAACTGATATAATCATTTGAAGGGAAACATTTAAACTAAGATCATTGACGTACTTATCAAAAAACAGAAGTACATTTTTCAAGAAATTATTTTCTTTTGTTCGCTGGAATCTGGGTAATTAAAATCATTGAAACAAAAAATTGGAAGGAAAATAAATTGAAAATCTGAAAATTCATAAAATTGACAGTGAATGATAAAATATTCACTAAGGTTAATCCGAGGTGCAAAGAGGAAGAGCTTGAACTTCAATTTGTTTCTTTCTTAACGTGTAATTAATTGTCTGAACACTGAACAAGCGGTTTTGTACATATTTACAATTTCGGTTTTCGTTACCCTTTTTTACTGCTATTTTCTCTTCTAAATACCCATCGCCCCTTAAGAATTTACCGCTCCTTTAGGTACTTATATTTTTAATAAAAGATGTTCACTTGCTCCAAATTATGGTTTCTGCGCGTTGTAAAAAAAGAAATGGCGGACGATTTTGTCAAGTAGATCTAGAAAGTGTGTCAACTTTTCAAGCTGATCACCCTTGAAGAATCGACTGACACTATCGCTCCCCCTTCTTTTTCTCCTCGAAAAACCATAATTTGGAGCAAGTGAACATTCTTTTTGAAAAATATAAGTACTAAAGGAGCGTAAATTCTTAAGGGCGATGGTATTTAGAAGAGAAAATAGCAGTAAAAAAGGGTAACGAAAACCGAAATTGTAAATATGTACAAAACCGCTTGTTCAGTGTTCATACAATTAATTACACGTTTAAAAAGAAACAAATTGAAGTTTAAGCTCTTCCTCTTTGCACCTCGGATTAACCTTAGTGAATATTTTATCATTCACTGTCAATTTTATGAATTTTCAGATTTTCAATTTATTTTCCTTCCAATTTTTTGTTTCAATGATTTTAATTACCCAGATTCCAGCGAACAAAAGAAAATAATTTCTTGAAAAATGTACTTCTGTTTTTTGATAAGTACGTCAATGATCTTAGTTTAAATGTTTCCCTTCAAATGATTATATCAGTTCGCTTCGTGAAAGAAAAAAAATAAAGGTATTTTATTTATTCATTAATATTTTTAGTTTAAAAGTGATTAGTCATAGTATCTTTATTGCGTACATTTTACTTCAAATTAAAGTTAGGTACTTATATTTTTAATATTATAGATGTTCACTTGCTCCAAATTATGGTTTTTTCGTGGAAGAAAAAAGAAGGAGGGGGGGGCGATAGGTGTCAGTCAGCATCTTGAAAGGGGTGATGAGCTTGAAAAGGTTGGGAAACACTGCTCTAGATCCTACCCTTTTCCGCAAAAATACGTCCGCCATTTTCTGCTGTTATACAGACGCAGTCTCACGGAAAATGGCAGGATCTAGAGCTTAAATTCGGATTTTTAGCGACTTTTTGGTGCTGTAGGGGGGTTTTAACGCTTTAAACTTTTAAAAATGAATGAAGAGTTGTAGGTTAGATTAAAACTATAATTGTTCTTTGCTCACTAGATGCATAAAGACCGCTTTAGGAAAATCATGTTTTTATGACTAACACGTAGAAAAAAATGCATTTATAAAAGCATAATATCTAAATTATTTCTTTCTGTAAATGGAAAATAAATTAAAATATTATATGTTTTGGTAAAAGGGTTAGTTTATACCACAAAAAAACTCATCTAATATTACGAGAATAATTAATTTTGCATTATGTGATGATTTTTTGGCGTCAAAATAAATGAAATTTTTCAGTCAACTTCGCGGCTCCATATCTCTAAAACTAGAACGATATCACTCATAACAATTTTGCTACATATTTACTACTATAAGAAGGTTATCCAGTTAAATTTTTGTAGATTTTCATTCAGTCCCTTTTTAGATATTAAATCTCAAAGTTAGCATTTTTTCTCCAAAATGCCAAGTTTGACAAATTATATAAAAAAAAAGACTGTCTTCAAATGTTTCACACTACTTCTGGGAATAGTCCTATGAGATATCTATTCAAGGGAAAAATAAGTAAGGGTGAGTCTTCATTCCTTCTACTAATATTTTTATGCCAAAAATGTAAAATTCCACACAAAAAATCTTATTTTTAAGCCAATTTTACACAAATTTGTTACTAATTATCAGAAAAATAACTGGTATAAAAATTTAGATCATTTTTAGCTCAATCAAGTGGTTTTTAAATCATTTTGATATATTTATAAATAAAAAAGTTATAAGCATCTTCACAAAATACTCTTTTCACGAAAAGTCGCTTCCGCAGCCACTGAAAAGTGCTTGCCAAAAAAAGTTCTGAAGGTTTAAAATTTTTTAAACCATTGTTTCATGCTCCCAATATAACAGTTAATTAACAGGCAAAAAGTTTTAAAAATCAAAAATAGTGAGCAACAATGTTTAGTTTTCCTGTATGATTTCGCATGGATTAACCCATATGTGCTATTTTTTAAATGAGGTATCCTAAAACTAAATGTTTTAATATGACGTTCGTGTTTATCCCAGTTCTGGAGTCGTTATGCAATTTGTCTAACATAATATTTCATAACAGTATTATTTCTCGATATTATTTTTTGAAGCAATTTTTATAAGAATATGAGGGGTTCTACAAACGAGAACGTTTGAAAAACGTAAATAAAGAAAGAGAGAGAGAAATATAATAGAGGGAGAAGGAGCAAAGAGAGAGAGAGAGAGAGAGAGACATAGAATATATATATATATATATATATACACTGAAGTGACAAAAGTCATGGGATAGCAATATGCAAATTTTCAGATGGCAGTAGCATCGCATAGAACAGGTATAAATGCGCAGTGCTTTTACAGAGCTTTCATTTCTGTTCAAGTTATTCATGTGAAGAGGTTTTAACGTGATGATGACCGCACGACGTGAATTAACAGACTTTGAACGCGGAATGTTAGTTGGAGCTAGACGCATGGGTCATGCCATTTCGGAAATCGTTAGAGAATTCAACATTCCCAGATCCACTGTGTCAAGAGTGTGCCGAGAGTATGAAATTTCAGGCATAACATCCCACCATGGACAGCGCAGTGGTCGACCGCCTGCACTTAAAGATCGAGACCGGCGACGTCTGCAAAGAGTCGTAAATTCTAACAGACAAGCAACACTGCGTCAAATCACCGTAGAAATCAATGTGGGACGTACAATGGACGTGTCTGCTAGAACTGTGCGGAGAAATTTGGATTTCTTGGGCTATTCCAGCAGAAGACCGACTCGAGTGCCTTTACTGACAGAACGACATCGCTTGCAGCGACTCTCGTGGGCACGTGAGCATATCGGTTGGTCCCTAGATGAATGGAAAACCGTGGCCTGGTCCGATGAGTCACGATTTCAGCTGGTAAGAGCCGATGGTAGGGTTCGAGTGTGGCGCAGACCCCACGAAGCCATGGACCCAAACTGTCAGCAAGGCACTGTTCAAGCTGGTGGTGGCTCCGTAATGGTGTGGGCTGTTTTTTCATGGCATGGACTTGGTCCTCTAGTGCGACTGGACCGAACATTGACTGGAAATGCTTATGTGCAGCTACTTGGAGATCACTTGCAGCCATTCATGGACTTCATGTACCCAAGCAACGATGGGATTTTTATGGATGACAATGCGCCTTGTCACCGGGCCACAACTGTTCGCAATTGGTTTGAAGAAAATTCTGGACAATTCCAACGGATGATTTGGCCACCTAGATCGCCCGACATGAATCCCATTGAGCATTTATGGGACACCATCGAGAGGTCTGTTCGTGCCCAAAATCCTGCCCCATCAACGCTTTCACAATTATGGACGTCTATCGAGACAGCATGGCTCAATATTCCTGCAGAAGACTTCCAACGACTTGTTGAGTCCATGCCACGTCGAGTTGTTGCACTTCGCCGGGCAAAAGGAGGGCCGACACGATATTAAGAGGTATCCCATGACTTTTGTCACTTCAGTGTATATATATATATATATATATATATATATATATATATATGTGTGTGTGTGTGTGTGTGTGTGTGTGTGTGTGTGTGTGTACTGTCGTCCCCGCTTAATCGGGTAACGGA
This sequence comes from Uloborus plumipes, assembly GCA_038373865.1. Lineage (NCBI taxonomy): Eukaryota > Metazoa > Arthropoda > Arachnida > Araneae > Uloboridae > Uloborus > Uloborus plumipes. Next base: position 102,648 of record JAXGGA010000544.1, on the reverse strand, counting down.
TAAACGAATACCCCGTTTAATCGAATAATATTTCTTGGAACCGACAGTATTCATTTAAGCGGGGCCGACAGTATGTGTAGAGAAAGAGAGAATATTGAGAGAGTGATTGAGGAGTGGGGGTCTGTTAAACTTTGACGAAAAAAAAAAAAAAAAAGATAATACTTTAATGGTTTCATAATTAATATAGGCTACCAACAGAGCTTAACTATTTAGATTTTATAGTATTATTTTAATTGTGCTTTTCGTATGAGTATGTATGATATAGTAACCATGTTAGTGACACAACAGACACTTTTTATAACACGAACTAATGTTTTTAAATATTTGAATTAAAATAATTTTACAGCTTATATATAATCATTTTAAAAAGTATAATACGTGTGTTGTAGTATTTATGCTAGTATATACAACAACGCTTCTACGCATAGAAACACGATTTGGAGATGATTAACTAAAGAAAGATCGGTTAAGAATTATAGTTAAGGGATAAGAATATTTACCGTTGACTTAATTTTTTATAATTCAGCATATTTTCTACCTGAGATACCACAATAGGAACTACATGAAATTTCTGATCACTCTGCAAGTGAAATAATTAAGTTATATTAGACTATAATCTTAAGCTTATTATTGCCTACAATGACACTTATTTTAATATGTTAATTTAAAAGCAAATCTTTATATTTAAACCCTTCTAATTCCTGATTTTAAAAAATAAAATTAACTATTAATATTACAAAGGAATTTACACTTCAATCACGCACAAGGGGTTTGAGCTCTTCACATTTAATGTGAATAAAATAAAATTGCTATGTATAAATGGCAAAATATTATTAAAATGCGTATCAAAGTCAGTTTCAAAGAGTTTCGGGCAACATTTTTGTTAAGATTTCCAAAGTTTTATTTATCCTTGCATTCTATCAAAATTTTAACATATATACAGTTTTCTGGAATTCTGCAGGGTAAGTAAGTGACAGAGAATAAAAACACTTACCTCAAAAATAAAGTTAATCTTGTCACACACACGCACAAAAAAAAAGAAAGAAATTTTTATTGATTTTCAAAATTCAAAGTAATGTAAGTGAACAAGCATTTAAAACTTGTTTTCTACTATTTTTACCCCTTTTTGAAACCAATAGGAAAAAAAAAAACTTGTCCATTTGAATGACTGACAGCTCTGTGGGATAATGTTTGCACTCATATTGTAAGATATTCTGAAAGTTAAATTTTTTTTTAAACAGATGTTTTTTAGACAAAGGGAGCTAAAATCTTTAATCGATTTATGTCGGGATTTTTCAGAATTTAAGAAGTATAGCTATAGGACGGGGGTGTAATTGGCATTCCACTGATTTTTTTTTAAATAGCAATAACAACAACAATAACAATAAAAATTTATCAAAGTAGAAGTTTGAAATCGCTTTTGGAATTGAAGTGCCAAAGAAGATTAAAAATATCCCAAAGAAAGTTTCTGTACGAAAGAAAACAAAATAAAAGAATCAGTATGGAACGCAGACTTTCCCATTGTTGTAGAATCATTCATATGTCGTTTATCATGATTTACTGTTAATGATTTATTGTTGTCATGATAATATTAACATTCATGATAAAATAACAACAATAATAAAAATGACAAAATAATAATAATAATAAAAATCAAATAATGACAATAATAAAATAATAATATTAAAAATGCAATAATTATAATAATAATAGAATAATAATAATAATAACATAACAAATAATTCCCGCAATAAAAGTAACAATAATAATTGTTATTTTTCTTTTTCGTAACGAATGTCCGAAATCTTTTTGCAGTGCTTAGTTACGTTGATATTGTGATGCTTCTCCTCAGCAGTGGCGACGATATCTTGGCGGGAGCTGCGGATGCACCTAGCAACCCTAGAGCCAGTGATGGGATCCAAGTTGGCCCTAGTCCAGATGAGCCTCCGCATCGCCAAAGATAGTGGAAGAGCGCTCCACTTTGATGTGGCACATTGCCAAATATTAATGAAACTGCGAATCTTAGAAAAACCTGTCCCAGCTCTCTTCGATCGTTTGTGATTTTAATAACCGATGCTCAATAAAACTTGGTGCCTCGTTTCCTACCAATGCGGAGACTAAGATATTTGTTCTTCGCTTTTTTTACAGGTAAGAAAGTCAAATGTTCGTTAAAAATGTGAAGATCCTTTTCACTGCTAACGCTGTGCAAAGGAAAGAAGTGATAATTTTAGCACTTACTTTCTGCAGAATGCAATTTAAAGATATTCAAAAGTAATGCCTTTATGTTGCCATTTCAAGAAAGATAAATTTTGTCTGTCAAGTGAAAAAGTATAATTAACTTTCCAATGAGAGGATGGAATGATGTTAGATTCTTATCTAGCCAACTAAAATATGAATTCATTTAGAATGTTTTAATTGCTGGTAATAATAATTTTAAAAAATGTAAAGACGCGGAGAAAAATATTCAGCAAACAATATTGGAACTGTGAAATTTTTGAAATAAAATCTTTACATATTACATGAAATCAGTTTCGTCATGACATCATTTTCGTCATGAATACAATCTAAAAAACTGATAAAGCAATTATATTAACAATGAGACACACATGTTTTTGATGTATCTAGATATATGAGGGATTTTGTCCCGCAGTATTGGGGAAAGCAAAAATAATTGTAAATACCAAACATGCATTTCAAAATTATAGAAAGGTAGTTAAGGTAAATAAAGGATATTTTGTTAGATTTGTTAGATAGATAAATTGCGTTTTTAAACTTGTCTTTGCTCCGAAACACCAATCTTTTCAATAAGATTCAGATTTCTGAAGAACATTGTACACTATTAGCACGGCAAATGACTTTCAATTCAATATAAAATTTCATATTCTGGTACATATAAAATAGTTATACTTACTGACAATTTTTATAGTATAAAGTACTTCTAGTTATTACTTCTCCAATGTATGAATACTCAGTTAAAACTCACACGTTGGAAAACTGAGTATAATTTGAACTAATTATCAGTTACACCAGCACTTTTGATGTAAAGAGATTTTGGGCACTAAATGAAAAGCATTTTGAAAGAAATTGCTATATTTTTAAAATTTAACGGTGCATGTAAATTTATATGCATTAAAAAATGGAACAACATTGAATTATATTTTTCCATTTTCTTTAATTGCCGGAAATCAAACCTCTATTCCTCTAATTTGTGAATAGAGCTATATAGTTCTCATTATATTATTTAACCCCACAAAAGTAATTGTAAAATTTACTGAAAGGTTGATATTTACAGAAAGAAAAAATATTTTTTGTTGAATAAATGGTTTAGCTGTCAAGTGGCGAGTGGTTATTTTCAGGTCTATATAAATGATTTGTGACTTTTAGGTGGAAGAGAAAATAGAATTTCAAATTCCGAGCTTGAACTTGAATTCTTTATTTAATAAAATTCAAAACAAAAAGTTTTTTAAAAAATCTTGTTAAAAGAAAAAGAATTTCTTAATCTCGGACAGAAGAAGGAAAGGGGTTACAAGCTTAATGTGTTTGTCTATCTGTGTGTCTGTCTGTAGCAGAACAGCACCTAAACAGATCAGTCGATTTTGATAATTATTCTTTTGTTCTAACCTTGTCTTGAAGGAGTGTTCTCTTTGTAGTTATCTTTGTGGGACTTTAAGTACAGAGGATATTAACTAAAAAGTGAAAATTTTACAATCTTTCGCTATTTTGATAGTGAAAACTTACTCGCATATTTAATATATTAGTACCAATTTTAAAAACACATTTTCCTATGGCTGATGGAATTTGTTTGAAGCTTCTAAGTTATACAGAACTGTAATTATAACTTTTTCAAATAAATTTGTAAATAATATCCAAGTTTTATTTACGATATTGGTAGCGTTTTCATTGTTTTCAGACAAGGAGAGAAAAGTTAATAATTTAAAAATTTTATAAAAAGTGGTTATTTTATATTATGATACATAATGATTCTTCATAACGAATGTATCACGGATAAAAGCCAAAGTTAAAAATTCTAGGAATAATATGCAAATATGTAAGTAAGAATTTCTCCTACGTGCAATGGATAACTGACATGTTTTCATTTCATGGCGTTTAATGCAAAAAAGTATAATTCTCCTGGGGTCTCTTGCATTTTACCGCACCAGGAATTAGTATAGCAAGTTCAAATAATAATGGCATGATCTATAAATCAAATAGAGAGTCAATCATAGAAAGAATGAGGAGATTATTTTTTTTTCAATGCCATGAGGTAATTATTAGTACTGTATGCTTATTTTTTTCAACAGACACATTGTGAAATAAAATAGTAGAACGAAAATAATGTTTTAAGAGAAAACATGACGTTTCAGGTCTAAATTCTTCATCAAAAATAAACAAATCACACGATTGATGTAGTCACAAACGGAGCATAAAAACCGAATTATCAAATATGGTATTGCTTTGAAACACATTTGCTAATTTATTTTTAAATTTGGTGTTACAAAAGTCATTTTGATGTCAGATGCATTTTAAAGACTTCCTAAGATGCAGAAATATTTCAAGCTATGACAGTGGTTCTCTAAAAACTGGAGTCTCCATTGAAACAAAATTTCTGGTTTTCAATTCATATTACATGTTTTAAACTAAACTTTCACAGCTTAATGTAATATACTTTAATGAACTAAAATGTTTTTTTTTCGGGGGGGGGGGACATAGTTAATAATACACAGAAAGGGATATATAGGCTGAAAAAGGTAGAGTGCCCCTAAATTTGACTATGCAATGCAACGATTATTTTGTTCATTGCCCTACATTAAATGGGTGACATTGCACGGCATTTTAAAAACGTATAAAATATGCAAACTATGAAATCCTACACTTCACGTCACCCTCCCCCCTTCCACAAAAAAAAAGTATTTTTTCAAAAAAAATTATGATTTTTTTAAAAAGTGTGAATATGATGCATAAGTATACAAAAATAATAAGTGAAGTTTGTCCTCATAAAATAATGAAAGAAATGCTGCAAAAGCTTGTGGAACACATGCCTAAAATATTAGAGACAGCTGCGACTCAAAAACATATAAACAGTCTTTTCGGTTCAATTGCACTTTTAGTATCTTTCTTGCTTAAAAGAACTTGAATTGTTTCTTTGTTTTATATTATGTCTGGGAAACCAAAATGAATTGCAATTTCTAATAATACGAATATTTTTCCATCATAATTTTTTTAAAATAAAATTTAATAACTATCTTTATTCAATAAGATAATCATTGTTTTTTTTTTACACAAATCCAAAAACTTGACATTAAAAATATCAGTATTAAAAAAATATTTATTTTGTTTGGTCTTTTTTATTCTTCGGAAAATGTTAGGAGTGTCAAACTTGCAATACTTTTGGCCAGTGTATTCAGGGCCGGAGTAAGGTATGGGCACTTGAGGCACGCGATCAGGGGCTCAAAATTTGATGGGCATCAGATCTGCAGCTAAAGTTAAAAGACAAAAAATAATAGTTTCATGTTACACTGTATCAAAATGTAAATCTTTATTCTAGAAGAAAAAATATTCTAAAAATTTGAATCTTCTTCACATTTCTCAATGACACTTCAGGCTTACCGTTATATTTTGACTATTATTCTACTTGAAAGTTGTATAATGGATACCTTTGCTAGTCTTATAAGTTAGACGAAATTTTTTCGACATCTTATATTATAAAGTATATTTAGTACATAGATCACTATTCTCTACGACTTATGTTATCATATGCATATATGTATCACATGCGATAATGCATATTGTAATGTGAGACATTCCCAAATTTGTCCTGGTTGTGGTAATACGCATCAAAATGTTTCATTACTTCAGTATTCAGTATAAACAGGGCAATAAAAAAAACTTAGCCCTCGATGTCTTCAAAAGTCACAGCCGGGTCCCTTAGTGCATTTCTGTACAATCGTAAAATTTTTAACCTTTTTAAAGGTCAAACGGCATTTTCTTTCTTATTCCGCTATTTCCATATCATATTACGTGATCGGCAGTAATTTTTGTCGACAAACGGAATTCATTACTTTTAGTCGGAATTTAATTCCTGCTGCTCCATTGAGATTAAATATTCCACTCTATTGATTACCTGCGAAGACAGGAAAGGAAACATCGATTCGCAGTTAAGAAGGCCATTAAAACCATTCTAATTAAACGAACTACAGAAATTCGAAAATGCAGATCGAGCTCCATTTTTCAACGGGTCAAGGAACAAGAGCCAACAGCTTCGAAATGAATGAATATATTTTGCAAAACTAAAGTAGGGGAGATTCCCAGTTAAAATGAATTGATTTCGGATTTGAGTCAATTTGTCGATGCGCCAGCGGTTGAGGCAATTTCATGACTCTCTGTCTAATGGGATAGATTGATTATGGCGTATTTGAAGTCGCTGAAGAATTTTATTTTCGGTGGCAATATGCAGTTCTCGAGGTGCGTAATCATTATTGCAGGAGTTAATGGCACCATAATTTTCAGCTTTAGTGGAATTTAGAATGTGTTCTTCATCGTCTTGTAGCATACACAATTACTGAGCCGTCGTTTATTGCTGTGTCTTCCACTTCTTCCTAATTGAGCTATTCAAATAATGGATTTTTTTTATCCCGCGCCACATAAAAGCTCGTTTTTATAGAGAAATAGCTATTTACTGAAACATTGTCTTCAATAATAAGATGCTTTAAAATTTACAAACTAATTTATTTTACTTACATTAGACTAGGCATATTTTATTTTTGGAGTGTTTTTTATTTGGAAGTAATCGGTTGCATTGTAAGAATACTATTTAAGTCGAACCATATTTTATGCTAACATTTCATGTCTTTTTTGGGAACCTCTTAAGATACAGGGTCAATCCGTGGTTACATGCACGACGTTTTTTAGCAGTTCATATTTTATTCATCATTCTTTCTGAAAACAAAGAATGATAAAACTAACACTCAATATAATTATCACTTAACATTAGTTTGAGATTATTAGTGGAAGTCGTAGAAAAATCTTGAAAATGTGTGGTTAAGGGTATGACAAAAAAAAGTTTTTTTTTAATTTTATAAAACACTTCTACTTCTCTGTGAATCTATTGCACTTTTGATTTTCTGGATTTTTGTAATAATTTCTCTATTAATCAGATACGATATTGTACAAAACAAAACAAAACAAAAAAAAAAAAAAAAAAAACCTTAGCCTTTTGACGAAAAATGGAATTTTATGAATTTTTGATTGTGGTAAAGAGTCACAAAAGCGGTTACTGATGTGACACGTATGACTTTTTTTCAATTTATATGTAAATAAAAAAAAAGGCAAACGACTATCTTAATTCACTGTTCCGCTATTTAATAGACTTTTGGGCTAAAAAGTTCTCCAGCAATAGTCCAGGCTAGTGTCCATAGAAATATCATCAAACCTAAAATTTATATATATATGACATTTTTTGGTGGTTTCTATATGAATTTGACCTGCTGATTCCGAATCCGTTGAGTGCCAGACGCTAAACATTGAGCATTTTTGTCAAAATGGCGAAAACCAATATGACTGCTGTAAGAGGTATGAAGCAAATTAATGGAAACAAACGTGCAATGAAGAATATTTTGCACGCAAAAATGATTGTACTCTTCAGTCAAAATACAATTCTATTGAAAATAAATATTTATAAAAAGTATACGAATAAAAATTTTTACCAAATGGTAAAATTCAAGATGTCAGCCTAAAAAGTTGTAAGGTTTGATTTTCAGGTAACCGTAATGGACGGAATTTTTTAAACCGTAATAGACATGAAAATAGAATGTTTTAACAAAGATAAATGTTTAAAATGATATGCAGGGATCATAAAAAATGTGATTTAGCGTAACAACCCTAGCAGCAGCATCTCATCGGCCGATGATCGGCCATTCATCGAAACCCGATGAAATTCTCATCGGCCGATGATCCAATATGTCTCATCGGCCGAGCGGAATCCGAGCAGCAAAATCCGATGAGAATACGATGAGATTTGGAGCAATTTACGAGCAGAACAGTCCCGTGCCGAGGAATTTCATCGGGAAACTTGATCGGAAGGATATCGTTTTCCGATGGAATATAGCTCATCTTATTTTCATCGGGAAAGTTGATCGGAAGGATATCGCTTTCCGATGAAAAGTAGCTCATCGAAAACCGTGCTCGGATACTGATCGGAACGATGTCATCGTGCGTTACAGGATCAGTTTACGAGGAGTTTGTTGATCGGCCGAGCAAAATCCGATGAGTTGATGCTACTTGGGAATAACACTAAAAATATTTAGAAATATTCCAAATTTAAGTTTCGGGATTTCGCCGGTTTAAACCAATTTCCTTGAAGAAATAAGTTTCTTTTACTAAAGAGCTTCCTATATTGATACAAGTTGCATAAACGCGGACTTCTCGCTGTTGTGAAAGGTATTTTTAGCTACCAGTTGGAAGGTATATCCAATGTGTTTGTTTAGTGTTTCGCCTTCAGCTCGATTACTTTTTGTCCAGATTGACTTCACCCAAATAAGGGTTTGAGCAATCTTTCGATACTGTAGTTTTGTAAGAATTGCAAAACTAATAAGCAGCTCAGCTATTTGTTTGCAATTTCTGACTTAGCACTGGCCATATTAATTTAACTGCTCCAGGAGCAATCCTGGTAAGCCAGAAAGGTGCCGAACTGTTATCATCAACCTATCTAAGAATTTTTGGAAAGTGACCGATTAATTGCCGATAATTGACTAAGTTTGTTTGGAAGCTTTCAAAATTCTTTAGCAAGGTTACTGACTTTAGCAGGAAACTTTCCTTATTTCTTCTAGGTAATTTTTACTTTCAGAATTTAAGCTCATAACTGCTCATTATTTTCCAGGAACGTTTCGGGCTGTTTTTTACAGTGAAACTGTGAAGAGGGAAGTTGGCTTAAAACATCTCACACACATTAAAAAATATTTTCCGTTCATAATAGAATGCTATGTGAAACATCACTACAAAAAATTACTTTTTCTGAGTGAAAAAAGCAAAAAAAATGCTTAGGGCTAATGAGATAAATTCGATAGATGTTTTCTGATAACTTTAGAAGCGTTTGCGAATCAACAAAACAAAATTTAACTGAACTAAAAAGGAGAAAAAGTCTTGAGACTTATCTGGTAGATTAATTAAATATTTTGCGGTAATTTAAAAATGCCAGAGAAACAGCAGAATAAAATTTTGTTACTACTTAACTAAAAGAATTTGCAAAGTGTGCTATTTTAATGCTTTATTTTTACATAAAGCTTTTTCTATTTTACTACTTCAAATGACAGTACAGTCAATTTACGGCAATAAATCGGTAACTTTCAAAAAACTCTTAGATAGGTTGATGATAACAGTTCGGTACCATTCTGGCTTACCAGGATTGCTTCTGAAGCAGTTTAAAAAATTGGCCAGTGCTAAGGCAGAAATTGCAAGCAGATAGCTGTGCTGCTTATTAGTTTTGCAATTCTTTCAAAACTGCAATATAAAAAGATTGACTTCACCCAAATAAGGGTATGTGCAATCTGGACAATCCGTAATCGAGCTGAAGGTGAAACACTAAACAAACACATTGGATATACCTTCCAACTGGTAGCTAAAAATACCTTTCACAACAGCGAGAAGTCCGCGTTTATGCAACTTGTATCAATATATAGGAAGCTCTTTCGTGAAAGAAACTTGTTTCTTCAAGGAAATTGGTTTAAACCGCCGAAATCCCGAAACTTAAATTTGGAATGTTTCTAAATATTTTTAGTGTTATTGTTACGCTAAATCACATTTTTTTGTAATCCCTGCATATCATTTTAAACATTTATCTTTGTTGAAACATTCTATTTTCATGTCCATTACGGTTTAAAAAATTCCGTCCATTACGGTTACCTGAAAATCAAACCTTACAACTTTTTAGGCTGACATCTTGAATTTTACCATTTGGTAAAAATTTTTATTCGTATACTTTTAATAAATATTTATTTTCAATAGAATTGTATTTTGACTAAAGAGTACAATCATTTTTACATGTAAAATATGTTTAATTGCACGTACGTTTCCATTAATTTGCTTTATACCTTTTATAGCAGCCATATTGGTTTTTGCCATTTTTACAAAAATGCTCAAGGTTTAGCGTCTGGCACTCAACGGATTCGGAATCAGCAGGTCAAATTCATATAGAAACCACCAAAAAATGTCATATATATAAAAATTTTAGGTATATGGTCTTCTAGCCTGGACTACAAGTTCATTTGAAGATTTGATGTCATCTTAAATAGCTTACTGTAGACAGTAGGAGCTTTCAAATCCCTTGATAGTTATGTTTTCCTATGAAACTTCCCCAGAAAACCAGCACCTTTCCCTGTCTCTTCAGATATTTTCTCCATATATTAAAAAAAAGTAAGCCCAAAGATATCGTGAAAGGATGTTTGCGGCTGGCCTGCGTCCAGGCTGCCCCATAGCACCTACAGACTTAAAACTTGGTACAAAATTAGTTCGAGCCATGTAGATTTGCACCTGGGAGCCATTTTTTAAAATTTCGAATTAGTTTTTTTAATTAATTTTTTAAGCATAAATTTCATACTTCGCCAAATTAGGGGGCAAAAAAATCTCCCCACCCCTAATGTTATGTATCGTTGGAAAGAGTTTTTTTTTCTGAAAAAGAAGATCTTTGCTCCATTCCTCTGCGTATTATAACAGGTGATAGAAGTGATCCTAATTTAGCCATTTTTCAAGGCTCATCTCGAGCAAAATTATATTACATTCGACCAAACAGCTCCAAAATCTTTTGACTGAGGTCGCGTTCGATAAGCAAAACCGGTGAATCTTCGTTTTGTTTATTCCTCGTTTTAATTGAATATACAGGATTGCTTTTATCGATTTTTTTTAAAACATATATTTAAGAAAGGTTGTGTCATATTTCTTATGGCATTTTAAGTGATTTCATATGAACTACATTGCATGTTTAAGTGAGTTTTTTTTTTCTGTGAGGGAAAGTAGCTGTATTTTCTGTTTTCGCTAGATATTTTCCTATGTTTTTTAATTATGCACATATTATTTTCCTTTTTTGTATCAGGATGGGAGGGGGGCTCTCTTTATTTGTTTGGCAAATTATTTCAAATTGTAAAGGAACTGTTACTGTGCTTTTAAAAGGTATATGAGCATTTCAGCTAAAGAAAATGATTTTTTAAAATCAAGATGTGTGTGTGTGTGTGGGGGGGGGGGGGTATTTCCTTTTTCAGCGAGGAAGCCGTATTCGGTGGCATATAGTCGATTTGACTCCAAGCCACTAGAAGCAGGTTGGTGATTGAAGCGGTGAGATAGTCGCCGCAGGCGACGAACGGGGGTTGGTGAGCGAAGCGAGCAGGGGGTGGAGCCCCCCAGTAGTTCTAATAAAAGTTCGTAATCGTCTGTGACTTGAGCTCTGTATTTCTTCAGTAATTTGCTTAGAATTGTTTTTCCAAATTTGCTTACGTGAACAATAATAATAGTACCGGACAAGACATTGCTTCCGATACAAGTGTTTGCGTCATTAAGCACATGAAAAGTAATTTCACATCATTAATTCCAGCTTTATAAGGGACCAGTTAAACACAATCAAATCAAAACAAACAAATCCTACCTGAAAGTTCGTTTCCAGAGCTTCTTTGCTACAGTAACTTCTGCATGTGACTAAAAGTAATCCAATGAAAAGACACAATGACACAGTAATGCATAATTTACTTTTTTATAAAATGATTGTAACATGCTGGTATAAAGCTTGTTTTATATTTTGATGCTAATGTCCTTTATTCAATGAATTGGCCCTTGTGATGCTTGCCAGGGAACCATACGAATGGTGTAATAAAAAAAAAAAAAAAAAAAAAATTGAAATACACTGCAAAAAATGCACAGTAATAAACTGTAAAACAAGCAATTTTACAGTTTATTACTGTAAAATTATACCGTACAGTTTATAGTTACCATATATACAATATTCATTTTTTAGTGTCGTACAGCAATCGTTAGAGTATAATGAGGCATTTTTTTTGACAGTAAAAGTATTTGCCCTCGTGCCTCGTTACCGAGATATAAGGTATGCCGAAATTTTAAGAAAAGCTCCGAATTTAAATACTTGTCAGGAAATAGAATCTGTGCCATATCTGGCAAAGATCCGACATGAGCTGTGGCTTTAGACCTAAAAAATGTCGCACATGTGACCAACATAGCTCATAAACGAAAAGATTATTCTACTTGAATTAGAAGTAGACGTAGTTAGAATGAATGGGTTCATTGTAAAATCAAAATATGTCAAACTTTTCCAACAAAATACATATTGTTACAGGATTTGGTATTGTCACATCCTACACTGAAAAAATAAATTGTTGTTTTTACAGTATAATTCTGGCAGCAGAGGTTCCAGTTTAAAACTATAAAATGCACAATGATAAACTATAAAAGTGCTAATTTTGCACTTTATTGCTGTAAAGCAGCAATTTTACAGTTTATTACCACAATTTTACAGTATATTACCACAAAAATAGCTTTATTATATTTTAAAAATAACAGTATAATACTGGCAGCAGAGGTTCCAAACTATAAAATGCACAGTAATAAACTGTAAAATTAGCAATTGTACAGTTTATTAGTGCAAAATTAGCAAGTTTACAGTTCATTAATGTAAAATTAGCAATTTTTACTTTTTTACATAAAATTAGATCTCTTACACTGTAAAAACAATATTCATTTTTTACAGTGCAAATATTATTTTTCTAGACTGTTTTCGGTTACCACGCGATAATTTCTTTATCAAACGATATTATTTAGCCCCAATTTCAAAGCTTATCGTGTGGGCTATTGACGAAAAGTCGACTCACGGTCTAAAAATTGCCTTTTTGTATTAAGAAAAACCCATTTTTTCTAATGTTTTTTTTTTTTTTTTAATCAGACTTTAATTTCCTGAAACACGAAAGTCGTGGGTTCGATCCTGCTGTGGGCTTTGCTGCTTTTAAATGATTTTTTTTTTAAATTTTAATCCAAATTTAAAAGAATATATCATATAAACCTGTTGTAGGAAATCACAGTTGTGCTGTTACATTAAAACCAAGAGAGAAAATTTTATTTTAGCATGGTAATTTACCATAAATAATATTTCTTAATTGTGATTTTTTTACTGTTGTTTCCTTAATTGTTCATAAACCTACGAAAATAAAGCATCCTTTCATTTTCTTTTGAATCCGGGAAAAATAACACTTCGCTTAGTGCCTTGTTTTTCGAAAAATTTCTGTTAAAAAAAAAAGAAATCGAATTTCTGCTGTCAAGCCCAAAAGCTTTGCGTGAGTCAGCCAGAATGATTATAATAATGTCCTTATCACCTATTTTTCAAAATTTATCCATCCTTGAATAATTTCCATTATTCATGACAAAAAGGTTTACAGAAGATGTCCTTTTCAATTCAAAAAATGCCCTTTCTAATGCAAAAGTGTTCCGTTATTACAAGGATAAATCTATGGCTGATGAGATAAAACTACTCATTTACCCACATGACAGAAGCATTTATCATGTGATATCTCTTCCTTTATAGCTATATTGCTCTAGGTCATTAAGACACTAAGAAACAGCACTGCGTAAAGACTGTTCCTTAGGCTGTCCCGATAAGGACGATGAATTCTTCCATCAGTATTGAATATCCATTATGCACTGAAATCGCTATTCCATCAGAAAAGGGGGGAGGGGATGGGGAAAATGATCAGCAAGTTGTAAAAAATCAAGTATTCTTCAAAGGTCAATGTAAGACATCGATTATCGATGGAAAACAGTTTTTGCATCGACTCGTCTTTTGTTTGGGCGGGATGAAGAAATAATTCCATGATCGATCTTCTGTTCCGATGTTATTGATTCTGTTGAGATTTTAAACTGAATTTAAATCTTTTTGAGGCATTCATGGTTAATAATAACGAAAGAAACATTATGTTCTAAAATGCGAGAATCAAGTAAAGAAACGAAAAGCGTAAATAGTATACGAAGTAACAAGTATAAGATTAAATTAAAGATCCAAACAAAAACCGATCCTGATTGCCGATCTCTTTTTAAAACTAACTTCATTAGTCAGAAAGCTTTTTAAATGTGAATGTATTTAATTGTTTTAGAGACGATATGGTAAACGCGGAAAAAGAAAGATAATCCTTGCCAGTAAAATTTGCTAGTCGCAAAATCGGAATAAAGATGGAAAGTTGAAAGGCCTTTTAAAATCCTTGTGCTAAAATCAATTAGAAGTTTTGTTAAAAATATAGAAACTGTTGAAACAGATAAACATTTTATATCATTAAGTTCTATTTTCTTGTCGGCCAACAATGAATTCGGTTTCCAGTGGTGTAAATAAACATTTAGCCGCATTTGCTGAAAAACGTTATGATTCGAGTTCTATATAACATTTTAGTTCCAAACACATTCAATCAGACCCAGAAAATTTATATCTTTCTCTTGGTACCTACAACTGTTTTAAATTTTCAAATATGTTTCCACTTCAAAAATCGCGAAAAAGTTTTAAAATTTTTTCAATTAATATCTTCGTCAATTAATGTCATCCAAAGACGCGACATTCTCGATCGACTCTCCTTTCAAAAAAATCAAAACCATTACATCCGTTTTGTCGCTAGAATGCTACAGACAGATACATAAATCGACACGTACACAGACAAATTGCGTCGGGTGTTAAAAATCGAGAAATAAATTGCCCAAAAATCTACTTTCCGGCTATGTTCTGTTTTAGAGTAGCTTAAGCACTGCATGTAAAAAAAAAAAAAAAAAAAAAAAAAAAAAAAAAAAAAAAAAAAAAAAAAAAAAAAAAACTTTGAAACACATGTACCTTCATTTTTTTCTCTTTACGATGTAAATAAAACTATTACAGAAACAATTCTCACTTTTTTGAGGAAAAAATGGAAGGGGGTTCTTCTGTAATAGTTTTATTTCTTAACCCCTTCCCGGCTTTTCCCGAGCTGGACTCGGGCAAGCGAAATGTACCATTCTGGCTTATCCCGAGTGTAGCTCGGGCACTGAAAATTAACACTGCACAACCAGTCTTTCCCGAATTATTTCACATGTCCCTTTTATGGTTTCGGATGCTTTTATTTACTATTGTTGCTACTAGATGCAGCACTATACAGTGTTTTAGCATGCGAATGATGCTATTATGTTTAAAAAGATATGTAGGGGAAAGTTGCCCAAAACGGGATAGGCGGGCAAAACGGGATAGTGGGCGTTGGAGCTTGACTGGTGGTACTATCTCGCAGGAGACAGGCTAAACTGGTTCCCAACCGCCATGACAGCATACTCAGTTAATATCTCAACTCTAACCACGTATTTCGCAAAGAAATATTTTTTCAAAGTTTTCAATTGAGATTTTTACTTACTTTTTACTTTTTTCGACTGCAGAACAACTAGAATTGTGGTTCTCCGTAATTCGGAACAATTCCGGTTAGAACTGTATTTTGTTCATAGCTCTTTTAGCAACAATTTCATGTACTTAAATATTGCTAGTGAGTGGCGGTTCCGGGGTCAGCCCTTTATGTTGTCAAAAGCATCATGGTCGGGCAAAACGGGACACTTTTAGGGTGCCCAAAATGGGATACAATTTTTATGTGTCCCGTTTTACCCGACCATTTTCATTAATGTTTTTTCAATGTGTTTAAGCAGCACGAAGCGAGCTAGAGGTTCGCAAGTGGATGTTCAACCATCCTGACAAAGGGATTACTATCTACGAAGTAGGAAATATGTTCAATGCAGCATTTTAACGAGCAGCTCTTGTCGAAACTGCTGTGAATGTGTTCACGAAAACAGGCATTTTTCCCATATAACCCCCGATGTCTTTCCTGAATATCTCCTCGCTTCCTCTCTTCCAACAGATCACCCATTGCTGGATGCTCAGAACATGACGTCCTAACACCCATTAAATCTGCAACAAAATGAGATCAGATCCGAAGGATCTTCAAATTCAGTCATAGCATCTAAGAGTTTGCTGTCATCACAACCACTAGAGACAGTATTAAAAGAATCACTTAGTGCAACGATAACACTAGCACAAATGCAGGCCTTATCCAACCGTTCACTTCAACAGGAGTCAAAGGACTTGGACTATACTGTCGCCCTTCACTGCCATTTTCTATATCCCCCAAAGAAATTCTACCTCCACCACGAGTGATTGGACCAAGACCTCATAATAAACACGATAATAGAAGAGGGAAAACAGCATTTATAACAAGAAGCCCATATAAACTTGAGTTGGAAGAAGAAGAACGAGAAAAAAAAGAACGAGAAAGAACTTAAAAGCTGAAAAAAAAGGGCTGCCAAAAGAAGTCTCTTGAATGTTCCGAAAACAAAACAAATGAGGCGTAAAAGAAAACCAGGTGGAGATGCAAAACAGCATATAAATTTTTAAAATGTTGCTCTGAACCTGGAAAAACACCACAAACATCATTTGCAAAAATGGAAGAAAATGGACGTAACATGAAAAAACCCGAAAAAAAAATCATCAGTTAGCCAAGGTTGGACGTCGTCGTCTTCAGAAGATGAAACTGAAAAAGATGAAGCATGTACTCGTACTTTCTGCAACGCTCTGTATCTTGAATCGAAGGTCTGGAGAAGGAAGCTGGATACAATGCTCGAGCTGCCAGGGATGGGCTCACGAAGCTTATTCCAAAGCAGACGAAGAAGACGACACATTTTTATGCGATTTCTGTGTTATGTAATTTTCCAACTTTACAATTACGTTGCCTATTTTTGGTCTAAAAACTAAATCAAAAGTAAAATCAGTACAAAATAATAACATAAAATTCCCTATCCCGTTTTACCCACCCTTGGTCGGGTAAAACGGGATCGTATAAGACTTTTTGAAACCAGTATTTTTCACATAAATAATATCGAACAAATATGACAAAGGTATTTTTAGTAATGTAAAAGGTGTATACTTTTAAATGGCGTCTAACTTTGGAATGTACCTTGTATACAATAAGAAATAAAGCGAAGAATAGGTTAGCTATCCCGTTTTGGGGTACTTTCCCCTATGTATGAAAATAAGCATAAAAAAATTGACATTTTTTGATCCGTAATCCCGAAATAAAATGAGCCTGGAAGGGATTAAATAAGTTCTATCTGAATTATTAACTGAGAAAATCGAGAGGAAACGATAACACTACTATTAGAAAAATTGATTTTGACATACAGGAAAGCAGGATCTTTCAGTTCTGGATGAACTTCTTGTTCATCATTTCTTTTCACTATCATTACTTGTTTTTCGAAAATTCCACCTCAGTTAGTTTTAATATTCTAGAATGTCCGTGCAATAAATCAGGACCGGAGTTATTGCTGTTTGATAAGCAATCAAAAAAGCAAACATATTATTTTGAATTAAATTTATAACAACGTTTTATGTGTTTAAAATTTTGTGCTAAATTAATTTTGTAATTTGTTAAATTTCTGTTGTTTTTCTGATATGAGAATTTATCTTTGTTCTGAAACAATAATTTTTATAGATGCAAGAAACGTGATAGCTATTGGAACAATTGTCAATGCTGGTTAACAGAAATCGTAGTGTTATCTATAATAGTGGTACTATTTTTAAATATTATCAATATTTTTTGAAATACAATTACTTTTATTCCAAATGTTCATTTGTAACCTAAAGCATATATGAAAGATGAATGTGAGATTTATACTAGAACTTCGCTTTACGTCATAAAAATAGATGAATTCGTCATAGTACAGAACGCAACCAAAGAACTTCATGATTCTTACGTAACAAACCGAATTTCATTAGTTGATGATGCTATTCCTATTTTGAGACAACTTAGAAACGTTCACTACAGCACTTCAATCGTAACTATTTTAAGCTTTGACAAAAGTTTGATGAAAGTCATTACGCAGGTTGCTTAGAGTAGCAACCGGATTAAATGTTTTTAAATCAGACTTTTGCTTGTTCGATGAATTCTTCTGCAGTTAAAAAGCACCTCGCATGTTTGAGTAGGATGTTTCTTTCCCTTTTTTTTTACCCCCGACGATCGCAGATAGCTATGCCCCGACGAACAATGAAGGGGTCTATAAGTTTGACGAGTGTGTGACTGGCGTATAACTGTCTGTGGCACTCTAGCGCTTAAACGTTAAGACAATTATTTGACATTTTGTTTTTGATTGAAAGGACAGTTTATACGAGAGTGTTCTTGCCAGGTCGCGTCTTCGGATGGCATTGATTAACGAAGATATTAATTAAAAACCTTTAAAACGCTTTTCACGATTTTTGAAGTGACAACATACTTGAAAATTCAAAACAATTGCATGGTCAGGTGGGGTAAAATTTTTCACGGGGTAAAATGGGTCAGATTTTTTAGAAAATTCTTTAAAAAATGTGCACAAAATATTTTCTTTCTGCGTTGCCATTGTTATATATTATTGACACCAAGCAACATTTTATACGCAAAATAAGGTGCAACTTCTACTTCAAAGTTAGATATTTGCTTTCAGATTAATTATATATTATTGTCTGCTTTTTTTGCATGTAGAAATAGTGCTTACTTTCCTCCATCCTTTTTTGGAAAATATTATTACTGTTGATTGTTTTTCCAAAAATCTCAACTTCAAATCATTTAAATTTCATCTTTTTTCCTTCGGCAATTTCTTTCGAATTGGATGCTCTTAGCAAGTTATTATTTTATTATATAACTTTAAACTTTTGTTCTACTAATTCTCCCTATAAGTACTGTATCTTACTTATAGGGAGAATCAGTAGAACATTACTTTTCATAAGTGTTTCTTTTTTTTACTATTAGGTTGGTGCGTATGAAATGTCGGATTCCTAAGTGATTGTATAAAACTGTATATCTTTCTTCAAAAGCTGTTTATTCAATCAAAGTATGCTCCATTCGCTTCAATACACTTCTCCCAACGAGATTTTAAAGCGTAGATGCCTGTCTTAAAAATTTTTGGTCTTTAGATCTAATAAACTCTGATATCGAGTTTTTTAGACTGTCTTCATTTTCATAGTGTTTGCCCCTTAAAAACAGCTCTAAATGCTTGAAAAAATGAAAATCGGTCGGCGAGAGATCCGGTGAATATGGTGGATGCTGCAAAACTTCATATTCCAGTTCGTTCAGTTTCGCAATTGTTTTGTGTGTCGGCAGAATTCATATCGGCAATAAACTCAAAAGAAATAACAAAAGGGAAGACCTTCGAGAAAACCTATTTTGCTGAAATGAGTCTCTGGCAATGGACAATACGACTATGAATGAGGTTATGCCAAAGACAAAAGGATAACGAAAACAGGGAGACAAACGTCTGCATGTAAAGAGAATCCGACATTTCATACGCACCAACCTAATATTTTTAAAACGAATAAAAAAAAATCAGAAAATTACAACTTTGAGAAACACAGAGTTACTGACAGCAATCCTTAACTGCAAAAACTTTTAAAGTTTCAGACGGGAATTCAAGTTCTTATTTTTTCTTATATTAAATATCAATCAATTGCTAGGGAGAGGAATCTTAGTTAACTAGCCAACTTGCTCTAATCCAGTAGAAAATATTTACACCTTCCTTGTTTTCTCAAAAGTAATGAACGCTGCTGAGCTACGTGACAAAAATATCACATATTTGGCCAAACATGATGACTTTTACTCAGTTTTTAAACATTATCTCAGTGGGTCTCCAGACTGGCGCTGTGAACTCAATTTAAATTTACGTCGAGCTGACGTCACTGGAAACCATACGTCGAATTACTTGTGCCATTTTTGGAATCTCGTAGTTCATTGAGATTTTCTTATTGCAATTTCGGTGAAAGGCTGTAGGGCAGTGGCTTGACACCCGGGGTGAGTATTGATGGTGTCACATCATGAAAACTGCTCAGGTGGGAAAAAATTAAAAAGAATCATGTAAGCCTAAAACATGAACTTTAGTACAACACGTATAAGTAAAAATTTAAACTATGTTCGGGGTGTTATTTTAGTCGTGAACTAACAAAGAAAATTTATTTTAAGAATCCTACTAATGAGTTGTTGTACATGTATATATATATATATATATATATATATATATATATATTAATCCTTATTTGATCAAAAGCATGTAAGAGGTGTATTGATGGTGTCACTTCATGAAAACAGTTCACGTAAAGAACAAAAACAAACAAAAAGAAAAAGATTCATGTAAGTCTGAAGTATGAATTTCAATGCCACACATTTAAGTATAAATTAATATGTTCGGGTGTTATTTCAAGTCTTGAACGGATAAAGAAATGAATTTTAAGAAACCTATTGTTGATTTGTATTTAATTTTTATTTTGAGGATTATCTGATCAAATATCCTCCCCCCGTTGGTAGAATATTAGAGGCTGTCAATAAATGATGTCATGCTTTGAAAGGGAAAGGGGCGGGGTATCGTGAAATTGTGAAAGTTTTACAAGGGAGAATTAGGGGGCAACAGGAAGTGTGACATCATGAATTTTTATAAGAATAATAGCTTATTACCCGCCGTAGCCTGGTATTGCGTTATGTTTAACTTATTTCATGCTAAAATGAAATAGGTGAGCCTTAAATTGATAATTCATTGTTAATCGTAAACTTTGTTGGAAAATACTCAGATTTAAATGTGTTAAATTTATCAATTTGTATGCTTAAAGGCTTATCTATTTTCAAAATTGAAAGAAAATGGTAATTTTGAGACAAAAAATTTGAATTTTGAGCCTTTTGGATTTCTTTTTAAATTTCGAAACCCCGCCTATGTGAATTCTAGTACATCAAGGAACCTCTGTGCCAAGTTTGATGAAAATCCGACGAAAACTGGATTTGTATAAGGAACAAACATACATCCATTTTCATATATAGATGTTAATGAAAAATAGCTCGACATGTGAAGGGTGTGGGAGAAAGGTGAAGCGGGACATTTTGTACCAAAGGGTGAGGTGGAGGAAAATATTGAAAAAAAAAAAAGAAAAAGGTGTGACATCATTTAAGGACAGCTCTTTTACTGACTGCATGCAGATGGCGCGAGCATCGAACCCATATATTGACTGTTAACACCAAACGCTTACCTGACGCGGAGTTGAAAATCGTCTGAATCTTTACAAAACTAAGAAAGGCGCATATGAAGAAGTGTATAACTTTTTGAGATAAGGATTAAAGTGAAAGACGAAGCTCTGTCAAGAACTAAAGGAGCCTAAGTTCCGTATACCGACATCGAAATTGTTGCATCTGTTCATTATTCTCTTAATTATCTGAGACTGCAAGTTATGTCAAGACATCCGTTTTTAGCCTACTTTCCCGTTAAAAATAAAAGAAAAACGAAAAAAGTATTAAAAGTGACTTAATGCATCCAAAAAATATCGCCAAGTTCGAAAAATATCGCCAAGTCCAAAAAATATCGCCAAGTCCGAAAAATATCGCCAAGTCACAAAAAAAAAGTCAGAAAGAAACAAAAAAGAAAAATTAATATTGAAAAATTAAAAATTGGAAAGTAGGGTATTGAGATGGGGAATTTGTGTGTCGGTCGGTCGGTCTGTCTGTCTCCCGCCCCCCCCTAATAACTTTTGAATGAACATTCCGATTTGAACAAACTTTTTTTTGTTGGAAAGATCTCGCCGAGTACAGCTCATTCCCATATTTGATTTTTCGATTTGAACAATTTTTGGTTCAACTTTGAACCGTTCAAATAACCTGTCCCGCGATACTAACTTTTTAGTGAACAGTCCGATTTGAACAAACTTTTTTTTGTTGGAAAGATCTTATCAAGAATACTTCATTCCCGTATTTACATTTCCGATTTGAACAATTTTTCGTTCAACATTGAACCGTTCAAACAAGCTGTCACCCCTAATAACTTTTGAGTGAACAGTCCGATTTAAACAAACTTTTTTTTGTTCGAAGGATCTCAGCAAGGATACTTCATTACCGTATTTAAATTTTCCATTTGAACATTTTTTCGTTCAACATTGAACCGTTCAAGCAACCTTTCCTCACCTAATAACTTTTAAGTGAACCGTCCGAATTGAATAAACCTTTTTTTTTGTTCGAAAGATCTCGGAGAGGCTCATTCCCATATTTCGCTGTTTGATTTGAACCATTTTTTGTTCAATGTTGAACCGTTCAGAAAAAAACTTAACATTAGAGCCTACGGGGAAATTTAAGTTGAATGTTGATCCTGAACTTTGAGCGGATTTCCTTCAAACTAACTTAGTAAGAAAATGGTTTTGATAAATAATGTATGTAAAGTACTTTTCTGAATAATCTTCTGTGAGGACTCTAATTCCAACTCCGACTCCGCAAACATGGCGGAAATGCAGGCTCAGAAAAAAATGACTGACTGTGCAGACGATTTTTTGTTTATTTATTCATTTGTTTTATTTTATTTACGATTATTATTATTATTATTATTTTTGGCAGACGATTTTTTTTGTAACAAAAATTTTTCATTCACGAAGGCATTTGTTTCTTTATTTGTATTCAGCAACTGGCAACGGATTAAAAATTAAATTTGAGACATTTTATTAACGGACGAGTTTATTTTTCTTTCATTGATAAAATGTGTTTTGATGTTCTTTGTACTTTTAATTAATTATTTTTTTTTGAAAAGTATTGAGGAATTTTTTTACGGAAGAACTGTAACAGTTACATTCTTTAAAAGGTGCTACAAAAACTTTATTTACTCATTTATTTCCTTTTTACGTGTCTATTTCATCTAATGAGAAGGGTATATTTTGCTTTTAGAAATCAGCTTGAAGTGCTAAAAAGGTATGTTTGACATAGTTTTCAGTCTGCGATAATCACGAGAATAATGATCAGATGCTAGAATGCCGATGTTGATGTACGGGAAAGTAGGCTCGTTTAGTTTTTGACAGAACTTCTTGTTAACATTTGAAGCTGATTTCTAAAAACAAAATATAGGGGTCATTTTCAAAATTTGCTTACATTTGCTGTCCGGAGGTTAAAAAGACGATTTTGAAGCATAACTTATACATTAAATTCAATGCGAACAATTATTTTCTGCGAGCAATACCCCCCAAAAAATTCTATCACTCAAAAAATTATTGAAATTTATTTATTTATTTTTATAAAAGTCTTTAAAAATGAGAATCAAGGCAAAAACGCTTGTCCATTTCCAATTTTCGCAAGTTCAACTATTTTTTTTGATGTACTTAATTGTATAAAAAAGTATATACAACAAATTATTTCTATATACTGACTATTAGTATGTGATATTCATAATAGATATTGACAATAGTAATTGTTTTTCATTAAGAAATGAATGAATATATTTTGTCCAGCAGTTCTTGTCAAGTCCGTTACCCTAAGATTATTTTAGCTAAAAAAGGTATTTATTGCAGTCAAGAGTTGGTAACACGTATTCAGTTAACTTAACAAACTAGTGACGTAAGTATTTCGTACCGTTTTTTTTCCTGAGTCGAGAAATATTGCTGTTGCGTTTCACACAAGATTTCTTCCATGTGCGAATTTTTATTCTTTGTCAAGTCTGTTACCAAAGATTTCAGTATTAATTTTTACCTTTTCTCAACTTTTATCCCGAAATATTGTTTATTATAGAACTCTAAGAAAATGCATATTGTTGTTCAATTTTTAAATTCGACAACCTAGCCATAATTTGACATTTTGGTTGAAATGTCAAGTCCGTTACTGGTCAAATCCGTTACCAAATGTCAAGTCCGTTACCATACAGGTTTTGATCAATACTTCAATGATCACAAACATCGTTTTAAGCTTCAGGGACGCAAATAATTTTAAATGAAGTTGGTTCTAAGAGCTATGATGTAGTTTAAAAAGTGAGATTTCATATTGATTTTGTATGGTAACGGACCACAATTTTCCTTGCAACTTAAAGTTTTACAACAACATTTGAATACTTAATTGCGCATTAAAGTGTACAACCAATTCCTTTTACACACCTAAAATATGTGACAAAACGTTCGTTAGTGATACTAAAAGAAAATAGCAAGTTAAAAAAATTACTTAAAAATTCTGAAATGTAAGCATGTGGTGAAAATGACCCATAGCTCTCCTGTCTGATGAAATAGATACGTAAAAGTAAATTAACGAACAAATAAAAGTTGTAGCCCCTTTTAAATAGTGCAGTTAAGGCATGTTTTTGATGAAAAAATTTCTTGATAGTTTTCAAAAAGGAATAAAAAATAGAAATTACATCAAAATACATTTTATCAAAAAAAAAAAAAAAAAAAAGTTCGTTAAGAGCAAGAATCTGAGAAACTGTCACGCCTAGCAATATGGGATGATTTATGACCTCTCAGATTTTCTCCCAAAAATTACCAAATGTTTATTATCTAATTGAAAGATTAAATCCAGAATGTTTTGCTCTAAAGTTGAGTTGTTTAGCTTTTATGGACCCCTAAAGTTGAAAGTGCGGCATCAAAAATTAAGCGGATTTTCAAGACATGGAAGTTGCTGTGAGCCAAAACTCTTAACAGAAACGGTTGAACTCCAATTTTCTTTTTGTATGTGGAATATAGAAGGTTGAAACTTTACAAAATGAATGTTAAATTTGTGGTAAGTTGTTGCCGTAAGGTCAGTGAAGGCCCTCAAAACAAGGCATTTTTGACGTTTTTTAGCGTTTTTGAGGTCTAAAAACAGTTTGTACATTTCAGTTGGCACGGCAAAAGTGGTATCGTTTGAAAGACCAGTGTAAGCACTTTAAAATAATGTATAAATAGTCGAGGAAAGTTTAACGTACTTTTAGTTGTGTGAGGCCGAAATATGAAAAATGTCATATTTTACCGATATTCAAACGGTCATACCTTCCTCTGCCAACAACATATTGAAATATTTTCTTTGCCAATGTCATACTCTATTCTTTGTCTTAACAGAACAGTTGAGTTCTTTGAGGCAAAATGTGAATTTTTTTTTTTTACAAAAAATACACAGGAAAAAATGAATTTTTTGTAAAAAAAATTTCACATTTCGCCTCAAAGGACTCAACTGTTCTGTTAAGACAAAGAATAGAGTATGACATTGGCAAAAAAAAAAAAAATTCAATATATTGTTGGCAGAGGAAGTTATGACCGCTTGAATATCGCTAAAATATGACATTTTTCATATTTCGGCCTTACGCAACTAAAAGCACGTTGAACTTTCTTCGGTTATGTATACATTATTTTAAAGTGCTTACACTGGTCTTTCAAAGGAAACTACTTTTGCCGTGCCAACTGAAATGTACAAGCTGTTTTTGGACCTCAAAAACGCTAAAAAACGTCAAAAATGCCTTATTTTGAGGGCCTTCACTGACCTTATGGCAACAACTTACCTCAAACTTAACACTCATTTTGTAAAGTTTCAACCTTCTATATTCCATATACAAAAAGAAAATTGGAGTTAAACAGTTCCTGGTAAGAGTTTTGGCTCACAGCAACTTCCATGTCTTGAAAATCCGCTTAATTTTTGATGCCGCACCTTCAACTTTAGGGGCCCATAAAAACTAAACAACTCAACTTCAGAGCAAAACATTCTGGATTTGGTCTTTCAATAAGATAATAAACATTTGGTAATTTTTTGGAAAAAATCTGAGAGGTCATGAATCACAGGCGTGACACTCTCTCAGATTCTTGCTCTTAATAAAACGTCGCGAATTTTATTTTTAATTCGTTGCCAATATTTAAAAATAAACAAAGTAATAAATATTATATACGTCTTAAAATGCATTTTTTAATGATAAAATGTTCTCTTAAATAAATAGTTTTTGTTATAAAAAATATCGTCTGCCAAAAATAAATAAATAAATAAATAATAATAATAAAAAAAAATCGCCTGCACAGCTGTTTCTTTTAAAGAGTAGGAGTTAATCATTTTTTCCCCAGCTTGCATTTATGCCATGTTTGCTGAGTCAGAGTTAGACTGTTCGGAGAAGTTGATAGGTGGAGTGAGAGTCAAGGCTCTAAAACTCTAAAAGAAGGAGTTGGTCATTTTTTTCTGAGCCTGCATTTCTGTCATGGCCGCTGGGTCGCAGTCTGAGTAGGAGTCCTTAAAACATCTTATTCAAAAGAAAAAACAATTAGAAAAAGAGCAGTTTCAAACAAAGTTTGAAGGTAATCCGCCTTTAATTTCGGGATCTACATTGGTTTTAAATTTCCCCGTAGGCGCTAATTTTACTTTTTTTTGGAACTGTTCAAGTTGAAAGAAAAATTATTCAAATAATGAAGTGAAATATGGAAATGAGAAAACCTTGCCGAGATCTTTTGAACACACAAAAAAAAAAAAAAAATGTTCGAATAAGACTGTTCAGTCAAAACTTATTATTTTTTTTTGGTGGCGGCAGACCGACAGACACGCATTTTTCCTATCTTAAAACCCTAAATTTCAATTTTTTAATTTTTCTAAATTTATGTAATTATTTTATTTATTATTCCTTTTATTAGACATTACTTTAACGGGAAAGAAGGTTAAAAATGGGATGAATAAATGAATAAATAAATAAAAAAATAATAAAATAACAATAGAAAAAAAAGGGAAAAAACCGAGCTGCTCATTTTTTGGTCGGATTACCCTATAATCGAGGCAAATAATCTCCAACAGCAATGTTTTCTGAAATTTTCAAAACTGAAGAAATGGATAAAATGTTTTCAGAAGCAGTCGTGCCCTTTTATAACGAATTCGAGGGGACAAAATAAAAATTTCGCTGTAGGTGTTATTTCGTTGTAAAAAGTTTAACAATAGACAATAAAACGTAAATCAGGATTAAAGTTATTACGTTATAGCCATACATTTGTTAAATACCTCTTCGCTATAAATGGTAGGCGCGATTGCAATACGTTAGGTTTTAAAATAACTAGAATAAGAATAAAAGCTAAAACATTTTTTTTTTAATCACAAACCGTTACACGAGAAAGTTACTATTCGTCTGAGCTTAAAGTTGGGAACATGCTTGTTGAGAAGACAACATCATTCCTGTGGCATCAAATATCCGGTGAAAATATTAAATTTGCCTCAGGGAACAAGCTGAAGTTATATATTTACCCCAGTAAAATTTATTTCCGGTAACAGGTAAACATTTTTCAGTCATTCATATCAACGGAAACTTTGACAGCCATGCCACTTTTTGCTTTAAAAATATAAATACACTTTTATGTATGATGATGGAATATTTTAAAAACATCCTTATTTAAGTTTAGACCACGCATTGGGGAAAAGAAATGGTAAGAGTGCGCTTTAAAAGTCATAAGTTCTTTTTATCCAATATAACATAACAATTTTCATTTCTGTTTAAGGTGTAAACCAGAAATCGCCAGTTCATGGCCCTTGTGTCACAGTGTGTTGCTTTGGAGTATTAAAACTGGCACTCGATGGCTTATTAAAAAATGTTCAAAATTAGAAAGCTACTGAACTCTTTTTGCACAAGTTCTGAAGCCACGACGGTTTCTAACTCTTCACGCAGATAGGGTTGCTCATTTTTGCAGACCTATTGGAAAAATCTTAATCATTTTGGTTTTAGGTGCTGCTATTTTGTCTACTTGTCACTAACTAAAACTTTAGTAATTGTATGTGGTACACATTCTGATGTTTTTCTGTCAAGAGAATATTTTCGATTCTCCCTTTTAATCCTTCTTTCGTTACTGAATATTTGTTTCTGCTGCAAACAGAAGATTAATGAATGTTCTTTTTTTTTTTTTTGAAATTTAATGGAAACTTTTAATGACGTAATTGAGATTTATACGCAAATTAGAAATTATGCCATTACAATATACAGCGCCTAAATGTTATGTTTCAAATGCCCCGAAGAAGTCAAATATCTTAGTTCTAATTCTAAGGAAGATTCAAGTATTCATAAATATACTGGGATTTCTCATGACAATCCATGCAGGGGGATTATTTTCATAGTTTCGAAAATTTTAATTAAAAATTCGTTAAATTCAGAAAAAACTAAGCTTGATGCACATTTTTGTTTTTCTGGGCCATTTCTGGGAGCCATTCTAACTTACCGATTTTCGACAATATTATAAAATTGCGTGATCTACAGAATGGATCACGATATTTATTTTCTTTTATTTGAAAGATAATGAGTTTTTTCTGAAAACTATATGCCAATTTCTAAATATGATTAGTTTTTTCTTTAATAGTCTTTCGAAAAAAAAAAAAAAAAATCAATTTTGAATTATTTCTAAATATGTCAATTTGAAAGATTTAAATTTTTTACTCTTTCTATACTGACATACAAAAATATACTACTATACAATTTTGTACTATACAAAATAAATATATTTAAGCTCTGCAGCCGTAAAAAGTTAAAAACGAACAAAAAAAAAAAAAAACATTTTGTTAAAAATTTGTGAGAACCTAAAATCTAGAAAAAAAAAAAAAAAATACCCACCGCAAGTTTATATGCGAGCTACACAAAATATAATAAGCTCAATTGCGCAAAAAATACTGGAGAATATTTGCAGCCAAAAGTATTTTAAGCTCCAAAAATATTAGGCTTCCAGTGTGATAAAATTTTCTGCAACGTTAACTTAAACATTGCTTTGTTTCACGAAGCTGATTCGCCATTTTGGTCCCATTTTTTGTGGGGTCCTAGATCCTTCAGCTTTGGATCTCAGAAGCTAAAAATTTGCACAGGATAGTTTCATAGGTATGTCTACGCCTCTGTAAAATCTAATCTAAATCGGAGATGGTTGGGTGGTGACAATTCGAAAAAATCCCCAGTTGCCGCGAAATGACTCAGTGGTGTGAACTTTTGAAACTGAAATCGCGCTACAGTGTGAATTCACTGATTCGTCTACCTTATGAAAAGTCAGAATAGCAAAGGTCTTAAAACGTCCTTCAAAACAATTGTAAGTGAGCGCCGGTTAATTGAATCAGTGGTTAATTGAATCAGCCGCTTTAATAAATCAAATCGCGAAAAAGAACGATGTGCAGCGTTATTGAATCTCAACAATGTTTAGAGCGAACTTGATTCATGAAAGCGGCAGTCACTATAAATGTTTCTTGAATACCATTAGGATGGGAGGCAATTGGCAAAATTTGAGGGGGTGGGGGTGTCAGATATTTTCTCCATGGTTTAGCAGGATTTTCCCCATGGAGAGCAATTTCAGTACAGATTAAAGTTATTAAAATTTGACATTTTCAATAATTTATTCATTAATGACTGGAGACGAAAGGTTTTTATATTTTTTCCCAAAAAATAGACTGAAAACAGTACTAATTTCTAAGAGGAGAGCTTCAGCCCCTTACTTGCCCCCCTTCTTATGGGCACCCCATGACTATTAGTATCCTTTCGATTCGAGAAATTTCCATGAGAAGCGTTCTTTTGAATTTTTCCAGTGTGTATATTTGGGGTGGGGGGATATAAACTCAATGTAAATACAGTGCCCGCCGCTTATTAAAATCACATTTGTTTTGAGGATATTTGATTGCATTAAGCGGCTGATGTTATAAACCGGCACATATAAAATCAAAAAAAGAAAAGGTTTTTAAAGTTTAAACTAAAATTAAAAAATAAATTAATTCAACCCCCAAGATGTGCATTTGCAGCTTTTTTTTTTTTGGTCGTGTGGAATTTGCTATCTTCGTGCTAAATTCTTTCAAATCTTAAGGAGAAAGAAAATTCTAGTTTTATTCAGCCAAGAAAAGAGTGTTTTCTTCCCCCTCCCGCGTCTTTTTTTAAACCGAAAACTTGATTTTATAAAACGGCTCTAATGATTTTATTAAAGGATGGTTTTGACATGTTTTGATATAGTAATGATTCTGTTCTTTCATATTTGAGTTCATAAAGTGGCTGGTTTTATAATTCAGTGATTTTATTACTGGCGAGCACTGTATAACAAAAACAGCAAAAATCACAGTCGCTTACATATAACATAATTAATTTCCCAAAGCCAGGGGAGAAGGTCAATGGACCTACCTCCCTGACACCCCCGAATGACGGGCATGCCTTTCCTTCGTTCCGTTGACATCGCCCTGAAAGTGTTTGTCACGAAATCAAAGCCGCGCTTTTGTCTTTTGGGAGGCCGAGGCCGGGGACGTGTCGTTCCCCTTTTCAAAAATCGCTCTCCGCCGGAACAGAAGAGACGAATAGACCGTACGTGTATTTCCCCGCTTTGGCAAAGTGCCACGGTCGCAGCCGCGCGCGCACGCCACTGATTTTCACCACTGACGAGGTGGAGGGAATCAGTGGCGCCTTATAGGGCCTATTTCAAAGATCTTTGATAAATAATGCTCATTGAGGGTTGAATGGGAAACGTCAAAACTCGCGGACAATGTGGGAATCTGTTGAATGGTGGGAATCGGCGAAATGAGGAAAGTTACATGGATTGTGCCGAAATTTTGTGTTGCTCTCAAAGAGGAAAAGATACTTTCATTGTGAATTGAAAAGTTCAGAAAATGTGTCTTAAAAATCTGTCTGGGATTCAATAAATTAATATACCGTTAAATACTTGAGCACAGGCTTACAATATTTTGCGCCGTGTTTCTGCCAGTAAGGGGAATTATTCCACTGAACCATAAATTTCAGCTTTAAATCTATGGACTAATTTTTGCTGTACTTGTTGTAAAAATTAATATAGTTTTGTCTTGAGTGTGAGTCAGTTTTACTCTTCTCTTCGTCGGGGTTACTTTGTATTTTCATACTTGTTTTGAATTGTGCTCCATTAATACCTGCTCCATGCATACCTCACATTTTAATGAAATAGTTTTCTTTTTGCTAATATCTGCTAAATCGTGTTCTTTTAGTTAGTAAATTTTATGTTGTGAGGAAAAAAGATAAAGTTAAGAAAGCCACGTTCAAAAAGTGTTTTTCTGGATGGAAAAGTGAAGGACAAGATACTTTCGAAGCATACTGACTCAGAAAAAAAATTCAAAACGACAAAAGAGTCAGTTGGACCAGTTTGTTCCAAAGATGCCCTTTCAGTTTCAGTTAAATAATAGTAACAAAGTTACCTCTTCATTCTTCCTACCTTCTCATTTTCCTTTCATGTCCGCAGTATTTTGTCTCTCTAACACGAAAAACACCTTAAAAGTTGAGATTAGCTCTTGTTTTCAAAATACAGAGCAAACTGGGGTAATAAAATCTCACTTATGTTCTTTTTTTTCCTAGAAGATAGAGGCACCTCCCATAGGACTGACCGTTTTTTGAACTTCGCGACCCCAGGTTCAATAGAAAGTCACACCAAAGCTATAAAGTCTTTGATCACACTACCTAAAACACAAACGGATGTCAAGAAATTTAAATTCTGGGGAAAGAAATATCCAAAATGAGCCTTTCGTAGACCCAAATAATTTCCACTCCTGCCCAATTTGCTGGTGTAACTTCGTAAAAACTATGAAAAAAAGATGGTTTTCCAATTTCTTAGCTGAGCCGATTAATGATCACGATAGTTATTTTTAATTCTACACATCACTGTTTTCATGCTTTTACAGTTCCTATTTTAGAAATAATCTAATTTATTTCTGAGAGACGATTTATTCCCACCATTTTCCTAATTTTTAACAAAATATTTTCAAAATTTCATCGAAATTCTTCGAGCCAATTTTCATGCTATTGTTATTTAAATTATGTTGCGTTAACAGATATGAAAAAATTTAAAATCAGGGAGGACGCTGTGATGAATAGGCTAATTTATTGGTCTCTTAACTGAAATTTATTTTATAGTTATTCGTACCATTTAATATAAGAATTTGTTCTTTGTGAAAATTATAAGGTTATCTAAAAGCACTATGCTAAAGAAGAAAAGTACCAACACATGAAAAATATTACAATATTGTATATAAGTGTTCATTATTATTCTAATAAAAAATTAAATGAAAAAAAAAAACATTATATCCACCGTTAGTTGTAATTTTATATTAATACATTTTTTTATCATAGTTTCTTGTCAAACGTGTACTTAAAACATAATTGTTAAAAAAATATTTTTTTCCACCGATTAATCGACCAATCTTTGCCGATTATAAATAGTCAGCAACGCGGCCGATTATGGCCGATTAATTGGTACATCCCAAGTTGTAAACTATGAGCAAGGGGGGAGTTTTCACCCAGATATCTCTGAAAAGGAACGCAGATATCAATTATTTGGCTTAAGAAAGGAGTTAATGACCGCTGAATATTTCTGAACTATACTGAACAATAATATGCCCTTCTCTTCGGCAAAAGTCAAGCACAATTATGGGAACGTATATCAGGTGATTCTGGTTTCTTTCTTTTGTCTTTTGTAAAAGAAAATCGAGCAAATGAATAAACTTAGAAAAAATGGGGAGGAACTATTTTTTTCGCTATTGTGAGAGAGCAGTTGTTACAACTTATTTTGATAGTTTAAATCAGGGGTCTCCAACCTTTTTTGCTCGGGGGCCAAATTGAAAATTTTTGGAATCGAGGCGGGCCAACGGTGCAAAAATAGTTCAGTTCAGATGGTTTTTTTTGTAACATTACGGAAACTCGTAAAATTTAGAGAGCAGTTCAGAAAACTGAAATAAAAGTCTTTTTTCCCACAAAATGTATTTTCTCTGAAAAAAAAAAAAAGGCCAAACGAGACTAAAAATTAAATCTTTGCAGTGTACTACAATTTTATTAAATTAATTTTATGTATTAATGATGATAAGAAACTTAACAATAAATGAGAACAGAGCAACTGCAACGCTTAGGACAATTTTTAATGAGAAGATTGCGCATTTGTTTGAATTTTTATATTTCAGTCCATTTTGGATCAAACTTTGTAGTTCCGATCATCAAAGTTGATTTTAAATGTTCATTTGATAAAGAGGATCTGTACTTAGATTTAACATACTTCATTTTTGAAAATGTCTGCTCACACTTGTTGGTAGACCCAAAAAGAGAAAACATAACTCGAGCGTGATTTTTTATGTTCTTAGAGTCTTTTTCCAGGAGAGAACTGTAAAATGAAAGTAGATTACCTTCTTTTTGGTATTCCTGGAAAGCAGTATTGAGTGAGTCGTTGGTAGTAAGTTCGATGACTTCAAGTTGGATTTCAGCAGGCACTTTGTCTATATCGCGCAGTTAAAAGGGTTTTGAAAAATCTGGATATCATCTGATGCACTGTCAAAGTCTTCAAAACGGCTCTTAAATTCTTCTCTTAGGTTAGACATAATATCCAAAACGTATTCCTTGGGAAAGGAAGCAGTACTTAATGCACCTAAGTTTTTACACGTTTCAAAGTGATCAAAGTTCATCGATCCTAAATGCTTCTCGAAAAGCACGCAAAATTTTGGACTAAATTGGTGTTGGCCAAAGTAGTTTAGGCAAATTGGTCTCGCCCGGATGAGATCGTCACTGTTCTGATGAATTTAATTAAAAATAAAATAAAAAAAAAGAGAGGGGGATTGGAGAAAAAGATTTTTTCCGCGGGCTGGAAAAAAAACCTGCTCGCGGGCCGTATCCGGCCCGCGGGCCGTAGGTTGGAGAGCCCTGGTTTAAATGTTGCGAGAAACGTAAAAGGTAAGACTCCTCAAGCGAGCAATACATACTCGTATTTTTTCGCTGATTGCTATTTGTCTACAATAAAAAACACTTTCCGTGTAATTCAATGGAAACTATACACTGCAAAAAATGAACTGTTGTTTTTACATTGTAATACTGGCAGCCGAGGCTCCAATTTAAAACTGCAAAATGCTTCGTAATAAACTGTAAAACTAGTTATTTTACAGTTTCTTACTGTGAAGTTAGATATTTAACAGTTTATTGCAGCAAAATTTAATTGTATTATGCTGTAAAAACAACAGTATAATACTGGTGGCAGAGGTTCCAGTTTAAAACTGCAAAATTCACAGCAATAAACTGTAAAATTAGCAATTTTACAGTTTAGTACTGTATAGTTAGCAATTTTATAGTTTACTACTGTAAAATTAGCAGTTTTTGAAGTTTATTACTATAAAATTAGCTGTATTATACTGTAAAAAAAACATTAGTTTTTTACAGTGACGGGCTATATGGGGCATAACGCTGCACATCCCATCATGGATTTAACTCATCAATATTTTCTCCTCCTCGCTCCCGCCCGGAATAGTTTTCCCTCTTCCTCATCCTTTCGGAGCAAAGTGTTGGCTACAAAACTGTAGTGATTTTTGTGATAGGCAAAATGTCGCGGAAAGTCGTGTTTTAGAAAGAATAGTTGAGTAGCGAAAGCGGTATTGCCAATGTGGCATTGGCAGTGTCAGATTTAGTATGACATTGTAAATATATTGCATAATGTGTGAAATTTATCATTAAAAAATTTGGATTCGGTAGGAAAAATTAGCGTTCAAACGAAATTAGTCAGCAGTTTTATATTTTATTTTTACTTGATGTAATGGTCAGAAGATTATAAAGTCATAAGATTTGTCACAACAAAATTTAAATTGGCGATTTTGTATACAAAACGTATTGCGTCCTTCAAAATGAGTCGTTCATCTTACAAGTACATTTGAGAAAGACCCGTGGAATTAAGATTAGCCATTTGATTGCAATTTCTTTTGTAGTTTATAAACTGCAGAAGCGCAAAATCTTTTGATTAGCTTGTACAAAAAGCTGCTTATTCGATTCATAAACTTCTTCACCGAACAAAAATCATTAACATTAGAAAATTTTACGTACAACATAAAACGTATAAATATTGTTTTCATGAATGAACTTCCATCCCTTTAGCGTCACTAACAGAGGAAGTTTCACACCGTACTAATTTAAACATCGCTTTGTTACTGTATACAAATGATTACTCCGTATTTTTCATTTATTTTATTCTGAATATGAAAGTTGATGAAATGCAATGGCACCTAAGCGTGTTCTTGTACTGCAGATTAAAGATACCAGAAAGATAATGAAAGAAAAAGCAAAGCCACTTAGAAATACATAAGAATTTAACAATCTGATCATGCAGCGCATATCATCATCTTGTAAGAAAAATATTACTAATGTATCTACTGTACAGTACTATTATAGTGCAGCATTTTATTATTACTACATTCGGTACTTACTGTAGTATATTATTATATGTTCCTCCCTAACATGGATCATTGAGTTCGTGCAGTATTTTATGTTAAATGATAAAGCTTTTTTTTCAATACAGTAAAAATGCAGTTTTTTAGGTAAGAAACGGTAATGTATATTTAAGGAATGGTTTAAGACAGCTTGAGAGGTGTTTACAAGTATCCAAAACAACTGAGTACATTTTTAAAATAAATGCATTTATACTGTTTTCTGTAACTAAAATTTCGACCTATTCGAGCGGTTTTGGATCGCATCCTTCGCATAGGCTGGGTCTCGACTGTATTAAATTACATGGAAAATGCTAATAAAATAACTCTTCAATTCAACTTCAAATGCTTCTTTCATATTTAAAATCATCAGAAAAATAAATAGAGTCATAAACAGTCTTTAAAGATTTTATTAAAACGCGAAAAAGAAAAAAAAAGAGAAAGAAAGAGAGGAGCAAACAAGGCGACGCGATGTAAGCATAATTTTTAAATTTTCGCCAAGTTAGAAAGTAAACCAGTGTGCCAAGTGAGGAACATACATATAATAGAAAAGTATCGTATTGGTAGTTTATCGATAGTATGAATGAATTAAAATCGAGTTTAATATTTTAACGCTTCCTTTGTTCTTTTCTTTTCAGTTTTGTGCATCAGTTCTTGGTGCTGTAGAGCAGAAGAAGAGTGCCTGAGTAAGTTTCTGATTGTTCGTTTTGATTTTTTTTTTCAAAAGCCATCAGCTTCAACATACATTAGGACTTTGTACTATGCGCTTTGCCACCTGACAAACATAGAACAGATTTACGGCAGAGAGGGGATGAAATAACATCCATGGGAAAGGCGAGACTCCAAACCACGACCACTTGCTTACTAGGAGAATACTTTCCTCTAGGCCCACGTGGCCCCCGTTTTGAAATTATAATACAGTTTATAGCGTATTATGGAAGAAGTATTACTCTGCATTAGCTAACGTGCCGTAAAATCCAAGGGCCACTTCCATTTTCAATAACCCTTGCATGGTCTCATCTGGCATGCTGGAAAAACAAAATTCGAGGATCAATTTGCTTTTCGATAACCCATGCGTGGTCTTTTCCACCATGCTGGAAAAATCCAGGTTAGAAAAAAAAAACAATTTAATATTATAACAAATACATATTCGACTTACAAAATAATTATAAGTTCTATACTGGAGTGCTATACAGAAGTCTTATTTACTTTTTATCAAAATTGAATTAGTGTCACTAAGTAATTCTTTGTGACGTCCCCCCCCCCCCCCAATTTAGCGGAAAATATTGAAATATAATTTGTAAAAAAGTGGCGTCAAAATGAAATACATGGAGGCATAAAACTTTAAAAAGTGGTTTTTATATTTTGAACTCAGCTACAGATACCACTTTTGTGCTTAGCGCGGTAGTATTGATCCTTTATTAGTATTAATAAACGGTTTAGTTTTGCAAAAATATTAATAAACAATATTACGCTAACGCACCATCAAACCACCAACAGTTTTTTCATCCCTTAGAAATATCACTGAAAATTATCAGTTTGTTGTTCAAAAAAAGAAGTTGTTTTGGAAATTTATTATAATTTTTTTAAACATTGTAATCCTTTTAAAATAAGATTAAGAATGTTTTTTTTTTTGAAATTTCAGAGTTAGTCGCCTGACTGGTTTTTGAGATAAACGGTTCCATTTGTGAAATGCATACTTTCTGAAACACAGAGCGACTATTAATGGCCTTTTTTCTCCCCAGAGAGTACCTATTGGTGCTATGAGTGCGACTCGTGGACCGATCCCCGGTGCCGGGACCCATTCAACTCGACGGCCCACCCCAACGACCTCCCGCCGCTCAAGCAGTGCGAGGGCTGCTGCGTCAAGATAGTCATGCATGCGGCCACCTGTGAGTAAGCCCAACTTCTCGGTTTCTTGAAGGTTTATTCTGCAGAGTGAAAAAAATTGACTGTCGTTTATACAGTATAATACTGGCAGCCGAGGTTCCAATTTAAAATTGTACAATGCAGAGTAATAAACTGTAAAGCTAACAATTTTATAATTTATTATTGCAAAATTTCTGTAAAATTAGCTGTGTTATGCTGTAAAAACAACCTCTATTTTTTACAATGTAATTGTAGGTTTATTTCTTGTTTTTCATGATGTGACATCCATCGATATCCGATGGTATGTTTGATTATTTAATTTTAGTACTTTTCCTTTATACGCCTAACAAAAAGACCTTTAAATGTTCATCTACTGTGAACTGAAATGCATAACCAAGCTCCTCGCTGGGGGTTGAGAGACGAGGCGGGGGGGGGGGGGGGGTCTCCAGAAAATAGCCAAGTCACCCATAGTCACTCAAGGTGACTGCCCTGTTATTCTGTTTTCTGGTTTGCCGTCTGTATTTCCCCATATACTGTTAAAATATGAGTAAGGCACTTATAAACAGAAAAAAAATGATCAACGTTACTTTAAATGACATTTGATTTGTAATTCTTTTACTCTTGTGAAAGAATTGTAATAGTCTCTACATCTAAAAAGTTGAACTGAAAAATAACCATATCAAACGATAAAGACCTATTAGAGCAAGTAATTCACGTATATTGGACATTGATTGCAAAAAGGGCTATAAATAAGCCCTTAAATAATTTTTACAGGACGGTTTCTATAAAAAGTTTGGATAGTTTTTCTATTCTTACATCTATACATCCTAAAAATGTCTGTAATTCTTGAATGATTCATTTTCCCTTCATTTTTTTCTTCTATCAATTATCTTAAGCTCCTTTTTTGAAAAAAAAAGATCCCATGCATAATTTGGGCATCTGTGTAAGCATAATACTTTTTTATGCTTACATGGTCAATTATCTATACATACTTTATTATAGATATAAAGAAAATTAAATGATCTCTCCAAATTAGATCAAATTACAATTAAAGTTACTGACAGAAGTTTGAAACGTCTAGCGTTGTTCAGTAACTTTGATTTCAGGAAAATTTCGCGAAATTTCTTATCTCTTTAAATTAAGAATTTAAGGAAGATTTCCATAATAAATGCTCTTAATCAATGATACAGGTGCATTCCTTATTCTAACGAGTTTACCAGGTCTTTTTCTGATTTTCTTTTTACTTTTTAAACCTTTAATAAGTCACTTTTATGATTTTGTCGTTATATATGATTTATTTCTTTATATCTCTATGCAAATATATTTGAAAATGTGCTTAGTATTTTGTTTCCCATTTTATTTCGAGCAATCGCTTTTTCCGCACTGCATAAATGATTCTTTGCATTTCCAATAAAAATTTTATTGTTAACAGCCGCCTCCAAAATGCCTCACTTTGTTAACTTGGATTTCTCCTTGCTTTATATTGGAGACAAAATGACTCTTTTTTACAAACATTACAACCAATTAGAAATATGAAGTACGTAAAATTTCTCGCACAGCTTTCAAAAGTCAGGAACTAATGCATTTCTAGAAAAAATTATAATTTGTTCAATCAAAAAATAAATGAATGAATAAGTAAAGAAGAAAATAATTGAAAAAAATAACTAAATTAAGGAAGTAAATTTTCAAGTATACAAAATTCTGTTTAAAACTTTCTTAGTATTTTAATTTAGGTACAGGTAGCACGATAGCACGTTAATATGTTTTCACACTAGCAAAGTGCTTCTTTAATTTCCTTTCCGAGTTCGGATTTTACTGAACGACAGTTGAATATATGTTTCTAGAAAAAATTATATTCGTTATTTCACATTGTTCGTGCTATTGGTAAAAACAAAATATTCTCACTTTGTTTTGACTGAATGTTAAACTTATGGAATTTCTAGGATCGAATGAAAAAAAAAAAAAACTTTTCTTTAAAACAACTTAAATTTGCTATTCTTATTTAATAATATAGAAAGTATTTAAATCTACATATGGATGTATAATTTATCCTACCCCTCAAAAAAAAAAAAGTCACTCGATGTTGATAGTCTTATTAATCCTTTTTTTTTTCGTTGAACTATCTCGATGTTTTTTAGGATGGTAATGATTTGTGACATTCATGAATACCAAAGTCATTTAATTACTCGTAACTATAAAAAACTAACAGAGCTTATTAGAACTCTGTTTTCCTAGCACCCTAATTAGCACAAAATATTTTTTCAGCTCTTTTTATGTAATTACACAAATGTGTTTAAAATCACGTTTCTTTCTACTTATGACTGGGAAAAACTTTTCTCAATATAAATTAATTACTGCATTTTGTTTAAAAGCAAAAAACAAGTTTTTTTTTTTGTAAATTCAGATGTCAACATTGAAATACGCACAATCTTGCAGTTGAGTATGGTTTTGAAATGGTTTTATAGTTATGGTTCTTTTATTTTTTTTCTTCATAGATAAAAAAGAGTGTATCGTTCTTTGTTGAAGAACTAATCATTTTTACTCTAAGTATTTTTAGGGTTGTTAACAAGAATGCAAAACTATATTTAAAAGGAAAAGACCCCAGCTTCTTCATTAAAAATAGTCCGGCAGAAATCTTTTGTAAAAAATATTTCATATTTACAAAAAATCCTTTGAAATTTAAACGCAAACGTGAAAGTTTGAAATTATTGGAGTTCGGATCGGTGTAAGTCAGTTTCCCTCCGAGTCCTCATGAGAAAGTCTACATACGGTTTAACATTTTTTCATAAGGTTTACTCTAAACTTTAAAAAGTTCACTGAGATTCCTTTGCTTCTCACCACTTCGTGTACAGGAACTTAAAATTTTGCAATCACTTTAATATTCAATGATTTAAAATGCTCTTTAGATATAAAATTGCTGTTGCTATTTTGAGCCAGCTGGGATAGCAATTTGGAGTGCGCTGCTTCACTTTTCCAACTGCACTGCAATTTGGTGTGAAGTCCGACTTCCACAGTGTACACATGCCATAGGGACCCGTTTTTAGGGTAGGCAACTATTCACAGCGCAACAGCACATTCACACAAAGAAAGGACAAGGACAGGAGAGAGAAAGCACATCCATGACCTAGCCGAAGATCGAGCTCGGGACCTCTCTGATCACTAAATGAGTTGGCCAGCAGATAAAAGTGTTAATTCACGATTGCTGACCCATGTATGTGTTTAGTTTAAAAACTTTTCTTTGAGCTTGATTTCTTAATATTTTAGCTTGATACTAAAAAGAATTGATAGTGATCAGTGGCCATTAAACCCAAAAAGTTAATGGACACTTTGGTGACCACTTTGAACCAAGTTCTAAAATTGTAATCCCACTTTACTTCATTCTGCATGTAGTAATATACGTTATGTACATGCACATATATCTGAGCTAAATTACTATAAATGAAAGAAAAATGTTCAAAAAAAAAAAAAAAAAACCGAACAAATCTTTTCTGAAAAAGAATTATTTATTTCAAAATTCAAATAACAAGACATTATGCAACTAAAAAAAACTAAACGCACTTGCATACTTGAAGTTCACAAAAACATTTCATTTAATTTGCTGATTAATCATAAACTTGGTCATCTTTGTCTATTTTCCAACAAAGTTTTATGGCATTTTCCAGATTGAAATTATGTATTTAGATGTTTTGTATAGAAGATGGGTCGATTTTCTCTCCAAGTTAACAGTGGCCACAAGTTACGATGCTAAGGCCATTTTCTTTTCATAATCGGCACGATGCATCGGCAGTTTGTATTTATGTTCAGAAAAAGAAGTAGGTCGCTAGTTTGGCGACCAACATAACATCTTGTTGTGGCCAAAAAATAATTCTTCGTCGCTACTGGCGATTGGCAACCGCTAGTCT
Organism: Uloborus plumipes; assembly: GCA_038373865.1. Lineage (NCBI taxonomy): Eukaryota > Metazoa > Arthropoda > Arachnida > Araneae > Uloboridae > Uloborus > Uloborus plumipes. The sequence goes on along the minus strand of JAXGGA010000544.1, from coordinate 61,934 downwards.
TGACCTTTACTTAATATACATGCATTTTTTTTCCAGCGAAAGAAGTGGTCCGCCGCACGTGCACGAAGAGCCTGCTGATCAACCTGTTCATGGTCGACCACGTGTGCATGTACGAGGGCGGGAACACGGGACACATGTGCTTCTGCGAGCGCGACAACTGCAACGGTGCCCGGGCGCCGTCCGCACCGCTTCTCCTCTGTGCCTTTGCGGGGATCATCCTCCTCATCTTCCGTCGGCTCGGACTCCTCCTCCTCTGAATCCTCTGCAGGGGAGGAGCGGGATGGTGAAACATTTGTGTGTCTGTCTGGAGATCTTATTCTTCTAGGAGCGAGTCTGGTTTGAATGTCACTGTGTGTGTTTCAGCGTCCGATAGCAAAGCATTTGAAGGCTGAAAGCTGTCAGGGTCAACTTTTTGTAGAATAGCATTTGGCAGTTGAGGAGCATAGATGAAGTATTAACTAGATACGCAACGAGAAATCGGTTCTATGGGTAAGTAAGAAGGTAAGAGTAGATGGGCAATCGTTTGAAAAGCGTATGAGCTCGGCTAACAGCTCTTGCTGTGCAAAAAAACATAACATCCTCTGGAAATTAGTGGTTGCATCATCGTACATTACTCTTTTGCCTGTTTAGTTCAAGATTCACGCCTTCAGTGGCTACCGGTGACTTAGCCAAGGTCTGGATGTGGGGTTATAGCCCGCACCCCTATGAAGCAAGAAAGTTATATCTATGAACACACATGTAAGGGCTTAAATGCGCATTGTCAACCTTTAATTTCAAAAAAATTCCGATGACCCCCCCCCCTCTATGAAACATTTCTCGCTGCGCCATTAGCTACAGCTAGAGTTGTGTATCAAGTTATATTACATCTATGTACAGTAGGAGAAAATCTAACTTGCCAGCACTGGGAATGCTACAGAAAACCTAATCATACCATTATTATGCTGTCAGGTTAGCTTTGCTCCAACTATAAAAGCAAAGGTATGTAAATGATAAAATTAAACATTTGAAGGTAACTTCTGCTGATGGTAAGTGAAACTTCCATCGATTTTGGTGCAAGAGATGATATTCAACCCTGGTAGATCTTTATTGTCTTATTCTCATTCCAGGTCCATCTGTGTCAACTAACAGGCTTGATTTAACGAGGTTTTTTTTTTCTGAAGTTAAAATGAAGAAATTTAGTAGAAGGTATTGTGACATGATAAAATATATACAATGCAGTAATGATGCAGATCACATTGTGTAAGTGCTATTATACAGCACGTTTTAGAATGACTTTTCAATGAAATTCCTTATGGTTTGAATCTTGCACGCGTTTTGCCCAAAACTTAAATAAGTACGCTTACATCCCTTTGCTTCTCACTGCCTCATTTGGTAAGCCAATTTTGCTCTTTGAAAGTGTGCACGCTGATGAAAACAAGAAGAGGATTCTGATTGAAAGAAATCCCACCGGTAAATAAAAGAAAATAATTATCCAAGAGCCAATAAATATCTTTAACAATCGAATTCTGGGAGCTAACTCAAGGTGGCTCCGACTGCTTTCAGACTTCCCTCATTATTTGGAAATCTTACTTTCCTGATACTAATTTCGCACAATTTTCATTTCTTTTCATTGTTGTGAACATATGAATTTAAGAAATCGCTTACGGTGATTAAGTAAGGGAGCAACGTAACAAGACCATATATATATATATATATATATGTATACTTTCCTAAAACACAAAAACTTTTAGCCAATCATTGCTTAAATGCATGGAAATTAACATGTTTTTTTTTCGGTTATGGAGAATTTGGTACCGTCTTTAAAGTTAGGCACCTATCTGGTTTTTGATACATCCAGTTTTTCTCAATAAGTCAATTTCTGGAATTTATCTTTTCAGAAGCCCAGTTTTTATTTTTTCATTCATATAACTCATTTTAAAGCCTTTTATTCGGCTTTATGGCAATCCAATCAATGAATAAAAACACCACAGTCAATGAATAGTTAATAATTATTGTTATAGCAATTGAAAGCTCTTCAAGAGTTCTAATTTCATAATTAAAAATGCTTTTACTGCCATTTACTTAATGCTGATGTTACGAATTTCTGAAAAGGAAATCAGGCCAAAGCATACATTTATTAGTAGTAAGACTACATTATATCGTTCTGGTTGAAAAAGTTGCCAGTTAAAGAATCACCAATTCCCTAATCATGACGGTTTTTCCTAATCTAAATAGTGAATGACGTAAAATTTAAAACAAATATGTGAATTATTAGTTTTGTTTTACATGGATTTAAATTACAGTTTTTGTTTAAAAATGACAGCTGTTGCACTCTAAGTAGTTCGTGCTATAATCTGCAGCTGTAGGAATTCATACTGTCTTTAAAAGGAGGCCTTATGTATGTATATTTACCCTAACTCTGCTTGAATGTACTTTTTTTAATTTGCAGAAAAAATTACAACTAAATTGAATATATTTGATGTAACTATTTTTATTTTGCTTGGCTTAATGCGAATTGTGGAAGTGGAAATGTTGTTGATTGATAACAATTGTAACGGAAATATATTTTTATGTTTGTAGACGTCAATGTGCGATATTTACGTAACTGGATTATATGGGGCTGTAGTTTGTTTTTAAGTTATTCCAATTATGATTCGCACTTTGCTTTCTGTGATGTATTATTTTTTGCTATATGACTACGAAAGGAATTTCATCTTCTATACTGACTTTATACTATATGGAAAGAATTCTGATGTCCATGGCAGTTTCACACGCTATATAAAATGCTATGTATTATGATGACTGCTTATCCTCCAGGAAAGTTACTTGCTTCATGACAAGTTCAACAAACTAAAGTCTAATAACGTTCAAAGAAGGCAAAACGTAACATGGAATCATTTTCAGCATATCGTTCATTTGCGACAAAAGTGGCACATCCTTAAAGAAATTTGAAGAAAAAAAAGAGTATTGGTAATCTATTTGAAATCTGGTATTTATGTCCTTCCTCGATCCCAGTTACTTAAATAAAGCTGGCTTAAATATCTAGTGCGTGGAAGCATACAAACGATATAACCAATAGCTGCACCGCATTTTAATGCTGTGCAGTCTATCGTTTGTTTGTATGCTATCGTTTGTATTATTGGTTATTCACAATTTGGAAAAAAGATGTTCAAATTTTAACTAGGTACACAATTAATTTAGAATTCAAAAATATACCAGCGAACACAACATTGCTCGAATTGCAGTATTTGAGAACCAATCAGTAAAAAGTAGCATTGCGTAAAACGAAAGGGCGTCCCATGGGAGATTACGGGAGGTCTTTGTGACTTCCCCAAAAATGTTCTTATTCTTCTAATTTTATCTGAGAGCTCGTTAAATTTGGAGATGTCATTGTTATATTGCTATTTACAAATACCTGAATATTCTCTTTCATTAAATGCACATATGGATGCATACAAGCATTTTAATATTCGGCAGAACATGGAGTTTCATTTGGGCAAATTGAGATTGCTCCAACTCCGAAAAAATGAAAAATTTATACTTGGAAGGGACTGATAAAAGCCTTGATTTTCTCAAATACTGTCTTTTTTTTTTCTTTTTTAAGATGTACGCGTTCTGTCGCCAGTGATAGATGTGTTAATGGGCTGCAATTGCGTGTGTCCATTTTTCCACAGAGTATAGGACTGTGCAGTATAGAAAGTGAGCACGATGTGATTCAATATGTACAGTGCAATGTGTACAAATACTTTGTTACTTCGTAGCCATAGTGGTTATTTTATATGTTGTATTTATTTTTCTGCAACAAGATTTTAAGTTTTTAGTGCATATTTTTGCATTTCACTTAGTTTTAAAGAAATGCGTACTCATTTATTTTCAAGTAATTTTGCTGTAGTTGCAAATGCATTTTTTTTAAATTGCAATTATAGCTGTAAGAAACTACTATAAGAATTATTTAAAACGCTACAAGGCGCAAATTTGCAATGAAAATTGCATACATAAGTTTTGAAGGTATGCAAAACTGTTTCTTCAATACAGAAAGAAAAAAAAAATAATAATAATTTTTTTAAGTTTGAAACAACTATCTTTAGGTAAGCTCTTTCAATCCAAGTAAGAAAGTTTTTACATTTTGATGTTTTTTCAATCATAAGAAGTTCTTTAAAAATATTCACGTCGAAAATTTTTTACTTAAAAATATCTTTAATAGTACTAGACAAATAATAGGTCATTTATTTAAATGAAATTTTTAGTGTAATTTTTGAACATTGCGAATGTAATTTTTGAACATAAGAAGAGAAATCATGCTTTAAAATTTAAAACATATCGTTGTTTACCAGCAATTAAGAATATTTAACAAACAGAAAGGGATCAAATTTATAGCAAATTTTGAAAATGAAATTTAACCTATAGGGCATAACTATAACTTCACCGAGTATATCTCATTGAGGGCATTTATTTTGTAAAACATCATATTTGTCACACAAATTGACCGTTAACATTTTCGAAGTTGTACAATTTTTACCCTTACTCTTTTTATCTGTAGACTTTTATTAAAATTGACCGCTTGGATGTTCTTCGACTATTCTTTAGTTAGTCTTAACATACTGAAAATTGCCGCTTGATAAACGAAGTTCATGCAGAACTATGAGCGAATATCAAGCAGCTCGTTCGGCATCTAGATCCAGAAGGGTTTGGGGACATCAATATGGAATATATGTATCATATCTGGAGGCAGTAAACCTATGATAGAATTCAGTTTATTATTCTAGGTTTCGCATTCACTTGAGGAGGTGGAGCCGCCACATGTTCACAGATCCCTCGATGGTGTGATAAGTTTAAATTTAGCTACCAGTAGGAAAATAATCAGAGGTTCTAGGAGAGGCTTTACTACTACTCCTCTAATATATCTCTTGCCAACTTATGATTCTTAAAAAAGCTGGAACTGCAATCTCTGGATGCTGTAGGGAGATTTTTGATAGTCGCTTTCGCTAGCTGTGTTTCCCAACACAGATTTCGGTACCATTTACAGAAAAGGGAAATTTGTTGGAAGAACGTTACTATCATAAAAAACGCGTTTTACATAACGCGCGCGCAAACATACTGAATAATGTTCATGGATTTCTTTCTCAAAATTGAAAGCACATTTGTGACTGCAATTACTAAATGCACATTTTGTCAAGTGAAACAGACGTTATTCATTCTTTTTCTAAAACAAAATTAATAATGTTTTGTTTGCTAAAAGTGGCAGCTGGAAAGATTAATTGCAATTTTAGTGCAATTTGTTGTTCTTAGAAGAATTACATGTAGAGTATTTTTACTCACTATATATTCTTTTATAATTCTCTTAGAAATGTTGAGAGGTTTTCACGAGTAGGTTTTAAATGCCTTATTAAGTAAGCTCAAGCACTGGCATGGGTGTTGCGTATTCTTTCCTTGCCGCAGTAGATAGGCTTAGTATTTACGCTATGCTTACTTCAAATCGACCATGAATTTTCTTCCATATTTTAAAATCATCTTTTGCACTTCAAAACAAAGAAACGTTGATAGTACATTATTACCGACTTTTAAGGTAAAATGAAAGATAATCGCATTATAGTAAAAAGTCATGCAGCTGAATCACGTAAAAAAGTTTTGTGTAAAAGCATATTAAAGAATGCTGAAGAACAAACATAACATTACAGTACTGAAGATCATGCCTCTTATTGCAGGGGAATAAATATAAGCAACAAAAAATGTAATAATACTGCATTAAAATAATGATGTTAAGATCTTAAAGGAGTATTGCAACAAAGGGGTAAGCCCATCTGTGGCGTTGCCGGTAAAGTAGCTCCAGGTTTGAATTCTGGCTGGGACATGGATGCATGGATGTTGCTGATCATAATACCACTTTTTTCGATTCTGTCCTAGTAATTCTCACTTAAAAATGTGGGCCTCTCAGCGATCCATAGGGGCATTTTTTACTCACACTGTTCAATCAAATAGTTACACAAGAGTACAAGATGAGTGATCGTCTCTATTTCATTTCACTCCAGTGTTCCCAGTAGTTACCACAGCACGTGGTTTAACCGGATCGTCTGTATTTCAACCAAAGCAAAGTGAAACATGTTATTAAAGCTATTTATGAAATATGGTGATAAAACAAGTTCCTAAATAGTACTCAAACTCAAGGAAAAACTCTAGAGTAAATTTTATAGTTAAAAAATGCTGTAAAAATTAATCGGATACATTCAGGGAAGCAAGGTGGCAGAACGTTTTGATTTACATTGACGTTTAATGTATCGGAATTAAAAATTATGATCTTCTATTGTGGCCTTAAATATAAAAACATTGAATCTCTGTTCCTATACTGTAATCTAAACATTGAAGCCGCGGTATTCTAGCAGAAGATAATTAAATACTGGACGTAAAACATAATGTTATTAAATCTTTTTGATAGATAATGTAATAAGTTGTACAAGTTCTTCAAATTAAAGAAGATTCTTCCTCTCCCTCTTCCAAAGGAAAATTATTGAAACCTAGAATGCATTAATACATAGTGTTTTTTACTTGTTAGAGTTTGACGTTTCCATTAAATACCTATCATATAAAGCAAAATAAGTCATTACGTAAGACGGATGAAGTGAAACAGCAATAAAATGTAATACGATATTTTCGTGCCTTAGATAGATAAGTGCCCTAAATGCATTATTTTGTAGTGGTAAAGTTTAGTGCATTGAGAACTATCGTTAATAACTTTTCCAGGGATGATAGTGATTATTGATAAACGGAAAAAGGTCGTTCTCATAGGTTTTGGCCCCAAAAATATTTAAAGCTACTGTTTTCGAAGCTTTCTGTACTGAGATACATCTTGAAAGGCCAAATTTAATAAGAAAGCAAACTTTCAAACAATGAAAAGGTTTAAATGGATAGTTTAATGTTTTGGACCTGTCTTACGATGCAGTACTGAATGTGAGCAGTTAGAAACATTTTAATGCAGATAAAATTCTCTGAAATGTTGAAAGTATTGTTGAAAATCCTTTTTTAAAAGGCTTTCCATTTGTTAAAATTTTGTAATTTAACTGATTTAAGTTTTTTTTCCCAATATGTTGCCGCATCTTAAAAATATAAGAAAATTGCAATCAATGTACTACGACTGAATTCTCTGCTATGCATACACTATGAAACAACTGACATTACTGCGAAAGTTTCTCAGGAATTTTAAGATATGGAAGAAAGTTTATGTGAGTGTTCTTAAAACAATTTTCTTCACTTAAGAATTTAGCATACATTCGAACATAGCATGCATCATGTTCTGCATGCGAACATGCAAATAAATGTAGCAATACCTGTGCATTTCTACCCTTTTTAATGAATGTGTACGTTTTTAAACTCTCAAATTGTAAATTTCATGAAGAATATAGTATTTTAGGCTTTAATTGGCGAAGATGGCTTCAGGAAAATCAACCGAGAGTGCGGATATTTTTCTCGTAGATAAAATATGCACCAGAAAGAGTGTTTCGAACTCTCAATCTAGCAATAGTTTGGCATTGAACTGATGTGGTCAGCTGATTTTAGGGAGTTTTTTGACTCTTGTTTCTTGAAAATTGCATTAGTTAATTTCCTTTTAATTTAGGGCAAATCCAACGGTGACAGTGCTGCAGAAAATATCTACTAAAAGTACACATATGTTAGATCCTTGTTTCAATGCATGAACTAAATTAAGAACTTTCTAGATAATGAAATTTAATTTTGAGGTATTCAAAAATAAGATTAAGAAATGAAAAATAATAATTTGAATTTTGACATCTCGAATACAAATTATATTTGTCGCCATGGCAAATTGCGATTAGTGTGTGACAAGCATTCGAGATCACATAACTCAACTTTACCCCCGAGCCTTAAAGTTCTTTTGGTTTAGTGGTTCGCGTACTGGGTTGCCATCACGAAGGACTCTGCATCAAACCCCGCCATGGCCACACATCCGGACGCCCTATGATGACATGTCAACTCAACAGATGGCGTCATTTACCACCAGTACCACGCCATCATGTCCTTAGTCATGTCATAGTGGAGGAGCAGCTTTTGCCACAATGATTAAATGCAAACGGTTAAAATTGCTTTGTTCGTAAACTATTATTCTATTGAAAAATCAACATTGATAATCCACAACTTTTTCTTAGAAATTTTTGCTTTATTTATGTATGGCTAGATTTGTTCGAAAACGTTGACAAATAACTGGGACATGAGGATATAAATAAAAGCGTAAGCCTAATTCCGATAAACATAAAACAAATGAAATGCCTCAATAGAAGCGTATAACAAAAAGAGTGGAGCTGTTTTCTTTCATACGGTTTCCATGGAGACGACGCAAAATTTCTAAACTTTATAGGCCTATTTTAAAGTAACCGTGCATAGTAACAGACGCATTTTATGAGATACATCTGTTCATGATCTGCATAAATTTCACTCAGTGAAAAAAGGACCTAACTCATTTGGTGCCTTTGCAGGGTATTTTCTGCAGCAATGTTACAGCGGTTAGAATTGAACTGCCCACTCGCTAAGAAGGTGTATGAATTTTCTCCTTCCATGTTAAGTCAAAAAATCGCTTCTACTTCATTGATCGATATTCATTCTGTTAAAAACTATATATTTAACAATATTAGTCTAACCGAAATCGAAAAATTTTAGAATTGGCTATGAAAACACGTATTCGCTACTTATTTTTCAAGAGTAAGTGAATTATTTTATTTTAGCCGTGCTTACTTCGGTCATCGTCAAGCTATTGTTCGCTTGTAAGTTTGAAACACCTCATCAAAAAAGAATGAAGAATTTTCGTAATTTGAATTTTGATAACAATTTCGATCTTCTTCATGAATTTCGTGTGACACCCAAACTAATTGTTTGCTTTCAGGGTAATATAGTTCCTTGATTTTTAAGCAAAAGAGAGTAAGATAATGTAATGTATATGATATTTTGCATGATATTTACTCAACTTTGTGAACATTACGTTATGTCTAATCTTGAAATGCGCATGCTAATAAATAATAATGCACGATGAAAAGTAGTGAATAAGATGACGTTTTGTGATTATGCAATATCTTTTGACATTTCAACTGTATCCTCCATGGAACGCATACCATCATAATATCATGCCCTCTTATTTATAAAGAAATATTTGTGACGAATGTTTTTTATTTCATAGTATACAGGAACATGTCAGAGCACCAGTAAGACGTTTAAGCTTAAAAATACTAATAGTAAGTTGTCCTACTGTGACTCTGAAACGACGATATGCTTTTTGTCCGAAATAAATCATTTTAATTTAATGTCTAAAAGTTGTACAAGATAAAAGTAATAAAAGTTTTTACTTATTGTCAACATTTTATTCAAAGTAGATTGTCCCAAATCACTAAAGCATTTTATAAATTTATATTTTATTTGTAGTGCTTTAATTGTTAAAAATTTCAAGGTAATTCACCTTTATATGAAATATATGAAATTCACAATATTTGAAATCAAGACTCATATGTTTTTATAAGACGATGTGTTTTTGAGTACGAGTAAATTTTATCCAGGAGTTTCTTGATTATTCCTTGTATGTTTGTAATTAATAAAATTCGATACCCAATGTAAATATATTTAAAAATAATGAGGACATACTTTTTCAAGTGTTTGTGTGTGAAAAAACTACATTTAAAATATTTTGTGTATTTGAAAGCATTGTTCTGCACACATGTATTGTACAAAAAAAGAACTTTATTCGTTTGTTAAATTAAAAGAAATATTCTAAATTTGAGATTTGTTGTTGAAAATTTAATATGAAAATAATTTTGTCACTTTTTATATATGCAAAAGTTAATATTAGGCTCCTTCATCCACATTGATTCTGTATGCATTTTTCCCCGATTTAGTTTGCTTTCAATCATTCCAGGAGTTGCTATCCTCAATCGTTGTGCTAAATTTAATGTAATTTCAATAAAATAGCGATCCAAAAAAAATTACAAATAATAGCTAATAAAATATAAAACTCTATAAGTATCACAGTATATTAACATAATAACTAACTAAATGAATGAATAAATATGTAAATAAATGAAATCAAATGGATCTACAAGCAATTAAAATAAAGCAGAATGTTTATGGTTTTAAAAGAACGTAAAACATTGTGTCAGCTATTTTGTTGATAGATTTACAGAAGTTATTAACTGTTATTTAGGCCATAAATTAGCTTAACTTGCTATCAGAGCACAACGTCGGGGAACTTGCGTCTTTTGCGGGGAAAAATGTCTACTATTGCAGCTTGGTGTTGGAGCTTTAAATAATAATCTTCAATGTATAAAATGCAATCGATGACACAAATACCAAATTTTTAGAAAAAAATTTATTTTTAGAAGTTTTGACATGATGTTTCAAATTTACATTGTTTATTGACAAATCAAATTATAAAATTGAGTGTGGCGTATTTGTAGAAGATTATAATATTCAAAAGCTCTGTAAACTTGTTTGTACAGTCGGAAATATTTATTAAACGTCAATTGTGATCAAAGTGTGTCAAGATTAATACATTAACGAAGTTGAATTTGCATCACAATTCCGCCAAAGGACTATTAATAGAGAAAAAGCGGAAAATGCTACTTTAAATTAAAGATTTACTCTTGACACGTTTTGACGGCAATTATAACAATAAAATTAAATGTAAATGTTTAAAAGTTTTCTATGGGATACTGTTAAAACTAAATTTTATAAATTTTACTATTAAACATCTCGAGGGCAAGAAAATCTTGTACTAAATTTGTAAGATGAACACTGAACAGTGATGTCATTTTTATTATATTTTATGCAAAAGAGTGTATCCATATACTATTACGTCATGACTTCATTTTTTTACATTATTATAATAATGATAAGTACGATGTATAATCCATCATTAGTGTGAATAATTTTCAAAATCTCAATTTGACATTTGGATTTCGTGTAATTTTTTCGAATGATTTATATCAAATTAATGGATTTTCCAGTGATTGATCTTGCGAATGATTGATTAGTGAGTTAATTTAATATTTGAATGGTTGTCTGTGATAAAATGATTCCAAAGATTCATTGGAAAAGCAAAATAGTTCATTAAAAATCATCCAAAAAACTTATTAATTTATTATATCACTCGAAATGATTACCAATTAGTAGAATTACCCGGTACTCAACTTTTAAAACATACAAATTTCTCTATCATTCTATCCACTAAACCTATAATTTTTTTTAGACAAGCAAAGTAATTCATAATCTGTAATTGTTCAACTTTATAAGAGTAAACGTTAAGCTAAGCTTTTGCAAAAGATGATACTCTAATTTCAATTTGTAAATGTTCTGTGAATATTGCAGCAAAAAAAAGTTATGTTTCAGATTGTATTAAACTCTAATATGAACAATGGTGCACTGAGGTATACTTCCTGGACGGGGCTAGAAGTCCAATAAATAAAGTGAACTGAAGTGAAGTGAAAGGCAAAACTAATGACGTTTCATTGGACCCCCCCACCCTTTTTTTCTCAAAAAATTTGCAAGTGTACAATACATTAGAAATTCCCAAAATGCAGTTTTAGAGAGCCCATAGCGACGTCAGAGTATAAAGTCGGGCGGTTCGGGAAAACTTCCCCTAAAAAGTGTTTCTAAATTGAAGTCTTAAAAGGAATTTTTATGGTTGTTAAATGAAGAAAGGGGGGGGGGACAAACCTTTGCTAGAGAGTTTTGCCAAATTGAATTGCTCTCCAGAAAAGGTATCTTTGGTCTTGTTAAGGAGATTCGTTCCATGTTCCTGGAAGGGACTTAAGCCCCTTAGCCCCCCCCCCCCCCGTGGGTGCGCCATTGAATATGAGTTTTGGTTTTAAAACGCGACAGAATTCTATTGCAGTAATCGCGGTGCTTCATTGTCCTTGTGTATGGTGTTGCTACATTAATTGTTAGTACAAAAATTTCCGTGCATGCTAACATAAATTTTTCTGAAGTACTAATTAGCCGATACAATACAGTATGTGATAGATATTCTTATTTCGCACTTTATTTTCCTTTAGGTGTTTTTTCTAAGTGTTCTACTTTTAGAGTTGCCTTACATAGAATACTATATTGATCTGTATTTTTATTGCGGCGATGTTGCTTCGTAGCTTCATTGCGCATCATGAATCTGTCTATGCACTTAAAACTGAGTGGAAATACAAAGTGGCAATACATAGCAGTGATGGGATTTCTCGATGTCTTCAGCAACTCTAGCGTAATTAACAAGTTGTTTAATTTATTTGTACGAATGTGACATTTTTGAGTAAATATTTGCACTTTACTGCCGGAGTTTCAAACTTTAGTTTTTAATTTTTATATGCTTGAATATATGGAACTATTATGTATGTAACTTAAGTATACCAGTTCAAGTCATACGCCCTTAAATTTTTCTATGTTTATCTCCTGAAAATCAGTCTTCTATTAATTATTTCTGTTCTTTTACTCATTTAGTTAGTTTCATTTTTCATACGTTGCCGCTTGCTCAATTTAATATGTCTTGGATTGACTTTGATGATGCTGTAACTAATGTTATAGGTGGAAAGAATTAATTTAAAAATTAAACCCATCACTCAATGTGAAAAGTGCCCTTTGGTTCACAAATATGCTTGGATGCTTACATACACAAATGTATATTTATATGCAATGTCAAAACGTGTATGCATGTATGCAACTTGTACGAGGCATACATAAGCCTTTTTATTACGAATACTTTCTCTTCTCTTCGAGTGTCATCTTCTCCTTTCAGGAATGTTAAAATTTAACTTTTTCATCTTGAAGTAACGAGAGGCACATGGTTAGATCTCTTACACATAAATGAGAATGTTAAACATGTTGAAAACTTGCAAGTCAGTTCCAAACTGGCAGTTGTATTTTGTAAACTAACAGAGATTAATAAAGTTGATTATTTAATTTCTCTATCTGTTTTGCATTCGTTATTTCTACTTTCTGCTCAGTGCTCACACTTCAATTATATAAACATGATTTGTTTTTTCTCAAATCAACTGGACTGTTTAACAAAGATAGCACCACTCAGTGGTGTAGATAAGAGGGGGAGGGATTTGGGGACAAAACATCCCCCGAAACGCAAGTCCAAAAAATTAACAAAGTAGAAAAACACCACAATTTTTTTCCCTATAAAGAAAATGGCTTGGAATCGTGTTTTACAGACTGAGGAGAGGGCATAGGCCTGTCCTTTAGCAGGATGAGAGGATTCAATTGCCCCCCTGGATTTGAAAATGCAATATATTAACATATAAGAGAGTGTAGTTTTCGTTGTTAACTGACTAAATTTGTATTGAATTTGTACTCTTAGTTTAAAATGTTAAAATGACAGGCCTGGGAGGGGGGGGGGGTGTAACGAGCCTCCTTATCCTCATCCCTAACATCACCCTATAGTTTAGAAAAAAAGTTTTTAGAACTGCAATTGAACGAAATATCCCCGGACACCCCCCACCCTCCGTTTTTGAAATAATATTTTTAAGAATTACGATACATACTACTAGTGATAATCTTCTAAGTCAGACGCTGGAATCTCTCTCCACTCCCCTCCTCCTTTCTAAATATACATATACATATTTATAGTCAAATTCAAAAATCAGGACAGTAAAATTCAGATATTTTCAATTGAAGATTTTTTCAATGGTTGTTGCACTTAAAACGCGACAGGTGTTTAAAATTTTCCGAATTTCGGAAGTCTGGGTTTTTAAGTTCGTATGATATTCGTTCGTTATATACAGCGTGAGAAACATAAGGGAAGTCATCCCCCCCCCCTGTATTTTACCCCGAGACAACTCTGGATATGGAACCACATCCGAAACCATCGGCTAGCTACGCCCACTGGCTCCACCCCATATCCATTTTTTAAGCTTCAAATGAAATTTAACACCACGCCATCATCTTCTTAGTGTGTATGTAAGTATGTTAGCCAATTTATATACTACCATTATGTTTTCTAAACTGTGCAAGGTGATACCTTAAAGGTGGTGATCTAATACTAGTAATACTTAGATTGAGCACTAGGTAAAAAACCCGTTTGTTTCCCCGTAATCAATTTTTACCACCTCCCCCCCCCCCATTTATAATTTCCCTGATTCTAGGATGCTATGAGCTGATATTATGTTTAAATAGATAATTGCTTTTACTTTTACTTGGTTATTTTGTTCTTTATTTTTATCGTCAGCGTACTGCTCCAAAACTTATTTACTTTAACTTATTTTTGAAAAGAAAACTAATATAATAATCAAATCTAAGTTGTAACTATAGTTTTAAACAACTACATTTGCGCATAAAAGGAAAAATGGTTCATGTAAATAAATGAATAAATATATATATATCAAGGTTGTATGCAAGGGAAGCTTTGTAGGGACTAATATGGAAATTGTATTGGAAATTGTTGGGCTATGTTTTATTAATTCTAGCGAGTATTTTTAAAGTCTGTTAACGCTATTGGGGAATTATTGCCTTTATCATAATGACCCATTTAGCTGTATTTCAGCCTAATTATTTAAGAAAAGGCTAATAATTTATTAAGAAAGGAAATGATGGCCTAACAGATCATATACCCTTAGTTTTCCTTTCAGCAGGGATTGCCGGATGATCAGGCAGTGCCAGAGTCAATCTGATGAGAATCGGGATTTTTAGGACGGTGTTAACTTTATTTATGATGATTCCTTATACGAATGAGAACGGCAAAGGACTGATTCCTAAATTTCAATCGGAGTTTTTATTCAATGTTGTCGTTATTAAGACAGAAAAATTTTACACTAATATTTTCTTTCATTTAAACCAGATTGGTGAACATGCTTCACTAAATATAACTTTTATTTTTGAAGTACACAGTGCAAAACCGGGAAACGCATCTAGTTATAAATAAAAATAAAAAATACTCCGCCAAAATAATATTTTAATAAAAGTATTTTTTGCACATTTATTAATTTTCAGCAAGTTACTTTTTTTTGTTCAGATCGTCTTCATAATATTAACGTAATTAAAAGTTCCTAACTATTTCGGAAAAATTACAAATTTGTTGCCTAAAGGTCATAAAACAATTCAATGGAAAATTAAAAAAAAAAAAAAACAAAACTTGAAAGAGACATATGTTCATACCTAATTGAAAAAAGTATTTGTTGCAGTTGAAACTAAAATGACTATTTGCTAGAGAAATATTTAAAGTTCTAAGTACTGACATTTTGACAACTGCATATGTCTTCGAAACACATGGTATAATGTTCTCCAAACAGTTACTTTGAAAGAGCGGTGAAAAGTGAAGGAATGCTTGTAAAATAATTATATTGTTACTTTAAACAAGATACCAATCACTAATACTGAGAAAAGTAAAATGACAAACTTGCGTGAAAATCTACCTAGTGTGGTATTGGGTGAATAGTAAAAGTTTTTTTTTGGAAATGTTCTTTCTCTTACACTGTCATTCTCGATGAAACTGCCTCTGATGTATCAGAGTACTTTAATGTATCCGAAGACTTCTTCCTTCATCATGTCTTCCCTTACTTATCCATTTTTTACTCCTCTCGGTCACTATTCCATTTACCCAGAATAAAGTTGACACATAGAAGCTAAAATTTTCCATTCATTTTCCTTATCTTTTAGTGGATTATTCTAGTACTGTCTCTTGCTTCAGATCTCTCTTTTCTTTCGAATAAGAGCTTTTGATACTTTTCCTAATGGCCGATAAAAGCTCTTCAAAACTCAGCTCCTTTAGTCCAATTATCCTTCTTTGAAAACGTATGAAAAAGTTTATGCTTTACAGATTTTAAAACCATTTTTTAAATAATGAGTTACACCATTTATAATTATATGATTTTGCCTCTCGTTTAAGTGCATGTTTTCTAACTTATTTCAAATTAGTCCTTAAGATCAGCAGGGAGATACGTGGTTGTTATCTCATTTTAATAGTCTCAACGTTTGCCAACCTGCCGTTGTGCGAAAAGTACATGATTTTGCCATATACTTACGATCTTTAGCAATATTTTCTTTTTAAAATTTCCCCCAACCATTGCCTTTTTAATTGTAGTATATTGCAAACTTTTGGCACATATATAATGCGGGGAATATCCCCCTGTTGGGTCATCAGTGAGGTAAATAACCCGTTAATCATGTTGGTCATATAACCTTTTGTGAAGGTTATTTGTCCCACTCCCTAGTGTTCAAGCAAAAATCAAAATATGACCGCAATCAATGTTAACAGCTTTTCTTATGATGTTCTCTTACTGTTTAATCAGAAAAATCAACCGACGTTTATTGTTTTTATTAAAGTTCTTTAAAGTAATAACCTAGATCACAGATAAAAAAGGCCACACTTCTCTTTATTTCCCTTCCAAAATCCTAATTACTGATAGAAATCAGTTGAAATTACTGTGTGTTATTCCAGACACTTCTTTGCGAACCACTGCCTCAGAAAAAAATATTATCAGTGCAATGTGTGGGTTTAATTGAAAACTAATAACATTAAACCTAGTGGGTCGTGTCAACTTGAATTACTCTATGGTGAATTTCTCAGTATCTACAATTGTTTGTTTAACGATATTAAGTAAAATGACAAAAAGTAGAACATTGTAGTTCTTCTCCAGTTTTCTAGGGAGCTTTGAGATAGTTGTGCGTTTAGCTTAGCTTTGTTTCTTACCATCTATAGATGCATTCTGCCGGGTTATAAATTAATATGAGGTGTTTGGAGCCCTCTAGCACGTGAAGTTCTGGGGGAAACATTGCCAAATTTTATGGGTACACATATTAGACCATGGGATTTCGATTTCTGAAATAAAAAAATAGTTTTAAAAATTGCCACCAGGGGAAATTTTGGCGCTGCAAAGTGTATTACTCTGATTGTCGAAGAATTAAATGTAACTGAAAAAATATGCATCCATTTTATTAACAAAAATGGCTTTTTTATCACAAATGTAGTTCAATCTAATCACCATTGTGAAGTTGCAAGACCTGGATACGATGCACAACCTTTTCCATGTCAGCGCGAGTTAATCAGAATTGATTTCTCTGACTTTTAAAGTTATAATATCTTTTAAACTTGCTATATAAGAAACATGTCTTTGATACACAACACTTTTCAGCTATCCCCATAACCCAAAATCACATGGATTGAAATCGGGAGACCTTGGGGGACATACTGGAAATTCTACGGCGGTCATATTAGACCTCATTTGCAAATAACAATCATTTTTTCTTTGTGAAAGTGCCTTATACAGAATTTTTTAAAATGTAATTCGCGATATTCGGAGTAATACACTGTTACAGCGCTAAATTCTCCCCTGAGGGTGACTATTTTTTTTTATTTCAGAAATCGAAATCCCATGGTCTAATATGTGCGCCCATGAAATTTGACAATATTTCGCCCAGTACTTCGCGTGCTAGAGGGCTCCAAACACCTCACGTTAATTTATAACCACCCTGTAAATCCAAGATGAAATAATAATTTTAATGGCATTTGTTTCCTAACAATGTAATTGCTTCATTTTGTTTTATAAGTAACAAACACAGACAACACATTTTTAGAATTATAAATTTAAAGACACATAAAAAATTATTCAGTGGCCAAGGGAAATGTAGCGGTAAGTATTCTTCGATAGATAGACATTATAACGTATAGCTTTGAGACTATTTATTTCAACTTTAAATAAGTTACATGCTTATGCTTTTTCTATTTTCTTAATCAACTTTACCAATATCATTCTCTATAAAGAGGTGTACTTGCTTAGTTTAATAATTAGAAATAATTTTCTTCCGCATTTTTAATTCTTACCACAAATATTTGTAGTTTTAAAATGTTTGTAAATCATATATTTTTGATTTAAAGCTCCAAAATACAATACTACTTTTAAAATAATTTATTTTTCAGCACATTTCTCACGTGGCCTAAAATTATTCTGAGTGCCAGACTAAATTTCAGACCGGTTAATAATTCATTTTAAATGGTTTCAATAACAATTATTTCTCTATTTTGAATAACTTCAAAATTTTTTAGGCGTGCCGTTTGGTCGTTAGTTTTTATTTCAAGGGTTCTCACCATTTTCAACTCACGCTGTTGTTCATCCTTTTTCATGCTCTTCCCCAGCAAAAACACTTAGGTTTATTTGAATATGCGATATTAGTATCGTTAAACTGCTAAAGTTTAACTATGAACTTAACTACTTTAAACGAAAACATGAAATTTTATTTGAATGGACAATTTATTGAACGGTTTTTATTAATCAGACAAGAAATTAAAAATGTCTCAGGAAATGACGAGGGGGAACGCTGGTTTTATTTTGTTTCCAAAGTTCATCAATTAAGTTTGTTTCTATAATAGTTATTTAGGCAAGTTAAAATGAAAAATGCCTTTTTGCAGAAATAAGTAGCCGCAATCCCAAGAAAGTATTTCACTGCAATTTGCAACTTCTTCGTGTTCTTTGTCAATCTCAGTCCAGAAGTTTTCAAAGTGTTGCAATACTTTGGTTCATTTTAGGATCACTCCATTTTATTCACTTTATTGTCTCAATTAGATTCCAGAACGATCAAAATATTTTGCATACGTTTTGGCAGTTAACAGCTTAATCTTTTACACACTTTAATATAGCTCTAGAGTACGCATATCACCAGTTCATTTGACTCGATTACCTATGTATTATTTATTTATTATTTACTAGTAGATATGCCCGGCGTCGCGCAGGTTAGAATGCAATATGCAAAATCTAAGAAGGTATTTCTTTTTTGTAACACCCGTGGTCAGTTAAATCGGTGTGAAGAACAACGTGAAATCAAACTTAAATGTGTTATTTATCTGTGATAATTTTCTAAAAAACTACGTTTCTACTTTTGAAAAAATAAAAACAGCAGTATTATGTATTCAAGGGTGAATACTCACGAAAAAAAACATTTCTTAACTATTTGAATTGAGAGAAGCCTCAGAAATCCACGCGACGCAAGTACAATATCAAACTCAAAATTAGCTATCGAGGAATAGTTGAGATAAAGCAATAAAAATTGACTAGGTGACCCGTGCGGAATTCCGCAAAAAAAAAAAAAAAAAAACTCTAAACTTAAAATTTAATACGACAATTTTTATTGGCTTCATTATCTGCCCGAAGTTGCAGCGCAGTGTCGAAATCTATAAAGAAAAGTCCAGCGTAAGTCGGTGTAGTCCCTGCCGGAGGTTGCAAGTTCCCGATCATATGGTACACTTGACCATGTAGTTTAAAACAATATGGACCTCTGCCAGGAATGTTAACTGAGTCCACTTTGACTGAAGCGAAGGCCAAAGCATTGTTGAATTGTCTAATATTGTCTAGGTAGTAGACACCTTCCTGTTGGTCTGCCTGTTGGTACCCTGTTCCTTGGCATTGTAAAATCTTGTACGTTTGCACAACATCGCCATCTACTGCCGTCGTTCTGACAACTTTTCAAAGAGATCAAAGACACGTTCACTTTTACAACTACTACAAAAGTGATACCCTATATTAAAATCAAATACCTAAGGCTACTACTAAACTAAATACTAACGTTATCGCAAAACTACCATAGTATTTTGAAACAATAAAAGTTACAATTAAGGTTTACCGAGCTAAGCCTTGGCTTGAAATGTCGCATTTAAAATTGATTTGAACAACAATGTAACGATTTTGACAGTTGAGCAAAAAATTTAACTTTTTCAAACTTCAATCGCTTATAAGTCGCTTAAACGTGGATTTTCGAGATTCTCGTTACGCGGCGCTAGCGGAGAAACGTTCTAAAGAACGCATTTTTTTTAATCTTTCGAATGAAATCAAAATGGAGACGATACGACAATTATTTCGCTAGATAGAGTCAATTTTGTGCCCAAAAATTGAAGTTCGAATAAAAAACGAACCGACACTTTTTAGAGGGTGGGTCTAATTTTCGTCAATAGCCCGCGGGATAAGCTTCAAAATCATAAATTTTCTTGCAATTCGATAAAGAAATGAGCGAGTTTCGACCGGGTATAGGATTCGGCTTAGAGAAATAATATATGGAGATTTGAATGGGGGAAAGCCTTTTAAAAAAATGAAAAATTTTATGTGGAAGTTTCAACTAAAATTGGAATAAAAAAATAACTACTTGTCAGATTTTTTTCTAATTGGCCTCTTGATTTGCCCATTGAAGACACAAATAAACTAAGAAATTTTTAGCGAAATCCGACGGGTAGTTTTTGAGTCTGTAAATGACATACATAGGTGCATACATACATAGGTACAAGGTACATACATATATACATACATTCATTTTTATACATATAGGTTTATTTATTCAGGTTTAAATTCATTCACTCATTTAATTATTCATTGAGAATTGTATTTATTTATTTATTTAGAACTTATTTATTAATGTAATTATTTATTTAGAATTTATTTGATTATTTACTTAATTAAAACTAACTTATTTATTTAATAAAATATCTGACAGGAACAAGCAAAATCTTGATTTGAGAATATTTAATGTAATTAAATACAATAGCATCTTTCCCGATGTACACGTACATGATGCAATGATTTTGAGAAATATATTAAAAATAAATAAATCCGAATGCTTTTCGAAACAAAAATTCCATTCTGAAGGTAAAATAATAAAACAAATATTCAACATTTATTCTAGACTTGAAACAGAAAACCAAACACAATAGAAGCTAAAGTCCCCTCAGCAGAAAATACAAAATATTTTAAATCATTATTTTAAACCAAAGCTTTTGATCCTATAATCTTTTAAATATTAGTTTCTTACGTTTTCCCGTATGGGATTATTCTACGAGACAGACGATCGATTGAAAAGAACAAATAGAACCTTTTTCGAGTTTTGGCATGATTGTGAATGCAACATTGAGAGCATTTCATTTTGTGAGGTTTTCAAAGTAATACTTTTGGTGAGGAGGAGAAATATTTATAGTATAGCTATTGAATTTCAATATTTTGTATTTCAGTCGATAGATAAACCAAAATTGTGATTCAAATTTCAAAAGAATACGAAATTTATTGTGAAAGAAAATACAATTAAAGTGTTTTATAACATATTTAGGGTTTTTTGAGCAAAAAAGAAGTTATAAGCAGAAAATGACGTTTTTAAATATGCATGTAAGTCATTGAAACGACAAAAATTTTGAACAATATGGACGTTGAAATGACGTCACCCTTTGAGGTGGACGGCAGGTGTTTGTGAAATTGTGAACTTGTGACATGTGGTCAAAAATGGTAAAAAAAAAGTGGGACATCATTTAGAGACAACATCTAAGTATGCTTGCTATGTATAGACGCATGCATTTCATTCATTTGAGTATCATTTCTTTTACAACCGCCGATGCTCTACTGATGACAAATGGAGGGAGGGGGGGGGGCGAAAAGCTACAACGGGACCGACTGTGAAACACTACTGATTTAACCCATTAATGCCTAGCGTCCCTTTTTAGGGACGGTCCAAAAAGTGAGTCTGAATTTTCCAAAAATGAACATTTTAGCCAAATAATTGTGTTCAATTATTACTTTGGTATTGCTTCAATTCTGTATTAACAGATTTCTGCACATAACCGCTGTAAAGTGTGATCTGTAGCCATTTGATTATGATCTTTATCAAAAATTACATCGTTCACAGTCTCAAGAACAAAAAGCTAAGTTTTTAAAGTTATTAACAAGTAAATCTATTTGCGTTTGATATATGTGCTACTTTGATCGATGTTTTAGTTTACCTTTTTTTGCAATTTTGTAAATTTTAAATTTTTTTAGGATTTTATAGCAACTTAAGAACGTCCCTAAAAAGGGACGCTAGGTACCAACGGCTGCATTGTTTAACCGTTGCTGATTTCTTGCTTAGAATCTATAATTTATGTAAAAAAAGTTAGTAAATGTTTCTAGACTGAAAAACAGATAATAATTGTCATTTTTAAAACTTATTTTATTTTAAAAATCTAATTAATCTAAATTAATTAATATACAAACTTAATCATACAACGTTCTTAAATATTTTCTCTTCTTTTTTTTTAATTACAAAAAATACTCAAGGTAAATTTTGAAAGAAAGCTATTTCAAAAATGTAGTTCTTTAAAACACTAATTATTAGTTGTATTTAATTACTTTTCCATTATGTGTTTAGGTGTTTATTATTGTTTAGTCTGACTGTTGAAGAAGCCCTAAGCTGTTTCAGAAGCTTAGCATTTCACCTTGATGAAGAATTCAAGGATGGCATGTGTGTCTGTTGTTTGGAAAAGGGGGGGGGTTGCAGATTTAATTTCAGAATTCCCTGAGAATGGCAATTTCGATCTCTACTGTGACAATTTATTTACTTCTCTTGCGCTCCTACGTGATTATTTGTCTCAGAAAGGTTTTGTGCAATAATCGGATTAAAATATGCTCATGAACTAAAGTTACGTTGTTCAAAAAAGAGAAGAGAGGAAGTTTTGAATAAATGTCGATGACAGGTTAAATAATATTACGTTGGTTCGGTGGAATAATAGCAATGTCAAAACTATTGCATTGAATCTTCATGGAGTTCATCCTATTGTAAAGGCTAAGCGATTGTTCAACAGCGAAAAGAAAGTAATTGAAATTGATGAACCATATATATATGGTTTGCTCGGTACAATCGTTGCACAGGGAAAAAGATCCCATGCATCAAATATCGGGAACTACCAGTTTTTGATTCACTCTAAAAAATGGTGGTAGCCGCTCTTCATTTTTATTTTAAAAGTTGCTGTACAAAATGCATTGAGCTCAAGAGTACCGGATTGAGTTAGGTATTATGGGGCTAGTAGTTCTATTGCTTTAAATAAGACTCAGGTAAGATGTGCCCATTGAAGTTGATTGCCCCAGCAAATGCAATACGTAGGTTTGCAGAACAAATGTTTTGCTGACTTTCATACTCAACAACACCAATATTTCCTTGTTCTCTGAATCTACTTCCCAGTTTATGTAAATTACCGCTTTTATTTCTTCTTATAAATTGTCATTTTCAATATTACATCGTTGGCAGAAAAAATTTTTTGGTAAAAAAGTATGTACCCTCTGGTGTCTAGCGTCCCTTTTTAGGGACGATTTTTCTTTCTTAAATAAAAAATTTATTTTTTACATGATAATTTTTTAACTATTTTTCCTGTCCATTAAACACTATTTGTAACCAGTATACAAAGTATCGTTGAAAAAAAAAATGTCAGGCATTAATGGGTTAATATCCAACATAATTTTTTAAGATTATATCTGATCTTCTAAGTAATTTATTAAGGATTGTACCGCGTACATAAAAGCAGTCTTCCAAAGACGTTCCAAAAAGATGAAGGATAACTCTACAAAAGTGAAATCAGCAGGTTAACATTTAATTTTGAGGTTATGATGCGATATTATGTATCATTGTAAAGTTTAAAACGTGTGTTTTTTTAATATTGTATTGATTTTTTTAATAAAAGTTTAAATAATATTTTTTCTTAGTTGGAAGTACGATACGCAGGAAAAATAACCGGATATGCATTTAATTCCCGGAAAAATACCAAATATCCAAATGCATATTTCGAATAGCAGAGCAAAAGTAAACAAAATTAGTTGATGTACAATTTTAACTACTAACGTGGCACTGTAATTAAATGCATTTATGTAATTTTTTTACAAAATTAAATTACGCAATTTAAATATAAAAAAAACTTTAATTGCCGTGTTTTATTCTTAAATGTCTAATTGGTTTCAAGTGTTCAAAGTTTCACGTAATTGAATTGGTGAGTGCAAAAACAACGTAAGTCAATAATTTCAAATTGTTCATAAGAGAGAAAAAACGTCTGAATTCTAGCATTGCTTCTACGGTCACATTGCTTCTACGGTCAACGTTCAAGTAACAGGCCCCTTATCTTTCGAATTAGTAACCTGACTGACGTGATTTTTGACCTCAACACGTATCTTGCCTCATACAACTCGTTTTCATCAAAAACGAATTTTCGAATTTTTGTGACTGATGTTGTTTTTGCTCTCACCGATTCAATCATATGCTGCACTTTTTTCTTTGACTTTTTCTCTTTTTGAAAATTTGTATTATCACTTAAGGTGTTTTGTCATCTTAATAAATCTTTCAATAAATCTTTCAATGTCAATAAATCTTTACCTAACTGTAATCGTATGTTCAACTACTCCAGTCTGACTTTGTTTTTTGAGGGCTGTGACGGTGTTGACACACTTTATTAATTAACTCGAATTTACACTAAGTGCAATAAATTCACTCAGCAAACAACGACCAGCGAAGTTCTTAAGCCGTTAGAAACATGGGCAGGGTTTACTCTGCCAACAAGTTAGTTTTCTAATCTTCTTAACATTATTTCAAAAGCCCTGGAATATACGAGAACAACTATGTACCTTTCTTAGACAATTTGTACGAGTATTTAAAAGTTCTTGAGAGGATTTAAAAATAAAAACATTAAATAATTAATCCAATAAGTGTTATACCGAGCATTATTTAGAGTTTAGCAGAGAGTAACCGCCCCTAAGCAAGGGCTAAGGTAGGAATATGCAATACACCGCCATCTCGTTCATTTCGATCCATGGACTGCAGTTTAGGGCTTATTATGCCCTCATCAGCATGGAATACGAAAGTGAACGAGTTGGAGATAAAAATCTTCTTATCCATGGACCGAAATGAACGAGTTGGCGGTGCATTGCATATTATTTCGTGTGTTTGCTGTTTTAATCATATATATGTGCTTGGTATGAATTAAATTAAATTATATTAATGGTCCTTTTCTTCTTATTCCCGATTTTTAGAAGATTTTCTTGCTTCGTCTAGGGCCTGTTTCTAAGTCTTTTTTTACTCATCGAAGATTAAAGAAAAAAAGTTAATCATGTGTTTTATAAAAAAATAAAAATAAAATAAAGCATTAGTATTTGTGTTGTACTTTTAAAATAATCTTATGAAGGTAAAATCTTACCGACTTTCCGCTTCATCTTGGGCACTTGCAATCGTGTTGCTGTTGTGAAGATAATAGTCGAAAAGATAAATCATTTTTTATAAAATATTATATTAGAATTAACTATTTGTAAATGGGCTATTTACAACTCAAACTGCAACAAAAACAATTCAGAATGTTCTGTCAAAAATCAACAGTTGGAAGTTTGTTCCATCAATTTTTCATTATTATTTTTTAGCTCATTCTTCAGTTCAGTTCAGTTCAGTTCATTTTATTCAAACCAAAAAAAGACTAAAATTAATCTGCAGATGATTAAAAGCTCAGTCGCAAGAGTATTAGGCCGGGCTTCAAGTGAAACACGTACGATCGCAACTCACCAATGCAATCGCAAATGCACAAATTTGAATTCAAGTGAAACGTTACAATTGCTACGAGATGCTATTCTATAGTAATTCTACTTCCAGTAGCGATTGCAATTGCGATCGCCTCGAAGTGATTGCAATGGTGTTTCACTTGAATTTGGCCCTTAGTACAATAAATAGCAAAGTGATCGTGAAGAACTTGTTGAGATCGTTAATAAGAAGCCGAGGTTGTCCTGAGGATACAGGAAATTAAATTTAGCGCCAATTCAAATTTAGCGCCACTAACTTGAATGGAGGTTAGCGTAATTGGACATTCCTTCTTGGTTATTGCGACACTAAATATCAAAGAGGAAAAAAAACAGTTTAAATGAAAAATTTTAAATGGTCTCTAAAAGTAAAAATTAAATAGAAAATAAATAAACATATAAAATTTTCATTTTGCTGAGAACAGTTATGAACTGTCTGGAAAAAGATAACAAGACTATCATTCATCTTAAAACAGCTTTAAACTCAGAAGTGTACTCCTTTATAAGCATATAGATTTATTAAATTGATTTATGCAAAAGTATGTGGTAGCTAACCAGCTAAATCAGTAAATTATGCTTGAGCAAACTGAGTAATGTTTGTTAAAATTATTTTTTTTCCTTTCTTTTACCAAGCTTTTGCTTTTTATTTATTTATTTATTTTTAAATTCGTTTTTGGTTATTAATCAAAACGAAAACAAATTTTTAAAAAAATATGAGTAATAATGGAAGACAAAATTTTGGGGAAGACAGGATTAAATTCTAAATTATGGTTGGAGACAAAGAAAGAAGATACATTGATATTCTTGAAACGTTATCCATTAATTCTTGCAACTTGATGCGAATTCAAAGAATAAAAAGTATTTCCATTTTAGTTGCATTTAAGTAATCACCGTATTAAGTAATTTCTATGAACTTCAAACTAGAGCATGTTGCTTCAAAACATATAACAGCAAACTTTAAATTTATTTAGCTCAACATATCTGTATTAAAGAAACTTTCGGGGTTAAGCTACACTGAAAAAAAAAAAAAAAAGATGTTGTTTTCACTGTATAACACAGCTAATTTTATACTAACAAACTGTAAAAATTGCTAATTTTAAGCTAATAAACTAAAATTGTTGCTTTACAGTAATAAACTGTAAGTTTAATAATTTTACATCTTATTACTGTTCATTTTACAGTTTGAAACTGGAACCTCTGCTGCCTGCAATATACTGTTGTTTTTAAAGTAAATACAGCTAATTCTTCGCCAATTTTAGTTTATTACTGTGCATTTTACAGTTTATTACTGTGCGTTTTACAGTTTTAAACTGGAACTTTTGATGCCAGTATTATACTGTAAAAACAACTGGTTATTTTTTGCAGTGCATTTATTTACTACTAGCGGTACCCGCACGGCTTTGCCCGTGGTATAAAATTAAAAGTTCATTTGTAAAATAATTGATATATCAGAAAAAATGCTCTATTTTAGTTTTATTCAACTATAATTCCTTCAAAGTGATATAAAGATCTGATATGGACCCCACACTACTTAATTTTACGTGTAAATTTCTTAGTAGATGCCTTAAGTGCTAAAATAGTGCTTGGAGTGAGCAAGATAATAATTCAAACAATTGTAGTCCTAGTTTGCTACGAAACAATGCAATAAAATATTTTACAATGATTAATCTCCTAAAGATCGTCGTTTTTAACATCATTCAGTGGATTTTTCGCAAAATATCGCCAACAGCGCCAAATTGAACTTAAATCAAAAAAAAAAAAAAAATTTCGCCAATTTGGCGTCAAATATTTGGCGATCAAAAGCTTGGCGATATATCGCCAAGTGATCGCGCCAATTCGTATCACTTTTGTTAACCAATTCATATCACCTTGCATTGAAAACACTGATTTACCCGATAAATGGGGTAAAACACCCCCTTAGAACATTCGAGTGCAACCCCAATGGAGATGGACAAAAATAAGCCAAAAGAGAAAATAAGAACAATTTTGTTGATAACAGAAATCAACAGAAATCTTACCAAAGTTTAAAAGAAGAAGAAAGTTTTCTTTCCTAGCTTAAAAAACAAAACAATACATTTTCCGAAATGAAACACTTTAAAAAAACGATGCAATATCGAAATTGATACGATATTTCGTTAATCTGTGCTTTAGGTACCCTTTTCTCGCTAAATGAACGATAGGCGCGCCAAGCGTGGTAACCCTAGCTATTTTGCGTAGTTGACTTTTTGAAAACGCGCCAAGCAGGGTCCCAAAGCATCTTCACCGGGAAAAAGACAGGGTTGCCAGAGAATTGGAACAAAAAAATACTACGCCTCCTCTAAAAAAAATATTACAAAATACTACTGTTTCCAAACGTTGCCAAAATTAATGTTGCTGAAATGCGAAATCTATGAAAATGAAAAAAAAATCCGCCAAATCTTTTAATTAAGTCATTAGTATATTGGAAACAGGGTTGCCAGAAAAATACTACGCTCCTTATTTGGGCCGAAAAAATACTACCGTAGAATCAAAAATACTACGTCTGGCAACCCTGGAAAAAGAACGAAACAAAAATAAGTATGAACACGTAACCATAGTAACAACATGAAAAGTTGATTTCCGTTGATAAAATAATTCTTTTCATCTCTCTTTTCAAACAAATTTTATTATATAGCTGATCCATTTTAGAATCGTTTGGCTTGCTTTACTGAAGGTAAGCCTTGAATTTCGGGATTCTAAAAACAATTCTTACAGCTCTCCTGATGATCGTAGAAACTTCGAAAAAACTTCCTTTTTTGCAGAAAATTTCAAGCTTTCGAATGACATAAGACTTGAAAATGTGTGTGGAATATTTCTTCCCTATTTTATCGAATTTCCGCTAAGAATTCGAATAGAAAAAGAACGAAATGGAATGTTCGAAAAATCGCTTCGAGGTGCAAAACTACATGCTACAAACTAATTTTGTGCCAAGAAAATCGATCGAACGGTTTTGGCGCTACGCGCGTAACAGACAGAAAGAAAGAAAGACAGACAAACCTTCAGCTTTATTATTAGTAGAGAAGAGAAGAAAATGTAACTACACTCTTCTTTCTTATTTTTTTGAGAAAGAGATTTTAAGTAAAAAGTTTTGAACGGGAGATATCTTGATAGTGTTATGAAAGCATATGTTATCTAAAATGTTAGGGAATGTGGGGCAAAACGAAATAGCTGGGTAAAGTGAAATGGTGAAATAGATAATCTGTTTTTGACGCCACCTATCTGGTAATATTTCTAACTATGTAGTAACTCATGTAAGCTATTCCAGTCAGGTAAAAGTTACCTCTGGAGATCAAAGCGTATGATAACTCATGTCAATTTTAAAAATTGATGTTCCCACTGTAATATTTTGTTGTTAAGTCAAAAATTATTTTTGTTAATGCAAAATGGTAAAATTCCTGTTTTTTAACTTGTTACAAATTGATATTCCTACTGTAATATTTTGCTGTCAAGTCAAAAATTATTTTTGTCAAAAAAAAAAAAAAAAGGTCAAATTCTTGTTTTTTAACTTTTTATAAATTGATACTCCTACTGTAATATTTTGTTGTTAAGTCAAAAATTATTTTCGCTAATATAAAATGGTAAAATTATTGTTTTTTAACTTGTTATAAATTGATATTCCTACTGAAATATTTTGTTCCTAAGCCAAATTTTTTTTAAAATATAAAATGGTAAAATTCCTGTTTTAACTTGTTATAAATTGATATTCCTACTCTAATATTTTGTTGTTAAGTCAAAAATTATTTTTGTTATTATAGAATGGTAAAGTTCTTGTTATTAATATTTTAAGTGTTGATTGCGACCAACTAATATTAGGTGCAGTATTCAACCCTATATTTGTTTTAAATACTTTGTGCAATTAGTCAGCTGTATGCGGACAAAGTGGATGTGGCAAAGTGAAATAGTTCATTTCATTTACTTCTTCAGTCTTTTATTAAATCCCTTACTCATTTATTAATTAATTAATTCATTAGAATTCTTTCACTTATAATTATTTCCCTTAATTATTCATTCATGCACTATTTTACTCACTCATTTATTAATTCTCAAATTCAAATCAATTAATTAATTAACCAATTCTCTTATTGTTACATTATCTAATAATTTATTCATTCCTTCTTTTATTCACTTATTCATTTTTTCAAAAATATTTTTACTAATCTGGTAGAAACTATTTAACAGGAAAAATATTTTCGTTTTCACTTTACACCCGAGAAAAAAAAGGTGAAAAATTTCCACTTTATTTCTAAAGTACAATTCAACTGCTAAAAATTAAAACTATTGTTTCACTGCAAATTTTATTATAAAATACATTATCTTTTCTTTATGTACAATAATTTTCAAAGAAGTTTACAATTTGTTCACAAAACGTCAGTTATCTTAACTGTTTAACTTTGACCACCATTTTCCAACTTTGATGACTGGAAATTTTTTACTAAAACCTAAATGTAAGTGTTCAAATTCAGTGACTTTAAAATTTATTGACTTAATTTACTTGCGCTTTGCTATACTATTTAACTTAATGTACATTTAAGCTTCGTCTTGACACAAAAAATGTTTTTTTTTTTTTCAATCATTGATCAACATGTCTAAAGCTTTGTGGGCTTGTATATTTACTACATCTAAAAGCATAAAAAATTGGTGAAAAAACAATGAGTACTTTTTTTTAAATTTAAAATTAAAATTTCTTTTAACAAAATTTCAAATTGCTCCATACGTCACATTTTTTTTTCAAACTTTGCATTTCCACTTAATTTCCAATCATTAGGCATGATTGCATAAATTTATGCATTACATGTTATGTTTTATGAGATAGTTTATAAAAGATGACTGAAAATGAATATTTATATGAATTTTTCAGTAAATAAGGTAACTTTAAGAATAAAAAAGTCGAATTTCTAATTTTACAGACCTGTAATGACTAAATTCATCCATGAAGTTACAGCTAGACAGTATCTTAATGTATTTATAAAGTTTAGCTATAATCCAATAAATATTGTAATGCATCTATCAATTTGAAATTTGGGAATGTCCATTATTTTTTCTTTTTTTATTTCAAATAAAAAAAAAGTATTCATTGTTTTTGCACCAATATTTGTTTCTGCTTTTAGATGTAGTAAATATACAAGCACACAGAGTTTTAGATATATAGATCAATAATAATGAAAAAAAATGTGTAAACTGTGACCTTAAGTATTTACCGTCTACCCAACCCTTACCGTCTACCCTAATGAAAAATGTACCTCACATTTTTGATACTTGATATCGAAATTGCTCTTTGGCATCCTAGACAGCAATGTTAGATTTGATCCAAAGATGGCGCCACCCTGGAAAACATGTTTCTCCGCCCAACACAGGTACTTGGAGGGGAAAAGGCACACACAGGGAAAATTTAGTTTCACTGCCTGTGCCCAAGGAGAGAATTTCGCGAGCCCGAAGACCGGCCCGCGCCGGCGACCTAACCGGACCCCAGGATGGCCACTTACCGGGAACTCCTGGCGATGCAGTCCGTTGCCTTAGTCATAGGTGAGTGGTTTTGGATTTTGAATATTTCTTTGGATATTTCTGGGATGCACTTTTTTTGCGGATTTTTTTTTTCGGTCTTTCAATGTTTACAGGACTGAAATAGGTAGAGAACAGGAAGGGTAATATGGGTAGGGATGTCGGATGGTTTTTAAAAGGGAAATACTTGGTTTTAAATTTTAATATTTTTTTTAAATGATTTGATGGTATATGTAGTTATTTTACGCAACTTTTAATCCATTGTTACGATATGTTATTAATTACACTAGCGAGATATTCGGAGAGTTGAAACTTTTTCAGCAAGAATTTCTGTAAATTTGGAGAGAAATCATTACATTTAAGCATATAACTTACTTATATACATTTTCTTAGTTTTGTAGATTTTAACAGTACGACTGCTATAAAAGCTTATTTTTTTTTTTATAATTCAGGAAAAAATGTAATTTTAAACTTTTGCTTAGGTAACTTTTTGGTGCATCTTTTTCTGCACATTTATTTTTGTCATTCAGTGTTTTTATGCCACAACAGAGGTCTTAGGAAAAATATATATCTATAGAGATAATGAAAATTTTACAAAAATTAAAACATTTTGATTTTAAAGCGAAACGAACTTCATATGAACTTTTATTTTTTGTGAACAACATTTTCCGGATGCCGTTACATATTGTGTTCGTATTTGCACGGGTAAAATACATGCGTTCAAATTTTAAACCAAAATTTGCTTTTGAAGTAAAGCGGAATCTCTACTTACCAATTTTTTGACTTATTTAAATGAATGAAGAAAATTAAAAAAAAATTTGTAATTAACATGGATTAAACTAGTCGTGTCTTAAAAAGGCATTTTTGTCGTTTTTCAAAAAGACATTTATTAAAAAAGCATCGTTCAATTTAAATAATTTAAAGTTAAAATTCTGACTAGGACTCATAATTTTAAGAACATTTTTTTTCAGAAGAAAACAGCATTCATGATTTTTGTTTTTTCGGAAGTTAAATGACATCATGTAAAATAATTAATCCACTGATTTTTTTTCTCTGGAATATTTTTTAAATGAGTAATTTCCTTAAACGTGCGAAAAGTCTTAGTGTCTTTTATGTCTCTCGTTTCGCATGTCTGCTGTTACTTTCGTTATTTTCATATTGTTAGTTAAATATATTTCAACTTTTAAAAACCGCTTCTTTTACTGCGAAATGCTACGATACCTCTTTTCAAAATCAGCTAAAATAGAATCGTCGGATACCACGTGACGAAGGCGGAGCCAGGTGCTCTTCCTGGTAAATGAAAAATATGTGGACTGGTTTGAGTAATAGGGCCATAAGTGAAAAATTTTATAAATTGAATAAAGCATGGATTTAAGTTTCACTTTAGTTACTCCATTAAG
This sequence comes from Uloborus plumipes, assembly GCA_038373865.1. Taxonomy (NCBI): domain Eukaryota; kingdom Metazoa; phylum Arthropoda; class Arachnida; order Araneae; family Uloboridae; genus Uloborus; species Uloborus plumipes. The sequence continues at coordinate 29,743 of JAXGGA010000544.1, read as the reverse complement.
AGTACCAATTGTGAAAGAAACAATTAAGTACAGGCCCGTCATTTCAAACGTTTCCGGGAGGGGGGACAAAGGGGGTGTGAATTCAATGTAAATTAACCCCCCTCCTCCCCCCAAAAAAAACCACACACACAACAGCAACTTCATGCCCACTTATTGTACATGCAAATACAGTGATTTTCTAAGACCAAGGGGACCCCTTGATCCCTGAAATGACCGGTATGCTTGAATAATTTGCATACAGTGCTCGAAAATTGTCCACTAACCGAAACTACTATTCAAGTGAGATTGATAACAGAGCTATTCAATCTCCGAACCGCTGATTGGCCCAGGAGCCATAAAATCCTGTCACAAAGAGCATCACCTACTAATAACACTATACTCTATTGCTTTAACACATTAATGCCTGAGATTTTTTTTTCAAAGATACTTTGTATACTGGTTACAAACAGTGTTTAATGGACTGGACAAATAATTAAAAAAGTATTATGTAAAAAATATTTTTTTTATTAAGTAAAGAAAAATCGTCCCTTAAAAGTTACGATAGACCCCAGAGGGTACATACTTTTTTTATTAATTTTTTTTTCTGCCTACGATATAATATTTAAAAGGAAATTTTATAGGAAGAAATAAAATCAGCAATAAACATAAACCGGGAAGCTGGGAATAACTTTGAAAACTTAGCTTTTTTTTCTTGAGATTGTGAACGATGTCATTTTTGATAAGCATACTAAACCTGCTACAGAACACACTTTACAATGGTTATGCGTTGCAATCTGTTAATAATGAATTGAAGCAATACCAAGGTACTAATTGAACACTATTATTTGTTGAAATGTTCATTTTGATGAAATTCAGATCCTTTTTTGGACCGTCCCTAAAAAGGGACGCTAGGCATTAATAGGTTAAAATAGGCACATCAAGTTCAGAAATTTTGCGTCGTCTCTATGAAAATCGTGTGATAGAAAACAGCTCCACTCTTTTTTATGCACTGCTGTTGGGCATTTTATTTATTTTATGTTTATCGAATTAGGCTTACGCTTTTATTTATATCCTCATGTGTCAGTTATTTCTCAACGATTTCCAACAAATCTATTCATATATAAACAAAGCAAAAATTTCTAATTAAAAGTTGCGCTTTATTAACTCTGATTTTTCAATAGAATAATAGTCTACGCACAAAGCAATTTCAACTGTTTGCATCTAATCATTGTTGCAAAAGATAAGTGGGGAAAAAGTCCATCGTGCCTTAACTATGACAACCATCAGGGGAAAAGTGCGGAGAGTGGGAAATTAATTTTACTTCGAGCCGCCAGCTCTTGTTACACAGGGTATAACTGCAGGCACTGTTTAGTCAGAGTTGAGGAAAAAAAGTTACATTATCAAGGTACAAGTAACTTTTCACTAAAGTTTATGATACGCTTCAATGGAGTTGAGATGCATTTCATAAATTTATTCAGGTTGTACTTTCACGTTTTATTCTTCAATGCGTTTTTCTTTCAGAAAACCCACTGAAATTGTACAATGGCAATTGTTGATGCCATTCAAAATTAATTTAAAGCAAGTTACAAGTAATTTGTCATAAAAGTTGATGCATAACAATGAAAACAGTGCATATGGTCTTAGTAAAAATTCTTATCTTGAATTTAAAATGCCCGTAGTCCTGATTTTTTTCCAGACGTTTTAACAAAACCTCCAATGACTCAAAGTTATGATAGGATGACTTATGCCATTTTCATCTAACCACATCGCATGTAAAATGAAACGAAAACCAAAGTTTAAAAATAACCTTAAAAGGTTTTAATGCTTTTCCTGAAATACTGGTCTTTTTTTTGTTTCGTGGCCTTCTTTTATTGAAAGGGCTACGTATAGGTTTACATACGAATTTGTCGCGTTATTGTCCATAAGTTTCAGACGGTATTGGTTCTGTCACAATAACGTAGTCAAAAAAAAATGCAGCATTGGATGTAATTAAAATTACGAATATGCGCTATGTAACAAGAGACATGACGAGAAAATTTAATTTTTATTTAATTGCGATTTTTATTGTGGACGCGATGCATAAAATAATACTTAATTAAAAAATGCTTTAATGAGTTGATAATGAGTGAGTATTTTCCTAAAAGTTATTTTTTTTAACTCTAAACTTTTATATGCAATATCGATTGTATTTTTAAAATTAAATACTTTTTTTCGTTTTTTTGTTCTAAGCATTATTTTCATTATTTTAATTCAAAATTTCAGGGGCTCTTTTAATGGTTCGATGAATAAAATACCAAGCAATGTGTAAAATGCCTCTCTAGAAGTAAAAATGAACTTTTATATAAAAAAAAAAATGTTTTAGGTGCACCTACTGTTTGTTTTGTTCAGAAAATCAGTGCAAACTGTACAATTTCGCTACAAAAATTTTAATCACTACTGAAAATGAATGTTTTAAAGATTACTTCACTTTATTTAATGTACCGTAAAGTCGGGTTACTTGGACCCACAAGGAGGTTACTTGAGCCCACAGTAAAATGATAAAATCTGGGTTTGGTACTAGCTTTAGAGACTGCAGAGTGCTTCTACCTAGAGGAGAAACGAGGAACTACGTGCAAGTCTTCAACTAATAAGTACCAAACCTAGATTTTATCATTTTACTGTAATGGGCTCAAGTAACCCGTTAGGGTCCAAGTAACCCGACTTTACGGTACATAATGTAGTGTTTAAGCACATCATTTAATACTTTTATTAAATTTATGAATGCCAAAACTGTTATGAAAAGAGACGAAACAAGAAGAAAACTTCGATTTGTTATTTATACTCCAGGCACAGGAGCTAAATTACTCAGAATTTGAAAAACAGCATTTTTTCAACAATTTCAAGCAAAAAGTGAATTTTTTAAATTCTATCTGGAAACTGAGACATATTCTTAAGTTGAAAGGGTTAAGTAATTTGTATATCAGAATGCTCAACTTGAAGGAAAAATAAACAAAAACTAGTTGTGATGAAATATAAAGGAAACAATAATCAACGAAAATGAAGTTTTTTTACTTATTTAGTATCGACTTTCAGACATTAAACAGAGCTATAAATTTCTAAAAAACAACTAGAACAATTCTAAGTGATTATTTAGCTATTTAAAGACGTTGCCAAATAAAGGCGTTAATGAGCAAAGTTTTCATAAAATTTGCGTGTACGTCTTTCGGAGTTAAAAAAAGAAAACTCTTCATCAGAACAAAAACCGGAGGAAAAACTGCAGAAACATAATTATTATAGACAAATAAGTACAAATTTGAAAAACATAAACGAGACAAAGGTATACAAATTTTGAATGCAGTTAAAAACAGGTAAATATAAATTTTCGAAAAAGCAGCAAAAATTATCATCGAAAGAGATGAGAAAAAGGGAGGTACTAAATTCCAAAATTACAAAATAAAATGCATAAATTTCCAAAAACATATGACGAAATTCATAGAATGTGACGAATGAATAATTAACAAGAATGGACTCATTCTTTAAAAATTGGAAAGCTTCTAAAAAAACTTTGTTCAAAAGAAAGGACAACAAGTACTAAGATTAAATTAAAAATTTTGAAAACCCGAACCCTGACTGCCCACTTCATATTAGAACGAACTTCACCGGTCAGAAAGCATTTTAAGTGTAAATATATTTAATTGTTTTCGAGAGGAGGAAAGATAATCTTTACTACTTACTAGTAAAATTTGCTCGTAAGTTGCAGAATAAAGAGGGGAAATTGATCCTTTAAAAATCCAAAAACTAAAACCAATTACAGGTGTTTTAATTGTTGAGAAATATAAACTGGTACTGAGTTTCCTTTTCTTGACGGTCAAAAATGACACCGGCTTCCAACCGCGTGAATAAAGGCTTAGAAGTATTAGCTAAAAATAGGTTATAATTCGTTCATATAATATAAAAGTTCCAAACAGTCTCAAACACACAGAACAGTTTTCTTTCTTTTGGTACTATTGCTTTACATTTTTGAGGAGATATTCACTTCAAAAATCTCGAAAAACCTTTTAAAGGTTTTTAATTATTATCTTAGTTAATTAATGACATCCTAAGACGCGACCTAGTTAAGAACACTCTCAATCAACTCTCCTTTTCAAAAAAAAAAAAAAAAAGAAAATCAGTCCAGTGCCACAGACAGACAGATACACAAACACGTCAACATTATAACCCCCTTCTTTGTCGCGTCTGGGGTTAAAAATGGGGACACTGTATTGTCGGTAGTTGCTAATAGTTGCAATTTAACTCGTTGCCATATCTTTGATAAAGTTGCCACTTTTTGTTTTGCTTAAAATGTTAAATAATAGTTTCACTTTTTAGAATGTCGATTTTGTTATTATTATTATTTTGCAACTCACTCACTTCAGATTCGTATATTTCACTTTAACTTGTGAAATAGAAGATTATCGGATCGTATCAGGTACAATAACTTCAGTGCTTCCACCATTTTGAAAACGCCTTGTTCTAAATGTTGCGCTAAAGTGGAATGTTAATGTGAAATCTAATGAACGAGTTCAAAATCGGAAATTGAGAATTTTTGTGTTCGTATTTAAAAATGGTCTACTTTTATGATCGTGATTTTCACAAAGGATATGTTTTTGCTTTTGAAATTTTTGTTAAACGGCTCTTCTCTTACAGTTCTTAATGTTCAAGTTCAGAGGGAGTATGAAGGGATACTGCAAATTAGGTACACTCAAGTGAAGGTAATTCCATTAAACTGGAGGGTATGATTGTAGGTTAGGGTGGAGCGAAAAAACAAAGTTTTTATTTTCGAATCGTAATAGTGTGGAAAAGTTGCGATTGGTGAAGACTTACAAAAAAAAAATTTGAAAACGGATAATATCTTCTGATCCCGCAACGAGCCTGAAATTTTGAAAAAATGAAAATTTTCATGTGTTTTTAGCGATTTTTTAAAATTTTGTTTCATTGTTTTATTTTAATGTTCTTGGACGGAAAAGTTACGATTGGTGAAGCCTTTTGAAATTTAAAAAAATATATTGAGATCAAATAATATCTTCTGATCCAGGAGCAAGCCAGAAAAACCAAAAAAAATGGAAATATTCAGCTTTTTTGGGGGGTATTAAAATTAAAAAAAAAAAAAAAATCTCGTTTTTTTTTCTTTTTTACCCGGTACCATAGCGTAAAGAATTTTAAAAAGAACTATATTAGTCTTAAACATTCATTTTTTTCTCGATTTTTTAGGTATCTTCTAAGCATGCAGAACTACCATTCTTTACAACAATGACACATTTTTAAATAATAGAAAATTATAAAATATTTTCCAAAATTCCTACAATCCAGTACAAAAACCCACTAAATAAAACAGCTGCAAAATAAATTCTACTTTTAATCACTGAACTATAAACAATTTTAATACCAAACTAATTATATACGATTTCTTAACCTCTTTTTGAAGTCTGTGCCTTCTATAAACTTTTACCTAACCTAACTGATTACCCACAGAATCCTTTAATATTAATTTAATTAAGAACTAATTTTTGTTCAGTCTTTAAAATTAAACCTAGTTAGGAGAAGTAGTGTATAGAATGAGACTGCAAAAGGCAATTAAAAATTAAGAAACTAACATATAATGAGGTATGTATTAAAATAGTTTATCGTTTAGAGAAAAAAAAATATTGTTACTCTTATGAGTGAGTGTTTTTTTCAGCGGATGTTTGTACTGAAAAAGTTGAACAAATTAAATTAATAGGCATGGGTAAGAAGTTGTACGTAAATATTATGTATTAAAGTGCGGTTTTGTTTTTTATTTAAAAATAATTTTGTGTATAAAAAATAGAAATCAACAAAATCTAGAATTTGTTTTGTGTTCTAGGCTAATAAATTCATTATATTTATGGCTTTCAAATCAAATGTGTTCCAAAAAATTCATCACCGAGATGCTCTACAGTAACCTTTTAAGCACAAGTTTCTCTTCAATCGTGTTTCAATTGTTCAGTTTTCATGATAACATGTTTTAATATTTTTTGCATAAAGCTAATGGGGGTGTGTGGGGCATGCCTTCCCCGCAGTACCCTCTCTTTGTCAAATGCTTTCGAATCCTTAATTTTTGTTACACCTTGCCCCACTTTGCTTGCGACTGTGTTACTGTAGGAACCACATAACCTTAAAGCAAACTTAAAGCAACTAAAAAGCAAAAAAAAAAAAAAAAAAAAAAGATAACGTTTACATAAAATTTTTTACCCATGCCTATTAATTAAATGTGTTGAACTTTTTCAGTACAAAGATCCACTGAAAAAAATACTCACTCATAAGATGAACAATATTTATCTCTAAACGATAAACTATTTTAATACCTACCTAAGTATATGTTAGTTTCTTAACTTTTAATCACCCTTTGCAATATCATTCTATACAGTACCTAACCTAACTAGGTTTAATTTTAAAGACCATCGAGCAAAAATTAGTTTTTAGTTAAATTAATGTTAAAGGATTCTGTGGGTAGTCAGTCAGGTTAGGGAACAGTTTCTATTATTTGAAAATGTTTCATTGTTGTAAAGAATGGTAGTTTTGCATGTTTAGAAGATACCTAAAAAATACCTTATTTACGCTATGATACCGGGTAAAAAAGAAGAAAAAAAAATGCGAACAGTTTTAAAACTTTTTAATCCCCCCCAAAAAAGCTGAAAATATCCAATTTTTTGGTTTTTCTGGCTTGTTCCTGGATCAGAAGGTATTATTCGATCTCAATATATTTTTTAAAATTTCAGAAGGCTTCACCAATCGTAACTTTTCCGTCCAAGAGCATTAAAATAAAACATTGAAACAAATATTTTAAAAAATCGCTAAAAACACGTGAAAATTTTCATTTTTTCAAAATTTCAGGCTCGTTGCGGGATCAGAAGATATTATCCGATTTCAAAATTTTTTGTTTTGTTTTGTAAGTCTTCACCAATCGCAACTTTTCCGCACTATTACGATTCGAAAATAAAAGCTTTGTTTTTTCGCTCCACCCTAACCTACAATCATACCCTCCAGTTTAATGGAATTACCTTCACTTGAGTGTGTGAAAATTTACGAAATTAGGGTTGCAATAAAGAATATACTGCTTGTTATTTTTACTTTTGTCACCAATTAAATGCAATTACTGCTGCAAATTACAGTCCAACAATAAATAACCACATTGCAAAAATATATTTGGAGCACTTGTTTCTTTTAAACTCAACTGATCCTAAAATTTTAACTATTAGTCATAGAAATTTCGTGCATTATTCTTCCCAATGATAATATAAACAATAAACATCGACAAACATCAAACAGCAAACGATAAATTAAAAGCTAAATTCGTTCACTCAAGTCGTTTACTGCAATTTATATTGAAATAAATTAATAATAAAGTAAAATATGTTTTGCAGGCGATAAATTTAGAATGGTTCACTATCATGTTGTCTCTTTTTTGGCCTCATTTGGTTAATGAATTATTTCCTCTCTTATACCACTTGTCAGATCGCCAAAATGTCTCTAAACTCACAAAAATGGTACGCGTCAGTTTTTTTCTTTTCTACCTATTTTAAGGAAAGGACTCGATTCCTCATTTGATTGACATGCGTCATCACGGTTTTATTATATTTCAACTGACTAATTTCAATAAGGCTTGGATTGCTACAAAAACAAATACATTTTAAAAATTATTAAGGGAAAAAGAACGAAACAAAAAAAAGGTATAAAAACGTAACCATGGAAACATGATTTCCGTCGATAAAATAATTCATTTCATCTTTATTTTCAAACGAATTTTCTTCTCGAGCTTAACCATTTTAGAATCGTTTGGCTTGCTTTGCCCAAGGTGAGCTTTGAATTTCCGGGATTCTAAAAATAATTATTACAGCTCTTCTAATGCTCGTAGAAACTTCAAACTGACATCATTTTTAGCAGAAAATTTCAAACTTTCGAATGACATAAGACTTGAAAATGTGTATGAAAAATTTCTTCCCTATTTTATCGATTTTTTGCTCAGAATTAGAATAAAAAAAGAACGAAATATAATTTTCGAAAAAACGCTTCGTAGTGTATAACCTCATGCTACAAACTAATTTTGAGCCAAATTTCATGAAAATCAACCGAACGGTTTTGGCGCTACGCGCGTAACAGACAGACAGAAAGAAAGAAAGAAGGAAAGAAAGAAAGACAGACCCACCTTCAGCTTTATTATTAGTAGAGATTTTCTAGTTGTCACCGTAGTGGATACAGATAATTTTTCTTTATAACCAAATAAAATGACTCTTTCTGAAAAGTTATTTCTGCATTAACTTAAATGCATGGATGAAGTTCTGACAATCCTGAAAAGCACTCGAGAAGATTTTTGAAAATGTCGCAATTTTTGTGTAATTTCTACTATACGTAGATCAATAAAGTGTGATTGTAAATATAAAGTATATGCTGGATCTAATGAAGTTGTACTTGACCTTGCATGAGCTCATTTATGTTTGAGTTGCAAGAAGAGAAATTTTTGTATTCGCACAAAGTCAATCAATTATCTATTGCGGAAACTATCTTGACTTCAGGCACGTCATTTCGAATTTTTCCCGGCAGGCGACTGCAAAACATGTATATGCTGCTCAATTGCGGCCTGCATATTGTTTCGTAATCAACAAAAAACATGTCCTAATATGTATGTAAAAATATTACTTTCTCAAAGCTCAAAGGGAGAAATTTCCCCTTCTTGTCTTCCCCACATTACCGGCCTGCTTGTCTCAACCTGTTTTGTTGTAGTTGTTCCTAAAACCACTCTGGTACCCTAGTCCGAGTAAACACATCTGCCCGATTTAAGGCGGAATAATTACGACTTCCGTTTTTAAGAGCATTATTCAGGTGAAAGTTCAATTTAGTTACACTCCCATAAAGCCCGTTTATAGGGCAGGCAGTCCTTTACAATACACTAATTCACACAGAGAAAGAAAACGCCAGGAGAAATTGAAAGTACATCGATTCCCGAGCTGAGATTTGAACCCGGGGCTTCCTCTTACCGGTGAAACTCCTCTGACAACTAGACAAGGTGGTCGGACCCCTGTTTTTGCAAGTGGAATCGTTTAAGCCTGTTTCCAGCAGAAGTCAACTTAGCAGAGTCAGACTATACTGAGATGCAAAGCGCAAAAGTATCTGAAGCCGAGTTCAAAAAATTGCCGTTTAAAGTTTTGCAGTTAAATGTATTTGATTCAGATGCAACTTTCTTAAAATGTTTTAAAAACTATTTCTTATTCACCAATGATTATGAAACAAAGTCTTCAGGCGAAATATGTTACAAAAACCATTTTGTGATCATAACTCAATTTCATTAAAAATGTAGATGCGACTTTTGTGCTTGACTTGGAAGCATAAATAATAGATCCTTCTTCAGACAAAACATTCCGTCCATTAATTAATTCAATCGCTTATTTAAAGTAGCTGAAACTTGCTATAATAGGCATAACCATACCGCTATATGGTAATTACTATTTCTCAACTCATTAATCATGCGATGGAACCAAATTGAAACTATAGAAAATACGAAGTTTTTGAAATTTGCATCAAAAATTCCACGTATTGAAATTCGCAAAGTTTTTATGTTAAACAAAAGGATCGGAATTCCTTAGAAATCGCTCAACTACAGGGATTTAACAATTTTCTTTTTACGTCAAAACCATTCCAAATTAGCCTCTTGAGAAAATACATGACATTTTCAGAACTAAGAAGGAAAGGATTATCAAATGTTTTAATCCAATTAGCATAAAAGGCACTTAATCAGTACTCAATTATGTTCACAAAAGTTTGTAGAAATTGCTACGGATTTGAAGAATGAATATTTTATTTGCGTGATTTTTCCTCGAAAATCCTTCACTACTGCTGCACGACCGTATTTTTCTTTTCAGTTGACGGTTTAAACATGTTTCCAAACCCTCTTCCAGAAATAAGTAGTTTGGAAATATGAAAATGAAAAGGCTCTCCGCATGATAAATAGATTTTCTCTTGTAGAGAGCTGAATTGAAGGCTAATTGAAAATCAATGAAATTCTTTTCAATTCAGAGAAATGAAATTTTTTGCGCAATTTTGGATTCTGTCAAACTAAAAAAGAGTCAATTCACCGAACTTCATAATCGATTACGATATCTTAAATTTTTCACTTATTGTGCTGAGACGTTTTAATTGACTTTAAATCACATTCGATTATGAATGGGCTGTTAGGGTCAAAATGTTGCATGATCTAGAATCACGGGATTAAGAGGAAGTACATGGTGATAAAAAAAGAAAGGTGGAGTTTCAGACGTGTATATTTCTAAGTAGAAAACCATACGATAGTGTAATAAAGAAAATAAATTTAAATAATAAGCAATCAAAAGAGTATCGTAAAATATTTTTCTGGGAGTCTAAAATAATTGTTCTCGTATACTTGTTATCAAAATATGCGGTCTTCAAGAGTACCGAATTTTTTATGTAAAATTGTAAAATTTAGCAAGCTTCAGTGACTAATGGATAATTCCACTGTTACGGTTGTGACAATCAAACATTAAATACATATAACTGTAATTTGTTTACATAAAAATATACATTTTTTTCTCTTGTGCAATTCGATGTTATTCATGCTATCCTAGTTTTTGGTGCGGATTCCTTATTATAGCAAAAATGTTTGAAAAATTTTTTTCGTTACGTCAATAATCGGGGCATTGTCATAGTGGGAGACATCTTTCACACAATTTACAGATAGGATGCAGGCGGTAAAATTGTGTGATCAATTTCTCACCATGTCTAGAAACTTGGCCTTTTTCTTAAAATTTTGGCAGATACTAGGACTTGAAATCTCAATAACGGCAAATGAGGGCATATGATTTTTGAGTTAAATTTACGTCGTAACAGGCTTTTCCCATTTTTCCTGCTTAAACTTTGCTCATTATTAAACTATTCGCTTGGTTCACCGGCAAAAGTAAAAATGGTATAAAAACGAGTTTTTTCCTTGCTTAAATTTGTTCTCATTATGCATTATGGGCCCTCCTCCTGATGCCTAATATATATTCTACCTGTACTCAAACTCATGCCTTACACGTTGTAGCATGTACGCAGTCCCTAAAATCATGATGCCGATTATAAAACCCATGTACGTTTGCATTACTCACCCTCAGCATGAAAGAGCGCTGATTAGGTAACCTATGTATAAATTGCCTCACACACCGTCAGTGAGAAAAGAACGCTGATTATATAACCCATGTACATTTTGCAACAAATGCACCCACACAAAAACTTTATATAAATAAACAAGCACTTTTGATGTCCAGTGCTGCTTGGTAAACGTTGGAAATGAAATGCAGTTGTTTAGAATGAGATTACTTGCAACTCCGACCTACATAAATAAATCTTTATTTAAAATATCTGCCAACCATCGTTTAACTTTGTCAACTTATTTGGCAGACGCAAAGAAGTCGCTTTATTTAAACTTATTAACTTTATTATTAACCACATAAATTATTTTAAAATTTCAAAAACAATTCAGGATATTGCTTGGTAGGACTACCCCGGTAATGTACAGACCAACTTTCTGCACAAATTTCCCATGGGATGCGAAGAAAAAAAAGTTAATTTTTCGAAGGTGCGAAGTGCTTCGAGCAGAAAAAGGCAGACATTATTTACTTTTTTCGCCGTTCAAGGTATGACTGTTTCTTTTATTCAGTAGACACCGCAACGGCTTCTTTATTAATGCATGCTTAAAAATAATTAGTCGACAGATCAGCAGAGCATTAGAGAATTAGAAAGAAGAGAGCGCTTACGATGGGCGTAGTTGGTCGTAAAAGAGCTCATTTGATGCAGAGGAGAAAGTCCACACCTATAATAAACCCTTCGAACATTTTTATTGGTACTAGGAAAAAATAAAACAACTGCGTTCTTAGTATGAATGCATTTTATAGGGATCTAAATATATATATACAGGAGTATTTTTGTTGTGGATTAGGGAGCATTTGCGATGGGAGAGATGTTTACTGTGGTGTTCTTTCTATTGTTAGGCGCCAAATAGTCAATAAAATGGAGATTGTTTTTGATTGGTGAAAGTTTTAAAACTTAATAAAGTTAGGAATATTGAACTAATAACTGGAAAAATTGGAACCTTTTGAAATTTGTTTTTATCGGCGTAAGAAAGGTTTTCAGATCATTCAAAGTTTTAAAATTTAGGACAGGGAGGTTGAGGGGAAGAACTTGATTTTTTTAACTGGGTAGAAGTCAAACAAATTTTGTTATGATAAATAATAATAGATGAGTAAAAACTCGTTACACAAAATGTGATGTTTTATTTTAAGTTGAAAAAGGAAAACGTGTCACTAAATGAGTAAATTAATTAAAATAATTAAAAGTAAAAAAAAGTTAATAACAGTAAACAAACAATTAAACCAAAAGGAAAGAAACTTTATCAATTAAAAGATATTAACTAAAGTAAATATTAAAAGTTGTCAAAGAGGGACAGATAGAGATTCATGGATGCACAACTTCCCTACCTTGAAACCTACTTTCTAATCTTTAATTTTACAATATTTATTTACATATTTTATTGGTTTTTGACCTTTTCTTTTCTAATTAGCAAAATATATTTTACAACGTATTAAGTCTTCTTTCCCATCTTTGTTCATTAAAAACAATTTTCTTTTCGGGAAAATAGGGTAAAAAACACGCAGCCGAAACGAGTACATTTATTATGGAATAAAAAATAACAAAAACTCCTTTTCCAAGCCAATTTTTGTATTCTGAAAGGCTTATTATTTCTAAACTTTTCTAATAAAAGGTGACAAAAATACTGAATTATAAAATTGTCTTGCCTCATTTAAAAACTTCCGTGATAATTTCTTTGCTTTAATTAAGCATGCGAATTAATATCAAGAGAACTTTGCGCGTATAATCGGGTAAAAGTAATTACAATTAGAGAAACCTGTAAGGAAGAGAGAGAGAGGGAGCTCAGAGAAGTGGAATTAAACATATTTGACAGTGCTAATATCCATATTGTTCTTCCCAATTTAAAATTCAAAATTTAAATTTTGGATTTGAAAGTACATAAAAATGCAAGGTGTGCATTCATTCAAAGTTCTCTGTTATTGCATTTTTGTGATAATCAAAGCAAAAACTTATATCCGACAGTAATTTTCTACACTGCTCGACATTGAAAATGCTACACCAAGAAGGAGTGGTCAGAAATTCATGCAAATTTTACCGTAGACGCACGTCACTGAGTTATGCAAATGATATGAAATGCGCAGCTCTCCGACGCACGTGAAGTAAGATATAAGAGAATGAAGTTGAAAAGTGGGCTATGTTCATGTTGGTTTTTCTGCCAGACTAAATTATCGGAGAAATTTGGTTTTTGTCTCGAAGGATACGTGTGATAGGAGGAAATGCCACGCCGTCCTCAACGAAGACAATTCCAGCATATAGACGACTTTACAAGGGGTATGGTGATCGGACTGAAAAGGGGAGGTTGGTCTATACGTCAAATTGCAGCTGATATCCACATGGATGCAAGCACTGTGCATCGGCTGTGTCGGAGATGGTTGGAAAGAGGAAATGTAGCCACATTGAGGGGTGCAGGTGCAGCCAGAGTGACGTCAGACCGCTTGGATCGACGGATTCACCGACAAGCTGTGGCGGACCCGCAAGTCACTTGTACGTCGATTCTGCAGCACGTGCAAGGTACCCTGGATGTTCCTGTGTCGACCAGAACGATTTCCCGTCGACTAGTTGCACGTGGCCTGCGATCACGGCGCCCGCTAAGAAGACTGCCATTGACCTCACAGCACAGACTCCAACGTTTGGAATGGTGCCGGACCAGAGCGACGTGGATGGCAGAATGGCAAACCGTAGTGCTCTCAGATGAATCCCGCTTCTGTTTGTCCAGCGATAGTCATCGCATACGTGTGTGGCGTCGCCGTGGAGAAAGATCGAATCTGGCAGTAACTGTGGAACGCCCCACAGCGCGACAACGTGGCATAATGGTTTGGGGCGCTATTGCATACAATTCCGTATCACCTCTAGTTCGTATTCGGGGCCACTATGACGGCCCAACGATATGTAGATAATGTACTGCGGCCGGTGGCAATTTCCTACCTTCAGGGTCTGCCAAATGCAATTTTTCGACAGGATAACGCCCGGCCTCACAGTGCTCGAATCAGCCAACATGCTCTACGAGGTGTACAGATGCTTTCCTGGCCACCATACTCTCCTGACTTGTCACCAATCGAACATGTGTGGGACGTGATTGGACGCCGTTTGCAGAACCTGTCACTGCCTCGTTCAGAGGACGAACTGTGACAAATGGTTGAAAGGGAATGGAGTGCCATCCCTCAGGATACCATCCGCAGGCTTATTGACTCCATGCCTAGACGTGTTTCTTCGTGCATCGCTGTCCGCGGTGGTTCTACTTCTTACTGAGCCGACGCCGTCCTCGCTCTAAATTTTGCTTATTTATTTTGAAATAAATATCACTTATTGTTCCATGCTGTCTCTGTCTTCTTACCAAATTTCATCAATTTCTGACCACTCCTTCTTAGTGTTGCATTTTCAATGTCGAGCAGTGTATTCTAGCTGACCCATGCAAAGCATTCGGGTTCGAAATGTTTTTCCTTCTCTTTTAATGTACCGAGTTGCAGCTAAATCGGTGACTCGAAGGGTGCAGGTTTTCCTTGTGAATGGATAAGCGTAATGCCGAGGTTTAAAGAAAACCCAAAAGAGAATCATTGATGAAAAGTAAAGAAAAATTTATTATTGTCATCTGGGATAAAACTTTTTTTTACGAATAACATTGGCCCAATTAAGAAAAAGTCGTTTAGTGTTACCCCAGTAAGGATAAAAATAAGCAAGTACTGCCTTGAAAAGATCCCTGAAAGGAATAAGTACTGTCTGATTTTCTTAGGTAAAGCCTTCCGCGTATTTTCGCATGCGTCAGGTCTTCTTCGATCTTACCAAAATAGGGGTGTTAGATAAGATAACAATAACGGGAAGAATAATAAGAAGCATTTTGAGCCGTATCAAACAACATAGAACGATGCTAATTCCAAATACGTAATTTAGTTAAATATGTCAAAAGGATATAGCAAATGTAACTTTTAACTTGAAAACTTTTTAAAGTTCCAACCAACAACCCATCAACCCTTTTTTAAGTGGGATAATTCGCGAGTGCTAGGCGCGGTTTTTAACCCATTAATGCCCGACATCTTTTTTTCCAATGATATTTTGTATACTGGTTACAATCAGTGTTTAATGGACAGGAAAAATAATAAAAAAATACTATGTAAATTTTTTTTTTTTATTAAGGAAAAAAAATCTTCCCTTAAAAGTTACGAAAGACCCGAGACGGTACATACATTTTTTACTAAAATGTTTTTCTGCCTACGATAAAATATTTAAAAAGACATTTTATAAGAAGAAATAAAATCAGCAATTAACATAAACTGGGAAGATGGAAATAATTTTGAAAACTTAGCTTGTTTTCTCGAGATTGCGAACGATGTAATTTTTGATAAAGGTCATATTAAAACTGCTACAGAATACATTTTGCAATGGTTATGTGCTGCAATCTGTTAATAACGAATTGAAACCGTACCAAGGTACTAATTGAACACTATTATTCGGTTGAAATGTTCATTTTGGGGAAATTCAGACCCTTTTTTTGGACCGTCCCTAAAAAGGGACGATAGGCATTGATAGGTTAAGGATGGAAAGTAATTCTTAACCTCGAACACCTTCTTAACCTCGAATGTAATATAGACAAAATCCTTTCATTTGTTGCACCAACGTTACCTCAAAGTTACCCCTGTTGATGGTGTAATTTTATGTACGCATCTAATTGAATTAGATAGCCAGTGAAAAATTTCATCTCAACGTTAAAGTCATTTCAAAGAGAACATGGAAGTTTTCTGTTTTTGCATCATATTATGTGACTAACAGAAAAAAGGAAAATACGGGTAAATTAGCGTCTCGGTTGGAAAAAAATATCTAAAAAAATACCACATGATATCTGGCAATGTTCCAGGACGACAATGACATGCCTTGAGCTACAGCTGGAAATATAGGCGCCTGCTTCTGTGAATAACAGAGTCTTACAATTTACAGGCGTTTCTCCGAAGTGTAGAAGCATGCCCGTTAATCTTTGCACTAATCGAAATAGGTCGTCTGCTTGGAGTCAAGATTCTGTGTAAGGCCGAAATCGATCACGAAATAATAAATTTTTCTTTCTGCTGCCTGAATGTTTAAAAGCGCCAACAAGATCATTTATACAATCACTCAGAACAACAGTTTTTAGTAATGTATTTTGATCAAGCTACATATAAAATAATATTTGGCTGAGCTTACAATTAGGAATTTGGGGAGGTGTAATCATGGAGTTTGAGCTCCTCTAGTTGAGAAAATTGGGCATGAACCTTTCTTTTCTCAATCTTATAATAAAAGAAGTTTGTGATAAGCTTCTAAGTTCTCTATATTTTTACTCACAGATGCACATGAATTAAACTCACGTGTATGAGCTCTTGTTATGCATGCGTAAAATAGTTCCTGTCTGTCAATAGCGTTTGTCGCTGAAAAACAGAGAAAAAAAGAAATGTATTGGACAATAATAAAAGATACGTTTAAGTATTTTCAGAAAAAGCTCATTATTTTTTTATATTTTTTAAGCATTAGAGTTATTCTCCAAAATCCTAGCAATATTATGTCCGGGAAGGGTAACACAAGAATTTTTTGACCTACAGAGTTTTTTCATTTTTTTAACAGTTAGAAATACTTTTTCAGATGTTCTTCCATTCTTATTAAAACAATGATTTATTTATTTTTTCGTGCAAAACTTTTTAAATTTCCAGAAAATCACTCTCCTGGCGTATCTTAATCTGTTTTTCAAATGTACTAAATTTATGAAATACTATAACATGGGTTAAAAGTTTACCTGTGGATCAATTTTTCGTTACTTATCCCAAACAAAATACAGTCTTAATCCAAAAAAATATTTGCAGCTACTTTTTCTGAAATAAAAATAGTGTCTTCTGTCAAGCATCACAGAAGTAATTACATTAAGTTCCAGAATATCACTAAGTATTCTTAACAAAAAAATTTCGAAAGCGTTCGTTTACAAGCCTTCCAGAGTTTTCTTTCTTATTTTTCAGTTTCATAAGATCTCTTTTCTTCGTCGAAAAAACGCAGCACTCTTAGAATAACATATCAGTTCATCTCAGCAATAAAATAGAAAACTTCTCTACATACATACATACATAAATACCCAGAAAGCGAGGAAATATCGAGTTAATGTATCTTTTTCGAAGTGACGTGCAATGATTGCCGGTGCTTAAAATACGTGCACCCGTGTGTTTGTTAGCAAATAAACTATGCACTTGGAGCGCAATTACGCTGAAAGTAATTGAAGGAGTACTACTTTCGATGTTGAATATTGAAGAGCTGTTAACAAAATTATTCACTGATAGAAAAATGTATCTTTTTCAAGGATTCTTTGAAAAAAATTGTTATTTAGCGAAATATGTTCATATATAAAAGAAGCTCGGTTTCCTGAAATAATCGTGGTCAGAACAACTTCTCGATAAATTGAACAAAAAGATGGATGATTAAAACGGTTGTTTAGAGACTGTTGAAATTTTAGTTCTGAATTTAAACACGTAGATATTTGCGATACAACTACTACGTTTTAGAGGTTTTAATTATAATATTTGTTAATTAATGTCGTACGAAATCACGACAGTGAAAAGAACACCCTCAATATCCTCTCACTCCAAACAAAAAAAAATTATCCAAATCAGTTCTTCCGTTTGGCACTAGAATGCCACAGACAGATACACACATTCACAAGCACGTCACACTTATAATCTCTTTCTTTGTTGCGTCATGGGTTAAAAGCTATAATAATTTAGTCTTCAAGAAACTTACTAATGTGCTTGTATGTGGCGGCGGTGGAGAATGCTGGAATAATTTGGCTCCTACAGTTTACAGTAGTGGTTGTTTCCTTTGGTGACCATGAAGTGGTATTGTTTACCCACCTAAATATAAAACTGTTGGAAGAAACACCTATTAGGTAAAATGTAGGTTAAAAGAATCTCGGATTATTGATGTTCCAAGGCAGCGTACCGGACTCGCGAACCGGCAAGAGCTATTAAAAAAAGAAAAAAATGATGACCGGGGGTTTAAAAAAAATTCTTTTGCAAGGAGGAAAAATAAACTTACGTTTGCGATCTATTAAAAGTACATGGTTTTTCTTTCTTTTCTTTTTTTACAGACCACGTATTCTTTTTTTCTTTTCGTTTTTTCTCTCTTCTTTTAGGAAAAAAAAAAAGAACTTTCAATTTCAAGAATATTAAACGAAAATTTTTTTGTGAATGGCTAAATTTTTTTGTCTCCTTTTAAACAAATGATAAGTAATAATAAATGAATTAATAAATACATAAATAAAACTTTACTTGACATTAAAAGGACTGTTGCAAAAAATATTTAACAGTTTAGAATGAGTTAAGAAAAGTTTGCACACGTACTAAATATTGCTGAAAAATAATAGAAAGCTTCGAAAATATTATCACAAAATTCACGTTAAAGATGTCGTATCATTTTATTATAGTGTTTTCATTTCTTTCTTTCTTGCTCTCTGAGCAAGGATATTTTAAAAAAAAATCTCTGAGGTCCAGTCAAATTTTTCTGGTTGAGAACCGTTGCTCTAAGGTATAATTAACCCAAACATTTCAAGTTAACTTCAGCTTCTTTCAATATGTTGTTTAAAAAGTACGGCACGTTCTGCTCTTGTAAGTACAGTCGACGCTCGTTATAACGATCACGCGTTATAAAGACCATCCTAATATAAAGACCGGTGAGAAAACCCTCAACTGTATTCCAATGTACTCTATGTTTTACCTCTTACAGCGACCACTCGTTATAAAGAACATTTTCTGTAAGACGGAGACGGTCGTTATATCGAGCGTCGACTGTATATATTTTTAAACAGTGTCTTTCAGTAGTCATATCTACCCTGTCAGTGCAATTTCCAATGAAAATTGTCTTGGCTTTTGCAAAAATATCACACGAAATAAAATTTTAGCTCAGCTTTTGTTAAATTTTATCCTATGTGTCTGCTAATTTTAATTCAATTATTTATCTTCTTGATATTAAAGTTCTACTTTCGTTTAATGCTAATAAAATCATCCTGAATTAAAGCTTACTTAAAGATTCTATAGGGAATTCAGTCAAAACTCGCAATTGCGAAAACTGCGAAAAAGTTAGGAGATATCTGTTTCTTAGTTCAAGAAAATAATTAGATTTATCGTTAACTCATACATTACAATGATTTGTTTTTAATTTTTCTTTTCAAATTAAAAATGCATTGCTTTACGTTGAATCTGTTTTGTAAATTAATAATTAAATAGATAATTAAAAGTGAGATTTTTCTTCAGAAAACTCATTGAACTTAGGAAAAATAAGTAAAACTAGTGAAAAAAATTGCTTACTCTTTTTCATTCCCTTGATGTATCGTTTCATTCACTAATTTTCAATCTCTTTCACTCTATCGCTCTTCTATTTTACACAGAGTGAATTTTAATTGTTTTTAAAAACTGAGATGCGTGTGGTAGTATCTATCCAATTGACCAATAATGAGGGTTTTTCCTTCAGTCACAAAGGTACTACGTTTGGTCACTGATATTGATAGAATAAGCAAAAAATGGGACCAGATTCCCAGCAGATAATTTTTAATTAATTACTTTCTTTTTTCCATTTCCGATTTCTATAACGAAGAGATGTCTCATATGACGTCACCTGGAGAAACTTTGGTATAAAGCCAGGGAGACGCATTAGACATTTTGGATCTCTGGTAACCCAACAATGAAAAACTTGATATAAAATGGCGGCTCGTCTATAAAGTGGTCTTGCTTGGAGCGTTTTATTTACTTATGACATCAGCAGCGAAAATGAAAGAGCGACTGCCCATCTTTTAAGATTATGTTTTTAAGAAAGATAATGAGTGCAATTTAAGAAAATTAGAAATTCACCCCTTGTTTTTTACTGTGCTCTTTCAGAAAAAAAAAATAATGGTAACCCCCCTATTACATAGGAACATTCAGACATATTCTACTCAGGGAGGTAGAAAATAGAAGTAGTTCAACTTGAACTATCATCAACATTGGGAAAGCGAATGAGCGATGCCAAAAATTTCACGATCAGATTTATTGTTTAGTGGAAACCTTACAGCAAATGTTTAACTACTTCCCTTACGAATTTTTTTTGGAAAAAATTGCAAAAAAAAAAAAAAAAAACCCCACATTTTTTTTTAAATTTAATTTTGAAATACAAGAAAATGAAGCAATACAAATAAAATATGTAGGTTTCAAGTTGAGTTTTTAATTATTTATAGGCGTAAAATCAATTAGTTTCACCCGAATTTTCTCGGGATAATAATTACCTGCAACTCATACGAGCCCGAGATAACTCGGGATAATCAGGCAAGCGGTAAAAGCATCGTTGCACGGGTCACACCGGCGAAAAAATGGCTGCCTATCCTATCGTGTATAATTAACATAGCTTAGGACCGGGAAAATAGGAAGTACCCTTATTTTCGGTTTCTGTCTTCGTTTTCGGTCGGTTTTCTGCTGATGTGGAGCTAGGCTCTTATACGAATCTGGGTGAAATTTATTGGTAGTGGAAAAGCATGCACCTGAAAAACATTAAATTAACGATTAATTGAAAGTATTCTTCCAGTCTGATGAATGCTCTTTTTCTTTTTTCTTTAAACGGAGAATTCTAAGTTAAACAACAGAGAAATTGGGGAAACAATATGCTATAGCTATATTACCATTTTGTCACCTTCCGCAAGTGATGTGTTACTTTACACCGGATATATCAGTTAGTTATTCAAACCAGTGCAGTTAGCACTGCAGGCTACCATGTTTATTGAGTAAGGTTACACAAAATTTTGAATGCATAGCCATGGCAGAAATGCAGATTCGGAAACCCTCCACTTTACAAAGGCACACTTTCTTCCATGTTGACTAACCTAACATTCAGAGCTGATTAAACTGTTTTTACTTGTAAATTAAAAGATAAAAAATATTTTTAGTTATGCTGGTAGATTTACAATATACATGGTATCTATGTATCATTTCTGCTAAGAATTTAAAACAATTACTGACAGTAGATATTTTTTCATCCAAAATAGCAGCGTGACTAACGTAACCTTTTTTGCAACCCTGAAATTTAATGCTCATGTTGTGAGGCAAAAATTTCTCACTGTTAATCAAGTGTTCAAACTTGAATGATACATTTGAAAAATGTGTAAAGTTGGCTTTTAAAAGCATAAAACACATTTATTAAATCTTAATTTTTTTTAGTCTTATTTGTCACTTTTACTCAAGATGGAGTGTGACTAACGCAACGTGACTAACGTAACCACCAAATAACAAGCAGTAAACACACTACAAACTATTTATTATCTCTAATCTCAGTGATAATTACAATATTTTTTCAATTTTTTTTATCTTCTTATATTGTATGAGTTTTATTTATTTATTTATTTTTTGAGACTTTTTTCACTTAGGTATTTTTTTTTCTTCGGCTAAGGTTGACATTTTTATGGAATGACCCCAAACCTTTCGGTGATTTTTTAATTCATTCATTTTGCAAAATAATTATTATTTTTGTTTTTTGTTTTCATTGCAAAACGTGATAGAAATCACGAATCTTTACATATGAAACAAAAAGTAAAATCTAGAGCTTAATAAATCTCCATTCTTGACAACCTCCGAAAATCCATTTGATGATCTGGACTGGACTTTAGGTTAAAATGGTATTTCATTTTATTCAGGCATTATGTTTCAATAATTTTCAAGCATTAGTACACTTTTTGTTCGGAGGGTTTTAATACCAGCAACTCTGTCTAATACTTCAGCGTCAACTTAATGAGTGGCAGATTATAGATCAGTGCTCCAAGAAATATTTCTACTATGATAAAATGTTTATTATTTCTACATAAAATATTGAACAATTAAAAATATGAATAAACTAATTAGAAGCTTTTTTTGAAACAATGCAATATAGATAATAATCAATGTTTTCTGTTAAAACAATCGAAAACAAAAAATAAGTATAAATAAACAATTTTTATTGAAAAGAGAGAAAAAATCTTTTACTGCTCTTTCCTTTAAGTTTTCTTTTCTCCTTGATATTTCTTTTTTTCGTAACCAAAAATTAAAGGACTGAAACTTTAAAATTAAATATTTGTTGATTTGTTTTATAAATAAACAAACAAGTAAAATAAATTTCATCTGAATGACTCTTTTTTAAAAATAACTTTTATAACGCAAATTACAAAGGAAATCATGTCAACAACTATTTATGTACACATGAAAATCGTTTAGGTTTTGAATTTGCTTTGATTCAATCAATTTACCTGTAACTTGAGTCAGTGCTAAGTCCAGAAAACTAGAAATTCTCTTTTTATCAATAACTATTGTTCTACTTCTGTAATCAAAAAGCTGAAAGTATACTCGAAGTCTCTTAAAAGTTTTGCAATTTTTCAGAGCTTGAATTATTCTTAGTTTTATTGATCTTTAGGATAAAAAAAAATTGCATTTTTCCGATAGACGTTGAGGTTAAATGTTTTTTTGAATTATAAAAAATATTTCTGAAATAAATAAATCCAAAAATTCCCAAACATGTATCAAGCTACAAGTTCTTCAAATAAGGTTTGTTTGAAGAAAATTTGATTTTTCGTTCAAGTTCTATACATGATTTTAATTTTTATTTTTCCACAATGTTAAGTTTTCTTTGAACTATCCGAAATTAAAAGAAAAATTGCTCAGAAAAAAATATCGAACTCAACTTTTTTCTTTAAAAGTGGTTAATAAGGAAGGCGGACCGACAGACCGACGGACAGACAGGCAGAAAGATAGACTGACTGGTCGACCGATAGACAAATATTTTCCCCACTCAATATCCTACTTCAAATTTTCGCATATCAATACTTACTGATTTAATTTATTGGTACAAAATTGTTTCAAACCCCTGTAGGGGTGTCCTAAAACGTTTTTCTTTTTTGGTTTTTGAACAATTTTTTTGCTGTTAAATTTTTAAGCTAAAATATGATATAAATTGACTAATAGGGGTTGAAAGAATTGTCGAACTCCTTATCATTTAAAATTTTTAGAAAAATATTTTTTCTTAAGCTCAACATAAAGTTTAATCTAAGTTTTTCAGTTAAATATAGCAGGAGCTGAAATTCTTTCTAACTAAGCAAATATCCTAGACTAAACTCAAGTGATTATTTATATAGGGACTCTAGTTACAATTATGCCCCATTATTAAGAAGAGCGCTTGGTGACTACGAATTCGGAAAAGAGTTTACAAACGCTGCGTAAACTCGTTTTTGCTTTATTTGGGAGCTATAATACAATTGGCTTTAGGGGTGGGTTAAAGCTGTTTTAAATATTTTTGTATGTTATTTTTTTCTTTTCAAGGTGAAGGCGAATTTCATTTTGCGTCAATTTTAATTCGTCTTTTCCTTTAATTGTTTTTACTTTCTTCTATATCTAATATATAGAAGAAAGTATTGGTTTCGTGAAAATTTTCGAATGTCGAATGTTTTTTTGAATTATCACAATATTTCTGAAATAAAT
Source organism: Uloborus plumipes (assembly GCA_038373865.1). Classification (NCBI taxonomy): domain Eukaryota; kingdom Metazoa; phylum Arthropoda; class Arachnida; order Araneae; family Uloboridae; genus Uloborus; species Uloborus plumipes. The sequence continues at coordinate 6,131 of JAXGGA010000544.1, read as the reverse complement.
AAATCCAAAATTCCAAACATGTATCAAGCTACAAGTTCTTCAAATAAGGTTTGTTTGAAGAAAATTTGATTTTTCGTTCAAGTTCTATACATGACTTTAATTTTTTATTTTTCCACAATGTTAAGTTTTCTTTGAACTATCCGAAATTAAAAGAAAAATTGCTCAAAAAAAAAAAAAAAAAAAAAAAAAAAACATCGAACTCAACTTTTTTGTTTAAAAGTAGTTAATAAGGAAGGCGGATCGACAGACCGACGGACAGACAGGCAGAAAGATAGACTGACTGGTCGACCGATAGACAAATATTTTCCCCACTCAATATCCTACTTCAAATTTTCGCATATCAATACTTACTTATTTAATTTATTGGCACAAAATTATTTCGAACCCCTGTGGGGGTATCCCAAAACGTTTTTCTTTTTTGATTTTTGAACAATTTTTTTGCTGTTAAATTTTTAAGCTAAAATATGATATAAATTGACTAATAGGGGTTGAAAGAATTTTCGAACTTCTTATCATTTAAAATTTTTAGAAAAATATTTTTTCTTAAGCTCAACATAAAGTTTAATCTAAGTTTTTCAGTTAAATATAGCAGGAGCTGAAATTCTTTCTAACTAAGCAAATATCCTAGACTAAACTCAAGTGATTATCTATATAGGGACTCTAATGACAATTAGGCCCCATTATTAAGAAGAGTGCTTGGTGACTACGAATTCGGAAAAGAGTTTACAAACGCTGCGTAAGCTCGTTTTTGCTTTATTTGGGAGCTATAATACAATTGGCTTTAGGGGTGGGTTAAAGCTGTTTTAAATATTTTTGTATGTTATTTTTTTCTTTTCAAGGGGAAGGCGAATTTCATTTTGTGTCAATTTTAATTCGTCTTTTCCTTTAATTGTTTTTTCTTCGGAGAGGAAAGGGGCTGGAAAAATTCTCGTGATTGCAATACTTCTTTACTTCATACTAGAAAACAAAAATTAGCAATACTTCTTTACTTCATACTAGAAAACAAAAATTAGCAATACTTCTTTACTTCATACTAGAAAACAAAAATTACGGATCAGTTAATAATTTGCTACCGAAGAGTTTACCACCTTTAAAGCCACAATACTCAATTCAATGAATAAAGCAAAAAGTAAGAAGTGTTGGGAGAAAGATCCCAAATCTATCATCGAAAGAATAATCTTAATCACGTAAAAGATTTTTGCACACATTTTGCTCCATATTGCTAGTATTTGAAACTACTTAGTAGAGCAGGATCATGAAAGTTCTTTGTTTTGTTCTCCACCCGTGTTCTTTCTCGCCGAATGTGTGTTCCAAAAACAATTCTCTGCCAACCGAGACGAGCCAGCGGTGCCCCCAGAGAGAAGGGCCCAACTTTCTCTGCGTCCGGGCGCAAAACAGTTTGGCTTGTTGCCATCTCGTCCCCGCACTGCAGAACTTACCCGCCTGACGTCACGCACCCTCGCGATCGCTGGATTCGCAGGTTAACGTTGCCGCCATTTTGGGGCACCGAGGCGATGTCAGAAGATATTTACAATCTGCCATTTTCAGAGTAAACAGTAATCTGTACTTGACAAATCAAACATCTATCTCATTTTAATTGCTTAGGATGTTACTTAGGTTAGATGTTGCTTAGGCTACTACAAGTATATACAAAATGAACTTCACGAATTTCAATACATGCGTGGAATCATAACAAGAATATTGCACAACACAAGAATACAGGAATGAAATTTTAATAAACAATTTCTATACTGTCGGTCCGTGAAAGCCACGTCTAGCACTCGGGAACCGTTCCACTTAAAAACTGGGTGATGGGTTGTGAATGGAAACTTTCCGAAGTTTTCAACTAAAAGCTTGTATTTGCTATCCTTTTGACACATTCAACTAAACTATGTACTTGAAATTAGCATCGTTCTACGCTGTTTCATACGGCTCAAAATGCTTCTTATTCGTCCCTTTATTGTTATCTCACATATCTCCCCAAGATCAGAGAGGACTTGACGCATGCGTAAGTAAGAAGAAGGTTTTACCTAAGAAAATCAGACACTATCTACTTTACTGTACGGAAGTGAAACATAGACCTATTAAAACAAAGTGATAAAGGTAAAATCTAATCATCGGAAAGAAAATTTTTAAGAAGTGTCGAAGGATGATCCATTCCAGATTAGACAAGATACGCAATGATGGCATCAGGGAGAGACTGACAACAATATCATTAATTCATCTCTACTAATAATAAAACTGAACGTGGGTCTGTCTTTCTTTCCTTCTTTCTGTCTGTCTGTGACTTGCGTAGCGTCAAAACCGTTCGGTCGATTTTCACAAAATTTGGTACAAAATTAGCTCGTAGCATGGAGGTGTGCGTTTCGAAGCGTTTTTTGAAATTTCTATTTCATTCTTTTTCTATTCTAATTCTTGGCTCATTTTTCATACAAATTCGATAAAATGCGGAAGAAATATTTCATACACATTTTCAAGTCTTATATCATTCGAAAGTTTTAAATTTTCTGCTAAAAATGACGTCAGTTTGAAGTTTCTACGAGCATTAGAAGACCTGTAATAATTGTTTTTAGAATCCCGGAAATTCAAGGGTTACCTTGAGCAAAGTAAGCCAAACGATTCTAAAATTTTTAAGCTCGAGAATAAAATTTGAATATAAAGATAAAATGAAACATTTTATCAACGGTAATCAACTTTTCATGTTGTTGCCGTGGTTACGTTTTTATACTTTTTTTTTGTTTCGTTCTTTTTCCCTTAATAATTTTTAAAATGTATTTGTTTTTGTAGCAATCCAAACTCTAAACCTTATTAAAATTATTAAATGAAATATTTTAACTGTTGTGAAAAAAAAATCGTCTGCTTTTCTCTTTTCAGTTCTTAAGGAATTAAAACTCGGTAAATTATAAAAATATCGTATAAATTGCGGTATTGCAAAGTTCTTTCTAAAATGTTTCATTTCGAAAAATGTAATATTTTGTTTTTATGGCTAGGAAAGAAAACGTCCTTCTTCTTTTAAACTTTGGTAAGATTTCTGTTGGTTTCTGTAAACAACAAAATTGTTCTTATTTTCTCTTTTGTCTTATTTTTATACCATAGTTTTTTGAAATTATAGTTGGAAAAAGCTAAAATTGAGTATTCTTTCTACGATATCAATTTATTACAAAATGACGTTTAATTTTATACCACGGGCAAGCCGTGCGGGTTCCGCTAGTCTCTTCTCTTCTCTTCTAATTATAAAACTGAAGGTAGGTCTTTCTTTCCTTCTTTCTGTCTGTCTGTGACCCGCGTAGCGCCAAAACCGTTCGATCGATTTTCTTAAAATTTGGCACAAAATTAGTTCATAGCATGGGTGTGTGCGTCTCGAAGAGTGTTTTCGAAAATTCGATTTCGTTCTTTTTCTATTCTAATTCTTAGCTCATTTTTCATAAAAATTCAATAAAATGGGGAAGACATATTTCATACACACTTCCAAATCTTATGTCATTCAAAAGCTTAAAATTTTCTGGTAAAAATTATATCAATTAGAAGTTTCTACGAGCAGTAGAAGAGCTGTAATAATTGTTTTTGGAATCGCGGTAGTTCAAGGCTTACTTTGAGCAAAGATAGCCAAACGATTCTAAAATGGTTAAGCTCGAGAATAAAATTTGAAAATCAAGATGAAATGAATTATTTTATCGCAACAGAAATTAACTTTTCATGCTGTTACCATGGTTACGTTTTTATACCTTTTTTTGTTTCGTTCTTTTTCCCTTAATAATTTTCAAAATGTATTTGTTTTTGTAGCAATCTAAACTCCTAGCCTTATTAAAATGGGTTTGGGGTCAAAATGTCGCGGCCGAAATGTCGCGGGCCAAAATGTCGCCGAGCCAAAATGTCGCGGGCTAAAATGTCGCGGGCCAAAATGTCGCCGGGCCAAAATGTCGCCGGTCCAAAATGTCGCGGGCTAAAATGTCGCGGGCCAAAATGTCGCCGGTCCAAAATGTCGCCGAGCCGAAATGTCGCGGGCTAAAATGTCGCGGGCCAAAATGTCGCCGGTCCAAAATATCGTCTGCCCAAAATGTCGTGGGCCAAAATGTCGCAGGGCCAGAATGTCGCCGGTCAAAAATGTCGCCGGGCCAAAATGTCGCCGGTCAAAAATGTCGCCGGTTAAAAATGTCGCCGGGCCAAAATGTCGCCGGTCAAAAATGTCGCCGGGCCAAAATGTCGCCAGTCAAAAATGTCGCCGGGCCAGAATGTCCCCGGTCCAAAATGTCGCCAGTCCAAAATGTCGCCGGGCCAAAATGTCGCCAGTCCAAAATGTCGCCGGACCAAAATGTCACCGGTCAAAAAGGTCGCCGGGCCAAAATGTCGCCGGTCCAAAATGTCGCCGGTCCAAAATAACGCCGGTCCGAAAGGCCGCCGGTCCGAAATGTTTCCAGTCCAAAATATAGCCGTTCCCAGTGGTTGGAAAAACTACATATTTTTTGTAGCGAACTACAACTACAACTACTTTCTTATAAATGTAGTTAACTACAGCTACAACTACTTTTTTTTAAATGTAGCGCGCTACACTACTTTTGAAAAGTAGTCGCTACTTCGCTACTTTTCAAAAAAAATAAATAAATAAATAAAAAGTATACACCGTTTGAAGGTTGGACGAAAAATTTGAAAAATGGTTTAGATTAATAAATTAGCTAATTTGAGAACAAGAAATATAGCTGAGAATCTCCTAATCTCACCCCCTTACCTCCCCTCCACTAATTTGTCCTTCCAAGGTATTTTCCTTTGCGATTTTTAAGAAAATTTGGTGCAAGAAAGGATTTTATTGATGAAAGGTTGAAAGCATTAAACCTGCAAATTTTTAACAATGTTTTTCCAGCGAAACTTAATTTAAGAAGTGCTGGAAATTCATTAAATACTCATTATTTTCGTGAAAATTTAAAGCTGTATTTCAGCCTATGATGCTGTTAAAATTGACCAATAGATAGTAATCGACAAAATGGTTAACTACTGCCTATTAATTAATGCATTACTAATTTTAACCTCCAAAAGTTATTAAGGTCGCATTTAAAAAAAATAATTTAGTTCTTTTTTCTGCCCTATGAACAAATTGAAAACATGCTGGCAGCAGCGATATTAAGTTTTAAAAAAATCAGAAATACGAGCAGTGCAGATACGACTTTTATGCTTAGCACGGCAGAGGAGTGTTCCATTTCACTGCATTTTTTAACTACCGAAACTAAATTTGATGAGTGAAAACGCATCACGGTACATGACAAACTCGGACCAAAAATAATTAAAATAAATAAATGTATATATATTCATAAAATAAAATAAATTAGCTCTCAGCGAGTTGTAATGAGTAGAATGGAATGACCAGAATTTAACGGAATTAGAATAATTAAAAATTTGATAAACATGAAAACATTTGAAACATATCAAATTAAACATAGGTGATGTGCTGTGTTAATAATCAGGGAGAACGAGAAGCAGTTAAAATAAAACTCTGTAGGTTTTAAAAGAGGTTGGTTAAAAATAAGTCAGCTGACTAATTATGCTAAATCAATAATTGAGTTAAACTTGATGCTTTTTGAATTAGTATATGTATAACATTGTATTACTCTCACTGCAAAATTGAAGATGTTATTAAATACCTGTAGAGAGAGTTGAAATTGAAAATGCTAACGAATTAAGTGACCAAAAAACGTAACAAATTAAGTAACCCCCCCCCCCCCATTTAGAGAAAGGGGTAACAAAAATAAGATACATTTTATTGGTCTATTTTTTCACTTTTATGTAATTCTTGAAACATTTTCTTGAATGAATATTACTGCTCTAAAGGAACATTTCAATGATGTGAGTAACTCTTGTAGAGAGATCAACCGCATATTTTTTTAATAAAAGAAGTCGTTCAAATGAAAGAGTTCAATGTACGTGTCAAAGCAATGAACGATCCTCTGATGAACGAACCATTAAAAAGAACGACGCTGTCTATCTTTGGTTTCAGAAAAAAAAAAGATCCAGGAACTATAGGGTACCTGTACTCACATTGCCATAAATTAAGCCCTAATTCAGAAGCGAAATAAATTTGCCAACTTTATTTAATAATTAACTTGATATTTGCTATCAGGAACGCCTTAATGGGAAATCGC
>JAXGGA010000543.1:0-214132 GCA_038373865.1 Uloborus plumipes | reverse complement strand
GTGGTAACAGAAGTCTGACTGCGGATGGGGAGGTTTCAGGCTCTAATCCCATCCCATCCCGTCTTTGTCCTTTCTTTGTGTGAATGTGTTATACTGTGAAAGGCTGATTACTCTATAAAGGGGTCTGCATGGCATGTGTGTAGTGTAGAAATCGAACTTCACACCACATTACGGCTATAGAACCCTACTAGCTTTGTTTCTGGTTAACTACGCTGTTACCAGTTTTGAGTGTAGCTCTGGCAGGCGTTGCTATAGAGCGGTCTCAAAAAACTTGTCAATAAAAGTCAATCGAAGTATTAAACTTTGTACGCCCTTTACTTAAAAAAAATTATAATCAGCTTGCATCCTTTTGCTTCTCAATCCCTCGTATGCTTTTGGAGCAAACAGTATTTAATTATTAGCATACAGAAAATTGTATTTCTTATTTATTGCTACATTATTTTGTTTTTGACTTTCTAAAATCTGTACCTCAGAACAAGACTAACGTAAGTCCATTTTCGTCCTTTTTCGGTAGAGGGGAAAAACGATTGTCGAATACATCGTTTTTCCCCTCTACTGAAAAATGACGAAAATGGACTTACGTTAGTCTGGTTCTGAGGTACAGAAATGTCTACGTGTATAGAACTGCATTTCAGATAACTTCTAAAAGCGAAGCAATAAGTTATCATAATGCATTTCTTTTTACTCCACAAAAGAGAGTTTTAAGTTACACTTTCAGCGATATGCAAGTGCATAAGTTTAAAAAAAAATCCACAAAATCAAAAGATGTTTCGACATTTTTTTGATTATTTTTTTCTTCTTATATCAAGTTTCCTAAACGAATGGTATTATTTTCCTCGAGAGACAATACAAAGCCTTTAAAAGCTTTTTCTGCTTTTTCTCTAACATCAGGTTTCTTAAAACATTATTTACTTTAAAAAATGATTATTCTTTGCATTATAATAATCGACAAAAAAGGTTTTAAAATGTATTACACACTTCAAGATGTTTCACCACAGTTGTTAAAATGTGCTCTCCATGCAGGCCCGTCATTTAGGGGGGGGGCAGGGGGGTCAATTGCTTCCTCCTCCTGACTTTGGGAAATCAATGTATTGGCACATAAGTGGGCTTGGTTTTTTCCATTTTTTGGTAAATTTTGCATTGTGTATGCACCCTTTGCACCCCCTGGAAAAATTCGAAATGACGTCCCTGTCTCCATGTTTATTATATGTAGCAAAAATGTATTGATTAATCAATATTTTCTACTATAAAAATGTTCAGTCAAATATTACATGAGTGTTTGATATTTGTGAGCGATTTAATATTTTCATTTCCACTCAAATGAGATATTTCATCTAGAAAAACAATTATCTTTAAAGCTATCGGTTTCTAATGCCTTTGCAAAAAAAAAGTTGAGTTTCTGCCTTACAAGAGCGTGAGGAACGCAAGAAGCATTATTTTTCTCAGAACTATTTAAAAAAAAAAAAAAAAAAAACATTTTAAAATAGATTGAAAATATTTTGCTCCATATCCTGTTTATTCTATAAATTTATGCATTCAAAAGTTGATGTTGAGATCTTTCTTTCTTTTCTTTTTTGTTAATCATATATTCACTATGTTTAGGAGTGGATTTATTTTAATTAATAATGTAAACTTACTCATCTTTTATTAGAATTTTTTAAGCCTTTTCAGGCCACAAATGATCTGATATTCTCTACAACAAAACACTAGGTTATGTGATGTTATTAATTTGCAAATTGATGTGTGTTAAATTATAAACTAAGGTTTAAAATGCAATTAAAATGAAAAGAACTGTAATTCACAGCTAAAACGTCGTTAAAAACTAAATTACGTAAGTTTTTTTGTTGTTGTTGTTTTTAGGTTTATTTTGATTTTGATCTTATTTCTACTATGAATATTTGCGAACAATAAGTTTTTTCTTCAACGCAAAACTGGTCAATTGACCACGTCCTAATTGTGTTTGAAATATGACAATTTTTAGAAGCTAAATATGCAATAATATTATTAGTAATAGTTTTCTTATTGCTCATTTAATAGAATAATTATATGATTCCCCCTCCCCCCTTTTTTGAGTTTTTAAATACATCAAAAAAAGATAAACGATTAGTCAAAAAACGTGATGATGGAAAAAGGCTGAGATTTGAAAGCTCATTTTTCGCATTAATTTGACTGAAAAAATACAGCTTTTCGTAAAGTTCTCTTCTTAATTTGAGGTTGTCAAACGGCTGTTATAAATCTGAATACATTAAGGAAATATTTGCATTACTTTCCTGAAGTTGCACTTAGTTATTACGCAAATAAACGATGGAAATTTATTGAGCGTTCATATACAGTACATCAAATTAATAGCATTGTTAGTGCTTTTAAAATGTCTCGTACCCAGTCCAATTAATTCGTATGTTTCAAAATTAGTGAAAGGAAGTAGAAAAAATAAAACTCCATTTTTTTCTTAAAGAGGAAGTTGCATTTAATTATTTATTAACCGATATTTCTCGGCTCACATATTTAAAATTATGAAATATTTAAAAAACATTTAAACAAGTATGACAACACGGAGAAAAATAATGGACAATTTTAGTGCAAAAACTGTTGTAACAAGAAGTTCTATCAAGAACTAAACGAGCCTACTTTCTCGTATATCGACGTTGGCATTCTAGCATTTAATCAATACCCTTTTGTTAACCGACGAAAAAACTGAGGAGGTTCTCTGGTCGGCCGGTATATTTTTTTTAATGTATGATCACGTATAACTTTTTACTGAATAGGCCGATGTTGATAATTTATTTATTTATTTATTTTTTGGAAAGGGTACACCTTCCTGGTGGTCCCATGGTCCCATGATGCGGGGTTTGAGAACGGAATCCTGAAGAAATTGAGGGAAATCTTTAGAATTCCGTTCATGCGAATTTCAAATTTCACACGCACACTCTTGCGATTTGATGTTTATTAGGTCATGGTAGCTCGCCGATAGAGTGGACTAGCGGTAAGACGCTGGGCTCTCATTCGCAAGAGCTTGAGTTCGATCATCGACGGAGTCGGTGGATTTTCAAGCAGCAGAAAAAAAAAGCACCGTCTACGTCAAACGATTATGCGGCATGCAAGCCGCAGTTTTACTGATAGAATATATTTAGTCCCGAGTACCCCTATTTTTTACAGGCTCCCATCACCTAAACTTTTAAATTTTAAAATTAGTGATGCACTAATAATGAATCGGCGGTAAATGGTTACTTTACGGATTAACCTGTAGGCCAGTTTTAGCCGCATAATCGGGGGAAAAACTAGTAATTTAAAAATGTTTTAATTAAATCAGCATAGAAATAAATCCTAAAAAGAAAAAAAAATGTTTTTAGTGGCAATCGCTTAAAATTTCAGACGCTTTAATGAAGTGAGATGAAGCGTCACGATGGCAACACGACACTATTCCGGGAATACATTTACACTGAAAAGAATGAAATAAAAATAAAATTTTATAAAAAAAAGTAAAACCAACTTCAAAAACGCAGCTGAACATTGCTCCAAAAAGTAAAAAATAAATTTATTCTTTGAACACCATCGATACTACTTTTAAACATGAGTTTTGAAGTCTGTGTCGAAACAGTTAATAAAATCATTCGTACCCATTCTTCGGTTATACGTTTCATAATAAAAACAACAAAAATGTTTCATTCTCAATTTCAAGTGTTTTTTGAAGGGAACAATCAATCAAATGGTGCAATCAATGGGTAAGAATAATGGGTAAGAATGAAATGGGTCAATGACTCATTTTATCCCATAGCGTGGGGTAAAATGGGTCACTGATGGGGGAAAATGAGTCACACTTTAAAGAACTTAATTTCACGATTTATGGAATGGTAATTTTGTACTTTAGTTCATTGATGATAAAACAATTAGCATATAAACATTTCTAGAAAATAGTATTGTCCTCTTGATTTATTTCAGGGCCAGGAATGCATAGCACTGTTTACAATGAATCATAATGCCAAACATCATCTCTCTCCTGAAACAAAAGACTTTTACTGTATATTTAAATTTCATTGCACTTTATTCTACATTGTGATGAAGAATGATGGCATGAAAGTATACTTTTTTTGACATTTTCCTCAAAAAACTTTACTTGTTACTATTTTCCAACTTTTAAAGGTTGCTATCAATGCACTTTGATTCAGTTATAAATTTCTTTTAAAGAAAAGGTTCATCTATTATTTATTTAGTTTTGTCTCTGTGTGTCAATTGAATTGATATTTTTTATCACTTTAGACTTTTTCAGGATGCAATATTTCAATATTATCGAGCTTGGTGACATTTCACAAGTTTCTTTCTGCATGTATGTAGTTTTCTCTTCTGGTATCTTTTAAAGTTTCTTCTTTACTTTTATTTATTGGTGTAGAAAAGAGTGCGCTTATAATAGAAGCTAAAATATGCATGAAAATATAAGACATGCTTGAATCGCTTTGTTCTAATATCGAAGAAACAACCTCATTTGTTTAAAGCAACCGAGTAACCGCCCCTAAACAAGGGCTAAGGCAGGAACATTCAATACACCGCCAACTCGGCTATTTCGATCCATGTCGTGCAGTCCATGGAGCGAAATAGCTGAGTTGGCGGTGTATTGCATGTTCCTGCCTTAGCCCTTGCTTGGGGCGGTTACTCGCTGCTTTATACCCTAGCTCTGCCTTAAAATTTACAAGTTATACCATACCAAGTGCAGTCGTTCGCTGGTATTCTAATTTCACATTAGCTACCAGTTTTTTTTTTTTGGCTCTCTTTGATCTATAAGAGGATTTTTGCGTCCAACTCGGCTACTTTCGTATTCCATGCTGATGAGTACATAATTAGCACGAAACTGCAGTACATGGCTCGAAATAACCGAGTTGGCGGTGTATTGCAAGCCTCACTTGTTGTTGAGATCTTAATTGTTTGTACCGTTCCTTGAACTGCAATTTTTTAACTGAGCTTTGTGGAATGTTTTTCTATGATTTGGTTTCCCATTCTTCTTTCTTAGGCGAAAATAATCCACTTTTGTTAACTCCCTAACAACAATTCCTGAAGAAAGTACATCGAACAAAAGCTATGCTTTCAGTTTTAGCTTTTTGATTTAAATTCATTATTTTGCACTATAAGTTTATTTATTTGTGTATCAAAAGAATAACAAAGCAACATATTACTTGTTTTAAATTAGTACATACATACATGACAACAAAACATGAGTTAGTAAGCAAAAAAATATAATTTTCTCTTTAGCATATGCTAAGCCTAATCTAATGCGAAAAATGACAAATTTAACCCCATGCATGGTTTAATACCCTGAAAAATTCATTTTTGCTGTTTATTCTTCAACATTTTAGGAAGTTATTCCTGAAAATATGCTTAATGCCGTAGGTTGAAAACTTAATGTGTATTTCCGTTTAATTTTTTTAAATAAAAAAGTTTTTATGATGGACACAGTCAGGCGCATTTTAAGAAAAACACTTTATCTCCAGTATCTGTAACTTTAAAATGAAAGTTGCACCTTATTTTGCATATAAAATGTTGCCTGGTGTCAATAATACATAAAAATGGCAACGCAAAAAGAAAATATTATTTGCACAATTTTTAATGAATTTTCTAAAGAACCTGACCCATTTTACCCCGTGACCCATTTTCCCCCACCTGACCCTAGAAGTCAAAAAGTTAGAGAAGTCATTTAATGTCGATATGCAGAGTTGGAGGCGCTAAAATTATAATAACAAGAGTCGTCCATTTTTTTCGATCATGCATTTCTGCCATGGTTGCGGAGCCAGAGTCAAAGATTCGAGGTCGGAATCGAGTAGTCAAAATCAGAGTCCTTAAAACAGCTTATTCAGCAAATATATGGTCCATACATTCTTCATCAAAACCATTTTCTAACAAAATTAGTTTGAAGGAAATCCACTTTTCAGTTCGGGATCTACATTGAGCATGAATTTTCCCGTAGGCGCTCTTTTTTAGCCTACTTTCCCGTTAAAAATAAAAGAAAGACGAAAAAAGTATTAAAAGTAGCTTAATGCATCTAAAAAATATCGCCAAGTCCAAAAAATATCGCCAAGTTAAAAAAAATATCGCCAAGTCCAAAAAATATCGCCAAGTTAAAAAAATAAAGAGGTAAAATGAATATCGAAAAATTAAAAATTTGAAAGTAGGGTATTGAGATGGGGAATTTGTGTGTCGGTCTGTCGGTCGGTCGGTCGGTCTGTCGGTCTGTCTGTCCCCCCCCCTAATAACTTTTGAATGAACATTCCGATTTGGATAAACTTTTTTTTGTTGGAAAGATCTCGGCGAGTACAGCTCATTCCCATATTTGATTTTTTGATTTGGACAATTTTTGGTTCAATTTTGAGCCGTTCAAACAACCGGTTCCGCGATACTAACTTTTGAATGAACAGTCCGATTTGAACAAACTTTTTTTTGTTCGAAAGATCTTTTCAAGGATACTTCATTCCCGTATCTACATTTTCGATTTGAACAATTTTTCGTTCAACATTGAACCGTTCAAACAAGCTGTCACCCCTAATAACTTTTGAGGTAATAGTCCGATTTAAACAAACTTTTTTTTGTTCGAAAGATCTCGGCAAGGATACTTCATTACCGTATTTAAATTTTCAATGTGAACCTTTTTTTCGTTCAACATTGAACCTTTCTAGCAACCTTTCCCCTCCTAATAACTTTTAAGTGAACCGTCCGAATTGAATAAACTTTTTTTTGTTCGAAAGATCTTTTAAAGGATACTTCATTCCCGTATCTACATTTTCGATTTGAACAATTTTTCGTTCAACATTGAACCGTTCAAACAAGCTCTCACCCCAATATCTTTTGAGGTAATAGTCCGATTTAAACAAACTTTTTTTTGTTCGAAAGATCTCGGCAAGGATACTTCATTACCGTATTTAAATTTTCAATGTGAACCTTTTTTTCGTTCAACATTGAACCTTTCTAGCAACCTTTCTCCACCTAATAACTTTTAAGTGAACCGTCTGAATTCAATAAACTTTTTTTGTTCAAAAGATCTCGGAGAGACTCATTCCCATATTTCACTTTTCAATTTGAACCATTTTTCGTTCAATGATGAACCGTTCAGAAAATTTTTTAACATGAGCGCATACTGAGAAATTTAAATTGAATGTTGATTCTGAACTTAAAGGCGGATTTCCTTCAAACTAACTTTGTAAGAAAACGATTTTGATAAAAACTTTATGTTAAGTACTTTTCTGAAAAATCTTCTGTAAGGACTCTGATTCCGACTCCGACTCCGCAAACATGGCGGAAATGCAGGCTCAGAAAAAAATGACTGACTGGGCAGACGATTTTTTGTTTATTTATTCTTTTTTTTGTTTAATTAATTATTATTACTTTTATTTATTTTTTTTTTTTTTGGCAGACGATATTTTTTTTTTTTTTTTGATTACAAAAATTGTTCATTCACTAGAGCATTTTATTCTTTATTTATATTTAATAACTGGCAACGGATTAAAAATAAAATTCGAGACATTTTATTAACGAACGAGGTTTTTTTTCTTTCTTTGATAAAATGTGTTTTGATGTTCTTTGTACTTTTATTTTATTTATTACTTTTTTCCTTTTGAAAACGATTGTGAAATTTTTCTACGGAAGAACTATAACAGTTACATTCTTTAAAAGGTGTGACAAAACTTTATTTACTCGTTTATTTACTTTTTACGTGTTCATTTTATCTGATGAGAGGGGTATATTTTGCTTTTAGAAATCAGCTTTAAGTGCTATAAAGGTATGTTTGACATAATTTTCAGTTTCAGATATTCAAGAGAATATTGATTAGATGCTAGAATGCCGATGTCGATGTACGGGAAAGTAGGCTCGTTTAGTTCTTGACAGAACTTCTTGTTTCTTCTTTATTTTAGTTTAACGTTAAAGTAGGCAAAAAAGGGGCGTTTAAAGTACTAGTCAGTGTATGAGTACAACGACTCATACACCGGCTAAACTAGTACAACTTACTAGCAAGAAAAAATCTTTGAATGTTTATTAAAACAAAAGGTAAATATCGAAATAGGTACACAAATGAAACGTCTTTTTTATATATAGATAGAAAGTTTGACCCCATAAGAAATGCCTTGGAATCGTAACGCAAAGTTGCTACCAGTTCTTATAAACCGATGGTTTGTTGTGCACATCGCAACGATCTAGAGGCTGTGTTGAGTGACACTTAAAGCCGCTTATCTCTTCAGATAATAAATCAGTTTCTCTTTCTGAACCTCGATCTTTTTAATTTATCGCTCTTAAACTAAAAAATAAAAGTAAATATGCATGTAAGTACCTTTTTTGTTGTTAATTTTCATTTTTTTTTTTTTTTTTTTTTTTTGCAAAAGGAACTGATAATTATTTGAAGGGAAATAATACTTGACTAAGATCATCAACGTACTTTTTAAGAATAGACGTACATATTTTTCATTAAACTATTCCAAAATTTTAAAATTGAAATCTAGAAAAATTAAAACACTGTTCCTACTAAAAAAAATATTAATTTGAAAGTTTAAAATTTGGCGATGAATGCAGAAATACTTCTTAATGCTTCAGCCGAGGCTCCTCGCCCCCCCCCCCCACCATCTCAAAAATCTTATTTATTCATTAATTTATTTATTTATTTTTATTATTATAATTACGTGATTCCTTGCCTGAACAACGAACAATTAGTTTCATACGTTTTCAATTTCAATATTTGCCAATTTTTTATTGAGATTACTCTCTTTTAAACACATCCCCCACAACACCCCATCGTTCCGAAGGAATATGACATGCCTCTAAAGAGCCAAATAACTCCTTTGTGGGGGATCTCCCCCACGTCGTTAATCACTGTCCTAAACGAAAACAGTGAGGAAATCATTCAGATTCGGATTAGTAACACCGTTTGCACTTACATGTTAGTTAATTTTTGAATTTAGTCCTTTAGATATTCATTAGTCTACCTCCAAAGCAATTTTTTCTAACCTTCCTTAGAATTTTTCGAATAGAAATTAACCAAACGTTTCTCTAAAATATCATCAGCTTTTTTTTTTTTTTTTTACTGAAAATATTTTCTGGAAAATAATCGATTGGAATATTAACTAAGTTATTGGTTTAAAAAGTTCAAGAATTCTAGAAGAATAGCATAAAAATTGAAAATGTGAAATCAATACGTTGAAAAAAGCACGGAGAGTTTTTGATTTCCTTCAAAAACTCTTCGTTGTTAATTCAAAAATTTTGCAATAAAAACAGTGAGTGTTTTTCTTCTGTTTCAATGAAAGTATTTCCCAAATACGTCAACATTATTAAGACAAAAGTTCTTTAAGATATTCCTTAAAATTAGCTGTTGCGGATCTTTTCAAGTATGGATTAAAAGATGCATCTCCAACTAGAAAAAAATTAATTTCAATTCAAAGTTCCAAACTCAACTCTTTTTTCCTTTGGAAATTCAATCAAGGAACTGAAATTTACATAAAAACATTTTTTATGACATCAGAAAGAAAATGTTGGTTCTTTAAATCAAACGTGCCGAAAGTTTTGACTCCGTATGCATTAAATTAAAGTTTTCAGAGCAGGTGTGCCTCTTGATGTAAAGTGGTTCTGAAATGCAGGGGGAAGAAATATCATATTAAGTGAAAAAACTTGAAGTTATCAGTTGATGCTATCGTTTAGCTGAGAGGTGATCTAATTAAATTTGAGGACAAAAATATTTCTCCAGTAAAGTTCCAGGGCATATTTTATGCAATTGAAATAGTTCGCTTTAAAAAAATTCACCGTCACCTTACTAGAAACGTTGAAGACGAAGTGACAATTCTGTACCTCAGAACCAGTACGACGTTAGTCCAAAAATGGCGAGTTTCACTTTATTGTTTCATTGTAGGTAGAATCTTATTCCGCATCCACCCATGAGAACGTTATTCTATAAAACAAATTCCTTCACAATTATTTAACAGCATTTAAAGAGCACGAGTCCCATCTTTTGCATGTATTCGGCAATCGTTTTTACCCTCTGCTGAAAAGTTATGAAAATGGACTTACGTTAGTCTGGTTCTGAGGTACAGAATTAAGACAGCACAGTATCATGAAGCTCGTTCTAAGCTAAAATGGTTAATTAAATAGGTTGAAATTTGGATTTTTTCTTTAATGTATTTGTTTTTTTAATGGAAAAATTTAGCAACATTTCGAGGCCAGAAATTTTAACTGGGTTTTATTATTTAACTGCAAAAGTAAAATAGTTTGAAAATCAATTTGAAAATATTTTTTCTTTTAGTTATTTAGACTCCATATGCATTAAATTACAGTTTTGATTACTTTTCAGCAGGTGTGCCTCTTCACGTAAAGTCGTGTAAAAATGAAATGACAATTAAAACAGCTCAGCATCATGAAGCTCGTTCTAAAATTATGTGATTAATTAAATAAGTCGAAATTTCGATACATTTTTTTTTTCTTTTTCAAATGTTTATAAATGTGTTTGATATTTGTTTGTGGAACTGGCTCAAAGAAAAATATAATAAAATTTTGGAACCTAAATGTTTAAGTGTTTTTTTTTTTTTTTTTTTTGTATTTAATTATAAAAAATAAATAAACGTTCAAAACTACAATATCATTTTTTTAGTTTATTTATTTAGACTACGGGGAATTCTACACAAGAACAGGTGTTTTCAAAGTTTTGCAAATTTATATTTTTTCAACGTTTTTGATTACATGCATCTCAACATTTTAGCATCAGTTATTTATTTATTTGTTATTGATTCAAGAAAAATCGGCAAATCTTTAACTGAAAAGTATATGTACTAAATCTAAACTCATCGCAAACATCTTATAAGTAAAAGATGTTGAAGAAAATGTGCATTTAGTGTTTACCTATTTATTAAATATATGTATTAAGTATTTATATTATTATTGATGCATACTTCAAATATATGCCAAATCTTTTGTCATGTTTTATAAATGCATTTTTAAAAACAGAATGTCTGGTAGTTAGTGCAATTTAGGTTATTGATGTTCTTAAATTATTACATAAAAAGTTCCATGCATGCAGAATGTAGAATTCTTTTGCCTGATGCTGATTGTTCTGCTCGAAAAGTTGCAAATAAAAGCTCTAGTTAATCTGAGTTAAAAGTAAAAAATAAAGGTTTAAAATGAAAACTTTATAGAAAATAGTATTAAATTATAGCAGGAGATAATACGTTTGATTTCTGGTTAAAAAATCATTTCTGGTATCAAAATTTGTCAGTATGAAATGTGTGCACAACATAAGACACACTAATTGTTCACACCGTAAAAAGTTGTCTTCCTATAATTCAAAAGCTTTTGTGAATTTTCAGAAAGTAAAAGAGCTAAAAAATAATAAGAAACCTAGCAATATTGTGTTTTTATTTTTTTAAATCAAAAACGTATTTCCTTTTAAATGTATTCCTTCTTTTGGGTATTTTTGTTCATCCTACTTCTTTATTTCATATGCAAATAAATTTAAGATATTTTTGTTTCGACGAAATGATGTGATAAATAACATCTTTTCTAATGCAGTAAACATGTTTTCAAGTCATTAGATGATGAGCGTAGAATTTAACTCTTGAAAATTCAGCACCTGTCGTGCATTTTTCATTAACTAAAGCGCAACTGCTCGCCCTTCAGCGATAAAGATGATTCTAAAAAACTAGGTCATATTTTTATGGGCATGTCTGTTGACATAGCTTCTTTCGAGTAAGTCTTAAATAACGTTATTTTGAAATAATAAAATTGCTCTGATATTTTGCACCAAGTTACAAAATGTATTACAATGAACGTCAGATGACCAATGATCGATATAATGTCTTATTACGATGACAAATAAGTACACGTTAAAGAATGCACCGCAACATAAAGCAATAACTTTTTTAAAATGCACAGAAGAAAATGCTTGAAACTGTAATATTGAGCGAAACATACTGTTACAAAAATATAAAAAATTATGAATTTATATTTTTTAAATGTAAATAGATATATGTATACATATATATGTCTATACATTTAATTTTTTTCTCTACAGGGTGACAAGAAATAACTTGAACTCACATGCTACATTATAACTTTAATTCAAACAAAACTAATGCCACCCAACTTTAAAATAAGCATGAATACAACATTTCGTCTAATTTTTTTTAACGTTTTCAAACTGGCTATAAGCATAATGTATAAAAGCACTGATTTATTAAAAAGTCGATGCTTTTTAGAATCTGAAGTAAAATTTCCAGTTTATACTCTTTGGTTCATATTTGATTTTACATAATACATCAATCCGTTCATTGTACCAGCAAAATAATCGTTTCCGCAGTTAAACGCACAATCAATTTGACGGATTAGATTTCAGCACCTTTTCTGGAAACTTACGAAACTATAATCCATTTTTAAAAGCTCAGATACGGCTTTTCCGGGTAACAATGTCTGCCTTCCAAACAGCCGCTCTCCACTTGATATGGAATTTGAAAGAGCTGACATACATCATATCCGTTTCGATTCATAAACTTGACAAATGCGGTGCATTGTTCAAGCTAAATGGAAATTGAAGTTGGAATAAAATTTTTGCACAATATTTTGGTCAATCGCTACTTACTTGGATATACTTTTCGGCCGTCTGATATGCATTTAT
Organism: Uloborus plumipes; assembly: GCA_038373865.1. Lineage (NCBI taxonomy): Eukaryota > Metazoa > Arthropoda > Arachnida > Araneae > Uloboridae > Uloborus > Uloborus plumipes. Next base: position 201,510 of record JAXGGA010000543.1, on the reverse strand, counting down.
TCTTAAAGGTAACCAATGTAAACCACATTACATGATTCTTCCACGTTCATTGAAAAAATAATTTATGTAGGAAAAAATATTTTGCACTTTGACATCGTGAATTCAAATTAAGTTTTGTTGCAAGTTATTTCGATTTGCAATATGTATGTGTGTGTATGTTAAATACATACATATATATATATATATATATATATATATATATATATATATATATATATGTGGGTCATTCCATGTCAAGTGTCCCAAATTTCGGAAAAATCCCCACTCGACCCCCTCCGATTTTGATGAAAATTTTTTTGGATGTACATATAAGACTTGCATGAAACCATACCAAATTATAGCTCTATAAGCCTTATAGTTTAGCCGATAAAAATTATGGAAAAAAGGCCTCTTTTTCGTGTCTTGAAAAAAATGACTAAATCGTCAAGTTTGTGCTTTTATTGCTCGCGACCTAAGACGATTATCAGGCTCAAATTTGGTGATTCTGATCACTGTTTAGGGTAGAATAGCCTACTTGTGTGAAAAAAGCTCCATACTCTGTAGATTTTTTGCAATTTGCTGCCAAAGTTGGTAAAAATCGTATTTTGGTAAATTTTGATCATACGTTAACAGCTTGTATCTGCTGAGAGAATGACTTTCTGAAGCTAATTCTTTCCTCGTTCATAGCCTGATAGTTAGTCCGAAAGGTGTGCAAGTGGCATATCGATAGCTCAAATAATTGCTGAATTATGCGAGTTGAAATTCCAGTTAAATTTCTTTTTTCTCAATTTTGCCTCAATTTCAAAGGGCAATATCTCAAAAGGGACAGCTTGGATTTGAACTTTCTTTACATTATTGGAAAGAACACACTTTTCTTAACTACAAAACGTTATTTTTATTTTTGAGACAAACCAGTTTCAGGGGTTATTGCAGGTCAAAAATGTGTACGTCATTCAACGTGAAAACAAAGAAAAAAAGACGTAGACCTCAAAAGTTGATGTCAATTTGTTCTATTAAAATTTACAGAAGCTATTGTACTTATGGGTTGATAGAAAAAGCCTTTTTTAGATATTTTTGAACTTTAGTTTTTGTGTGCGCATCCGTAAAAACTCAAGAAATGGCAAAATAAAGTTTCGTTTTTAACCAAAATAATTATCTTCTTATCGCTGCTATAAGAGCTTGAGTCTTTTCCTATGTGTTATTTTTAAGCTCTTGAAATAGAATTTCGGATGATATGTCACTTGGCAAGGTGTCATTAATATTTTAAATTCATGAAAAGCATCGTTTCCTTTTTCAAAAAAAAAATAATAATAATAATAATAACAATAAAAATAATTAATAATTGAGATCAATAATAAATAAAACAGTTCATATGGTGTGTACGTGATAAAAAATATGTATAATAGGACTGCAGAGCCATTTTTCTAAAATGCGATAACGAAAGTTTTCGTTAGAGTTGAATATTGCAATTATTTCCACCGTGTAAATAAATGATAACAATAGTGATTGAAAATATGATAAGTATTAATTGAAAATCCATTCATTATACTGCCGAGGATGTGTTTAGATATTCAGACTATGATTGCAATTTGCCCATAAACAAAATTGATGAAAAATAGGAAAATTCTTTTTATGACCTTGAAACATTAACGACCTAGAGCCTTGCCAAGTGACATATCCTCCGAAATTCTGTTTCAAGAGCTTAAAAATAACACATAGGAAAAGACTCAAGCTCTTATAGCAGCGATAAGAAGATAATTATTTTTGTTAAAAACGAAACTTTATTTTTTGCCATTTATTGAGTTTTTACGGATGCGCACACAAAAACTAAAGTTCAAAAACATTTAAAAAAGGTTTTTTCTACCAGAACATAAGTACAATAGCTCCTGTAAATTTTAATAGAACAAATTGACATCAACTTTTGAGGTCTATGTCTTTTTTTCTTTGATTTCGCGTTGAATGACGTACATATTTTTGACCTGCAATAACCCTTGAAACTGGTTTGTCTCAAAAATAAAAATAACGTTTTTTAGTTAACCACTTAACTGTGTAGCCCGAGCTGAGCTCGGGCGGAGGTTTATGTGTCTTTGACTGTGTAGCCCGAGTTTTTTCAGTAGGGGCAGAGGGCTTTCCCGCCATTTTCTAGGTTTCTTTCCCCCTTCTCGCACTGCGGGTGTTCTTAGGTAAATTCCGATAAAGGAGCAACCGAGAGTCGATGGGCGTCAACTGTCAGTCCAATTTGTTTCCGCTCACTGGACCTGGCGCACCACGTGTTCAAGCGCATTCAGTAAGCACGTGCTCCCGCGTTTCTTGAAATGGCTGGATATTCAAAAACTGTATTTTAGGATAAAAACTAGTTCCTAAAAATCAATTATTTTTGCAAAATATTTCTAAGCCGAAAATTCAATTTCCAGCTGTCAAATAAATAAGATTTGGATTAGTTCTCGGTCTAAAATGAACATAAAAGTAGCTTCGTAATAATTGCAATAATTAGCGTGCCAGTATAAAATTATACTTAATCTGTTTGAGCATAAATAATCTACCACAGAAACGTACTTCTTTTTAAAAAAATCATAAAGTTGACGTGCTTTATAAAATGAAAGAGATCATACTCCAAATCTTATGTCTTTTGGATCCATATGGACTCAAAGTGACACAAAACAATGACCGATGGAATAGATTACACTTACTCCATAAAATGTGGATTATGTCACATGTCTTATTTTTTGATAGTTGATTCTTATCTACTTTTAGTCCTAAATCCGGGGATGAGTAGAAATATTTATCGTCACTCAACGAAGTTTTGCATAACTAATTTTCATATTTTCGTAAAATAAAAAAAGAAGAAACGAAAAACTCAAAAAAAGGGGGGGGGGGGAATTATGTCAAGCAATTTAAAATTAATAAATATCATTGGGCTGAATAAGTACTTTCATTTCATCAGATAAATCTGGACTAGTTTCGTCTTTCCTAAAAATAGTTTATAGAAAGTATTTTTTTTTAAATATGCTTTCTTTCAAAAAAAATTAAAATGTTTGTGATCTTTGAGCTATTGCATTAGTTTGTGTTTTCACTGTGTTTAAAATCAATACTATGTTGAAAATTATTTTTTGTTTTTTTGCTTTAGTACATATACATATTTTCAGGTAATATTTTAAGTTATAATTTTCAAAAATAAATTCGTTTCACTGTACACGGAATTTAGGATTAGTGAGATTCAAACGAATAAACCGTCTAAAACGCACCAACAGCAGCGGAATTAAGGGGCCGGGGAGCAGTGGCTTGGGCCCCTCTCAAAGGGATAAAAATAATCTAATTATATCATTAACTATTTCATGGTTTATTTCTCCATCGCATATGTAGCCATTTTCAAACTATTTCCTTAAAAAAAGAACACACATAAAACATATTTGAATAAAATCACTTTGATTCGCTGTGGGATTAATATTGCATTCGGCGGCCAGTGTAAAAGAATGCGTAAAACTGACAAGTTTATCAGAGGTACATGTAATATCACGATTCGTTAATTAATTCTTCTTCAATGGAAAAACGTGATTATTCTGTTTTGATCATTGTAGAAGTGTTTCTAAGTAAATATCGTGCATTATTATATCAATTTTGTTGAGTGTTATACTCTATGGTTTAGTAGTTGATTTTCCTAAAATGTAGAAAACGATATTTTACTACCACATTCGAAGAAAATTTTATGTAACATTTATGTATTTTAAAGTATATTTATTCACTTTAGGTTTTTTTTTTTTTTTTTGAAAACATCAAAAAGGACCTCATGAAAACTTTTTTTTTGTCAATAAAAAATATATTAAGGGGGGGGAGCACTTTTTGCTTTCGGGACCCTTCCCAAAAAATATTTCTGTATCCGCCCCTGCAAAGCAATATACATACAACTCACGTGTTACTTTTTTAAAAAATCAGCTAGAAAAATAACATAATAGTCAAAACTCACTGAAATCTTGTCACGTATTATTGCACGCAGAGTATTTTCATAAGCTACTTTTAAAAACACAAACTAATAGTAATTATAATCTACGTATGATTAAACTCGTACTGGAGGACAGCTAGAGTATTTTCTTGCAATATAAAGAGCTCAATGAAGCAGAAGTAGATATACAGAAGGAAGGAAAAGAAAAAAAGCTCATGCGCAAGACAAGACTTTGCGAATGAAAGAAAACGGGAGCTATCTATGAGCAAATTTACCTACAGCTCCGTTATGACATGTGAGATCACAGTTTTGTACTTGTTAGGTACTCATCAGTCAGGAATATTCAGTAACCGATTTGCAGGCAAATATCCTATGATTGTAGCCTACATCTTAAAATGTCAGGGGACGTTAAGGCAACCGATATAATCGATTTTGCGGTGTGAAGAGGTGTGATATTCGGGGTTCTACTGCATTTTGCAATATTTGTTTTGTTTTCAAACTACTGACCATAATAATATCCATTCAAATTTAAGACATTTCAAAAAAAAAAAAAAAAATTCAGGATTACTAATACAACCAACCAAGTTAGCACGTACTACCGGTACCCGACTGTAACTCTTGTGGAGGCTGGGCCCCACCTTTATTTGTTGACCTCCACTCCCTTCTTTGCTATACTGTACAGTGAAATAATAAAACAATTTAAGGCTTAGGTATTATCGTAACCACAGGCGTGGCCAGAATTACCTTCAGGAGGGTTCATTTCCGAACAAAAAAATCCTTACATGTGTCAAACTACTGTATTAAGATTGGCAGTAATATTCAGACCAAAGTCTCTGGGGTGGAGGAGGGGGGACACACTCCCCAAACCTCATATCCCTGCGCCACTGATATTAAATTTAATAATATCTTATATGACAGTATACTGTACATAAAACATTCATTGTAAGTATTGGTGATGTATGCTATTAATAATGCATTATAATATAAGATGTCAAATTTTGTTGCATAGTAATTTGACATAAATATTATAGGCAACTTATAAATCTAACAATAATGTAAATATAGGTCCTGTGTGTGTGTGGACTGATTACAAGAAATATTACTTTTTTTAGAAGTGTTTTTTCTAGATTTAATATTTACACCTTAGTATAGTGGAACATGTAATTGCCCAACTTTAACTTTATAAAAATTTGAACTACTTACTTAGTGCTCCTAAAATTTTGGTTCACTGGACCCTGGACCTAAGCTGTGTCCTATGTGCCTATGCCTTAATCTGTCCTGAGTGCAGATAAGTACAATGTTTACTGTCTATAACCGTGCATTCTCCGTTACTAATAACTTTCTCTAGTTTTTGATATGCAGAAAATGTTGGGAAACAAGTTCCATTTATCAATTAAGTTTCATTAAAAGGCTGACCATAACTGAAGTTTTGGGGCTTGGAGAACGTATCCTGTGTCACAGGGAAATTATATAGGAGCACTCACTGGCAGTTTGAGAAAAATAATTACTTAAATCAAAAATTTAATCACCATATCTAGAAATGAATTAATACATTTATGTTCGAAAAATAAACGAAATAAAACAACGTAAAAAACACAAATGAGTTCATCCATGAGCTCACATTGTTTGCATTGAAAAAGGCGTTCCTTGTAACGCCGAAACACGTATCTTCAATTTTCTTGTTCATTAGGGCTTTTTATGTTGCTCTATTTTCTTTTCTTCAAACGAAATTATTAATACATAACAAAAACCTTTTTATCTGGGGTTCACCTATTTGTGAACTAAGGGAATCTGTGATCAAGTTCGTTAAGATTAGATTCAGACTTATGTTAACGAAATATAATAATTCAATCACTATAGAATGTCAAGTATTATTATATAATGGATAAAACGTGTGATATGTTATACAAACATAACCAAAAATGTTTTTCAGGTAATAGGATTGAAATTCCAATCCTCCCCGATTGGGCGTATAATTTGATTTGAGCGAAATACATTTTGCAATTAAGTTTTCATATAAAGAATTTAATGTTGCACTTTTCAGATAGTGGAAAGTAATTTCTTTATCAATAATAGCAAATTATATGCCTTTAAAAATATACTTTAGATTTAATTTCTCTGATTGCTGCAATTTTAAAGTAGAATTGCAAAACCCAAGTTATAACCATACTAGCTAACTAGCACTAACAAAATAATATTACATTTGAACGAAACAAATATTATTCAGAAAATTTCGCAATTAACTTTTTCGAAAGAGCTTCAAGCAATGGTATTTCAAAAAAGTTCCCTGGTAGAACGAGTCCAAGAATAAAAGAAAGCAACTCAATGCATACCATCGCACTGTAGCTGTCATCCTCACCCTTCCCCTCTACCCATCAAGGTCAGCGTTACCACCCACTCTTTAGTTCGCTATCGGGTACTGGATCACCATAATGGGCTGGTTAACGAGGCAGAAGCTCCTTTGTAAATTGAAGGGGGCAAGCAACATGTATTGCTGGGAAGTGAACATTGCTCTTCAAAATGTTTACACAGAAAGTGACCAGTTTTGGGGAAGAAGTTCCCCCAGTAAAGAGGTTAAGGAAAGTGTGTTCTTTCCAATGATGTAAAAAAAATTCAAATCCAAGATGACCCTTTTGAGATATTGCCCTTTGAATTTGAGACAAAATTGAGAAAAAAGAAATTTAACTGGAATTTCAACTCGCATAATTCAGCAATTATTTGAGCTATCGAGATGCCACTTTGCACACCTTTCGGACGAACTATCAGGCTATAAACGAGGAAAGAATTAGCTTCAGAAAGTCATTCTCTCAGCAGATACAAGCTGATAACGAATGATCAAAATTTACCAAAATAGGATTTTTTACCAACTTTGGCAGCAAATTGCAAAAAATCTACAGTGTGTGGAGCCTTTGTTACACAAGTAAGCTATTTTACCCTAAACAGTGATCAGAATTACCAAATTTGAGCCTTATAATCGTCTTAGGTCGCGATCAATAAAAGCACAAACTTGACGATTTGGTCATTTTTTTCAAGACACGAAAAAGAGGCCTTTTTTCCATAATTTTTATTGGCTAAACCATAAGGTTTATAGAGCAATAATTTGGTATGGTTTCATGCAAGTCTTATATGTACATCCAAAAAATTTTTCATCAAAATCGGAGGGGGTCGAGTGGGGACGACTCGTACACTTGACATGGAATGACCCATATATAAAAAGTTAGTAGGCCATGTTGACTGGAGACAACATTGTCTGGCTACATCGGTTTTATCTTATGAACGGCAGAATAGCAACTGCGGTCGAAAAGGGAAATAAATAGCAATTCGGTCATTGCTCAATAAATGAGTCATTAATATAATTTATAAATAGAAGTACAAGGGCGATTCTCTGTAAACTCGTCATTTTTCACACGAAATCTGTCCGGGCACGGTTTTTTGAAATGCTCGTATAATTATAATACTATTGCCTAGTATAACTAGGCATGGGACTGTGCCAGGTGACTGTGTTTTTGCTCTTTGTTGCGTAATATCTGTAAAACTATTGGAACATAATTAGTTACGAGACTACCTATAAATTTAGGCACAAATAAGGGACATAATAACTAATAACTAATATGTTTTATAATTAAATTAATTGACATTAATAAAATCACTTCCCAGAGGACTGTTTTCTCAACGACCCTGATGCATATTTTCATCACAAATGTGGCTCTCAAACTAAGCAAAGTAGCGTTTCAACATTGTTCTCGGCGATTTCGGAAAATTCACACTGATTACTTTAAACTTCATGCCAAAAAGAATTTGCAAAAGTTATAGATTTTTCGTATTTCGCTTTGAATTTGTTGCATGGGACGGTTTGAAAAAACTCCGGACAGAATTTACATGGCAATTTTAAGTTTTCGAAATATGTAATTATACCTTATTTCATAAGAAAAATATAGCTTCATTATTATATTTTTAGATATTAATTACCGAATTTATGTAGCATTAATGGGTTTTTTGAAATACTCTCTTTAACAGTTAGACTATGGGATTGGGACAGCCAAGGGACTGTGTTTTTGGCGCTTAGATAATTTCTAGAAAAAAATATTAAATTGTTATCACTCCAAATGCAATTGGGCCACAAAGTATTAATGCTTTACTTGTATTAATAGCGATAATTACTTTATTACACTTTATTATTTTTAAAATACTCATTCCGGACTGCCAATTACCAGTTTACAGAGAATCACCCATAATATATCAATGATTTATAAAGAAATTTTTCGTTACTTAAACGAAGGCAATCTGAAAAGTATTTTTTAAGTAAATAAAAGAGTCAGTGGCAACAATATTGAGATTTTCATGCGACAACGTCTATTTCGGCGGTCAATAATGTCTTCCTGTTGCTATAGTATATGACATTCCATTAATTGCTATCCAGCTGTACCATTATTTTTGTCGAGTTTTGTTTATTTTTTGCCAGATTTAGCAATAAATGTGTTGTTTCTGCTATCACAGAATCATTAAATCTATACTCGGAGCTCGTTCATCTGCGATATAGCACTGAGAAAGTAAAAGAAACAAAAAGTGAAACATTCGAAAATTACTTTCTTCGGTAAAAATTGCAATTTCTAAGACAATAAAAGTTTTTCTGACTTGTTTTTGAACAATACGTGAAATAATTTGCTTATAGATTTATTTTTGAAAAACTTGGTATCAAACTAAAGCTCTGTTCAGTAAAAGGTACTAACAAAAATTAAAAAGACTTATAACTAATAAAATTGATAAATACCTTTGTGGATAAAAATAAAAGCATATAAAACAACGTTGAAAAGCAGAAATGCACTGGAATGCTGCAGACACGCGCTTTTGGCGTTTCAAGAAACGCCTTTTTCATTGCAAAAATGTGATTTTATGGATGCAAACACATCTGATAAAAGCTTTTGTCTGATGTCTGTGCATTCGATGTCGTAGTACTGGTGCATAAATGTAAACAATACTTTTCTGTGTTGTTTTTTTGGTTTTATTGAAAGAAATTAGGGGTTTTCTTTCTTTCTTTCTTTTTTTCTTCATTTATTTATTTATTTATTTATTTATTGGTTTATAAACTAGCAATTGGTTCTTAAAGTAAGCCTTTGGGTCCAATTTGTTTAAAAATATCAAGTTTTGTTTCTTTCAATGTATTTTTTTCTTAACTTATTTTCTGGAGCATTTTATGGTATTTTCTTACTTAGATATTTCGCTGATTAAGAAACGGAGGAAAGTCACGCAGCTGTATCATAATTTAAAAACTGACGAAACTAAGGAATATATCATTCTCATTTACTAATATGTATTTATTTTCTTAAAACAACACCATTTTTTAATTACTCTTGCTTTAAATTTTGTATTTAATACATTTATTACCAAATAAGCAATTCCATGACAAACATATTATTTTAACCTTTTCCTTACCGCGATATGAATCTGGCACAAAAGCTTTATTCGATAGTTGGTTATAATGCGGTAAAGGGCTCATTTAAATTAGTAGATGGGACAATTGCTATGACTATCATGCATGAAATGCCCTATTTATTGGACACAGGTGGAATTCAACCATAAATATAATTAATTCGTTCATTGTGCACATTGAATGTAACTCTACTGTATGTTTTATGTCACTTGCTCAATTCACCCGAAAGAGCTTTCTCCAAAACAAACGAAATACTTCAAAAGATTATTTAATTATAATAGCATTGTTTATATATATGCAAAGTACAACAGATAACTCAACGATAGATAACTGAGCTAAAAGCAAAAATAACAATTTTATAGCACTTTGTGTGCTTGGCGAGTTTTTCTACAACGAATTCTCTAGGAGACATTTGAAGTTACTCGTTTTTACTACTAATGCAGCTTTGTAATAGCCAAGTCAAGGGTGAACAAAGGACATATTTTAAAAATACGTGGAGTTCTCTTATTTACAATTTAAGACATCGTTCTGCGTTTGAACATAAATACTCGGTTGTGTCATAAGTTATCTCAAAAAATAATAGCTTGGTCAATATTAAAAGTCATGACGTATGCGAGAGGAACCAAACAGACTGGTTCTGATAAAAACTTTCAAGCACTAAAACTTAAAGAGAAATTCTTATTGATGTACTACAATTTAAACGTTATGCACGTCTTTCACATAATTCGAATAGGCTTTTTTTTAACCGTTTATTCAGTAAATCATATTTAAACTATTCGAAAACGGTAACTCCAGGAAGGAAAAAAAAATAGCTCGAAGTATTGCCAGTTATGAAGAATTGGTATAATTAGGCTAAGACTGCAGAAATTTTTTAGTAATAGAAAGACTTTTTAACAACTTAAAGTGCATTTAGTTGTTGATAGATTCTGATTACTATGTGAGTTCAAGCTCATTAGCTTTTGTGTAGCATACATGAAAAGTATTGGCAATTCCTGTTTGAAAAATAGCTTGATTTCAATGAACTGTAACTCAGGTTTGTCACCTTCCATCATCTTTTCGTTAGTACCACTATAAATAACAGATTTTTTCCAATCAGAATATTTATATAAACAACCAAATGCACTTTAGATTCCCAAAAACATTACGCTTCCAGTGTAATAAAAATTTCTGGAGTCTTAGCCTAATTATGCAAATTTTTCATAACTGACAATACTTCGAGCTGTTTTTTTCTTCCCCATTCGAAAGAGCACCATCGAAAAGAAACTCTTTTCGATAGGAAAAAATATTTTTTTTCTAATGGTGCCAACGAAAAAACGATGGAAGGGGACAAACCTGAGATACAGTGAGTTGAAAACAGGCGACTTTTCACGAAAATGATTTTGATAGACACTTTGGACGACAATATCTTTTACAAAATCAATATTTAAGCTCTGCAGCTGAAAAACATTAAAACCAAGTATTTAAACAATGGAACTACAAAGTAAGAAGTTTTAAATTGCTTTTGTTAAAAATTTATGACAACCAATCTGAAATGAAGGAAAAAATTGCCCATCACGTTTTTTCGCAAATTTAGATGCGTGCTACACAAAATCTAAAAAGCGCAATCTCACAAAAAATACTGGAGAGTATTGACAACTAAAAGTACTTTAAGCTCCAAAAATATTAGGCTTCCAGTGTGATAAAATTTTCTGCAACCTAAACCTAAACATTGCAACTTGTTTCACAAAGCTGATCCGAAATTTTAAACCACATTTTTTGCGGGATCCTATCTCCTCCAGGTTTGGATCTTAGAAGCTAAAAATTTGCACAGGTTAGTTTCATAGGTATGTCTACATCCCTGTAACATTTAATCTAAATCGGAGATGATCGGGTGGGGATCACTCGTTCACTTGACATGGAACGACTCAACTGCATCATTTGTCTATGAACAATTATACTGATTACTTTTGAATATTGGATAAACACCTTTTTACTTGAAGGAGCAACAAAAGAAAAAAAAAACGTTTTTCGCGCAAAAATTGCAGAGTGGTGCACAAAAAACATATGTTTCAAGGTTACAGAGAACCCATTTTGATGACTTTCAGTTTGAAAGCTCACACTTCTTTGCATTGAAAAAGGGGTTTCTTGTGACCCGAAACATGTGTCTGCAGCATTTTGAACTTTTTGTACTAAAAACGTTGAAAACTCTTATTTGCTTTTAAATGTTTTTCTCAAGTTTTATCAGACATGAAGCTTCTAAATTTTGACATTCATCGTTTGGAAAGAAATGTGACTCTAGACTTTTTTACACAAGATATCGATTTTTTTACCTGCGTTCTCTTAGGCTAATTCATCTTAGCTTTTTCCATTAAAAGTTTCATTTACTTTTCTAAATACAGGAAAAGCTTTTTTCGTTTCCCGTTTTTGGTTTCTCCTTGTATTGTGAAGAAAGAAATAATAAATGATATGTGAGAAAGTAATCACAGCTCAATAGTTTAAGAAAAGAGGCATTTCCATTAAAAAGAAAACTAACCATTATATAGATACGTCCTATTCAATCGACACTCAAAGCATAAAATTACTAATGGAAGAGCAAAAATTGAAGCGAAAAGAGAGCTTCTAAGAATTACAGGAGTTTAGGCAAAAATATAAATGAAATTTTTATAAAAGGGTTTGTTTTTGTTTTTCAACTCCCGATAGGCTATAAAAAAAGATGGATGAATATGCAAAAAAAAAAAAAATATTTTATCATCAAAAGTAATGTACAATGCAGGTTATTTCTGTCTACATAATCAGCTTAACGATTGAGGCATTCTTCATATCTGTGAACAATCTTCACAATACATTGCTCATAAAATGTTGCCGCCAATAATTGTAAGTGAATTTTGATGGTGTCTTTGAGTTCCACGTCAGTTTGGAAGCACTGGCCAAGGGTGCCAGCTTTAGGGTGCTTCCCCAAGTTGGGGAAAAGATTTCTTGGATATGAGTCGGGACGAAATAGTGGGTGTTCAAAAGTGCCCCATTGAAATTGTTGAAGGGGCCGCTGGGTTGATACGAGAGCTGTGAGAACGGGCATTGTCATTGATCATAACAGCTCCAGTGGTCAGCACGACTCTTCGTTTGTTTTGCATAGCTCTCTTCAAGCGTCACAAGTTTCACAATAAGTATCTGCGGTAATTCGCAAAACATTTCTAAATTCACATTTGGCGGAAAAATCAATAGCGACAGTATTTTTTGTGTGACTGCAGCTTTACAGAAAAAGTCGTGCTAGACTCACAAGTGACAAGATGTGTGAAGGGAGAGATACATAGTCGCCTACTGCACCCGCTAACCCCTTCCGCATTTCTGGCCATCACACTGCGCAATCAGACGTTGAAAAGAAAACAACCCTCGCGTGTATATTATATTCTATTTAAAAACATTTCGCTGTTTATTTAAAAACTTGCAGGCTAAAACTTAATTTAATGTTGGAATATGTACGTACTTCACTCAATCGAAATACAACAGAAGTTCGAGTTTTTTAGAAATCTTGGATTATTACAAAATGTTCAATACCAATTAGTAAGAACAGTTTACGCATACGTTATTTTTATGCATGAAATAAGAGAAATTAAAATTTTTAATTGTATAACATTGTGCTTAAATATAAGATCAAACTTTCATATTTATTAACTAAGAAACCTCTTAGGAACTCCCCCCCCCCCCCCAAATGCTTTTAGGAGAAAGTAACGTAATGTAGAGCTGATAATTACACCTAATTCCCCAAAACTTATATAAAAAAATAATTTTGTGAAAAAAGTTCAATATTGTCAAATTTTCGTACGTTTGTCGAATATTTAAATATATCATATTTTCAACCTTGGAGTGAATGTTATTTGTTTGACATTTCAACTTTTTTGTATATCTTTCACTTGAACAAATTGTATAGACCAATTTTTGGATGTTTTATACACAGTCCAGTCACATTAATGTGACCACCTGGCAAAAGCCAGAATAACCACCTTTCGCAGAGCGGACTGCTGTGAGCTGTACAGAATGCATATCAGTTAGGGCCCTAAAGTTATTCGCTGCATCCATACACTGCAAAAAATGAACGGTTGTTTTTGCAGTATAATACTGGCAGCCGAGGTTCCAATTTAAAACTGTAAACTGCACAGTAATAAATTGTAAAACTATTGGTAGTTTACAGTTTCGTACTGTAAAATTGAAAATGTCACAGTTTATTGCAGTAAAATTTAACTGTATTTTACTGTAAAAACAACAGTCTAATGCTAGCAGCAGAGGTTCCAGTTTAAAACTGTAAAATGCACGGAAATAAACTGTCAAATTAGCAATATTACAGTTGATTATTGTAAAATTAGCAATTTAACAGTTTAGTACTGTAAAGTTAGCAATTTAACAGTTTATTAATATAAACTTAGCTGTATTATACCGTAAAAACAACATTCATTTTTTACAGTGTAGCCGAGGACGTAACATCACATACTGTCTAAAATTTTTTCGTGCGACCTCCAAGACATCTGCGCACGCGCCAAGTCTCTTCGGACTTTCTCGAAATAGGGGGGAAAAGCAACGAGGAAGTAGTAAGCGAACAAAAGCTGAAGGCATCGGGTAGTGCGCATCCTAAACCTATCTCCCCTTTTTTCAGAAGGAAGCGTCCGTGGCTCCCAGGCGCACAATACGCAAACAGACAATAATTGAATTTTCGGAGACAACTTTACATAACATTTGATACATTATACACAGAATCATGTATAATTACATGAAAAAGATTAAGTACTGTGGCGAAATCTTACCTATCTAATCCAACGACAGTCAGCGTATAAACAGAAACAGTCACCGAAGCATGTTGCACAAACTGTACGACTGGACAGAACTCGGGCAGGAAAATCCAGCGCCCCAGAACAAAGTCCGTGTAAGTGAAAGGAATCGAGAAAACTGCCATCGTCACGTCGGACAGCGCTAAATTCACCAAGAACAGCCTCAGTGACCTCCGTTTTCCAAGCAACAAGACAGCAATGGCTGCTCCGTTCCCACCAAGAGCTGCCAGAGCCGTGCAACTGTACAGAACTATCAGGAAGAGCTGCATGTTTGGCCCGATTGCCTCCAAAGATGAAAACAGTTCTTCGGGGTCCAGATAAGTCTCGTTAGAAGAATTCCAATCCATCTGTTTATTTTACAATGCCACCTGCAATAAAAAGGGGGGAAGGACAAACAGTAGGTTTAAACTATAATTATAATTAAGATAAAAACTTAAATTTGTTTCTGGTAGAAAAAAGTTTTACAATCCAGAGCTACAATCAGGTGTTTCCTGTGTTTCTATAAGTTTGAATAATTTCCTGTCCAGTGAAAAGTAGATGTTGTTTTTACAGTATAATACAGCTAATTTTACAGTAATAAACTGCAAAATTGCTAGTTTCAGTTTATTACAGTGCCTTTTAAAGTTTTTAACTGAAACCTGTGCTGTACTATACTGAGCTAATTTTACGGTAAAATTGCTGGTTTTTAGCCTACTTTCCCATTAAAAATAAAAGAAAGACGAAAAAAGCATTAAAAGTAGCTTAATGCATCTAAAAAATATCGCCAAGTCCAAAAAATATCGCCAAGTTAAAAAAAATATCGCCAAGTCCAAAAAATATCGCCAAGTTAAAAAAAATATCGCCAAGTCCAAAAAATATCGCCTAGTTAAAAAAAAAAAAAATGGGAAAAATGAATATCGAAAAATTAAAAATTTGAAAGTAGGGTATTGAGATGGGGAATTTGTGTGTCGGTCTGTCGGTCTGTCTGTCCCCCCCTAATAACTTTTGAATGAACATTCCGATTTGGACAAACTTTTTTTTTGTTGGAAAGATCTCGGCGAGTACAGCTCATTCCCATATTTGATTTTTTGATTTGAACAATTTTTGGTTCAATTTTGAGCCGTTCAAAAAACCGGTCCCGCGATACTAACTTTTTAATGAACAGTCCGATTTGAACAAACTTTTTTTTGTTGGAAAGAACTTTTCAAGGGTACTTCATTCCCGTATTTACATTTCCGATTTGAACAATTTTTCGTTCAACATTGAACCGCTCAATCAAGCTGTCACCCCTAATAACTTTTGAATGAACAGTCCAATTTAAACAAACTTTTTTTTGTTTGAAGCATCTCGGCAAGGATACTTTATTACCGTATTTAAATTTTCAATTTGAACACTTTTGGTTCAACATTGAACCGTTTAAGCAACCTTTCTCCACCTAATAACTTTTGAGTGAACCGTCCGAATGGAATAATTTTTTTTTGTTCGAAAGATCTCAGCGAGTGCAGCTCATTCCCATATTTGATTTTTCGATTTGGACAATTTTTGGTTCAACTTTGAACCGTTCAAACAACCGGTCCCGCGATGCTAACTTTTGAGTGAACAGTCCGATTTGAACAAACTTTTTTTTGTTCGAAAGATCTTTTCAAGGATACTTCATTCCCGTATCTACATTTTTGATTTGAACAATTTTTCGTTCAACATTGAACCGCTCAAGCAACCTTTCCCCACCTAATAACTTTTGAGTGAACCGTCCGAATGGAATAAACTTTTTTTTGTTTGAAAAATCTCGGGGAGGCTTTCCCATACATTCCCATATTTTGCTTTTTGATTTGAACCATTTTTCGTTCAATATTGAACCGTTCAGAAAAAAAAATAACATTAGCGTCTACGGGGAATTTAAGTTGAATGTTGATCCTGAACTTAAAGTCGGATTTCCTTCAAATTAACTTTGTAAGAAAATGGTTTTGATAAATAATGTTTGTAACGTACTTTTCTGAGTAATCTTCTGTGAGGACTCCGATTCCGACTCCGACTCTGCAAACGTGGCGGAAATGCAGGCTCAGAAAAAAAATTACTGACTGTGCAGACGATATTTTGTTTATTTATTCATTTGTTTTATTTTATTTATTATTATTATTATTATTTGGCAGACGATGTTTTTTTTTTTGTAACAAAAATTTTTCATTCACGAGAACATTTTATTCTTTATTTATATTTAACAACTGGCAACAGATTAAAAGTGAAATTCGAGACATTTTATTAAAGAACGAGTTTTTTTTTCTTTTTTTTTTCTTTCTTTGATAAAATGTGTTTTGATGCTCTTTGTACTTTTATTTATTTATTTATTTATTTTATTATTATTATTATTTTATTTTATTATGCGAGAATGCCGATGTCGATGTACGGGAAAGTAGGCTCGTTTAGTTCTTGACAGAACTTCTTGTTATAGTATTAAACTGTATATTACTTGTGTTACAGTTCATTACTGTGCTTTTACTGTTTTAAACTGGAGCCTCTGATGCCAATATTACACTGTAAAAACAACAGCTTTTTTTACAGTGTGTACATGACTTCACGATTTTTATTCATTCAAAATATCACAGAAAAAACAAGCTAATCAACAGGGGCGTGGAATTGTTTGATTTACTCTCTGCTGGTAAAGGTAATAATATAAATAATTGACAAACAACGGTTTGAAAAAAAAAACTTATGTACGTTTATTTCTGCAACTATTTCTAATACAAAAGCTGATACAATGTACATTTGTAAGAAGATAGCGTGTACATTCAGAGTCATAAAGCAACTAGTGAAAAGGAGGGATGAATAAGGAAAAGTTACAGCATTCCGTAAGATAATGTTGCACAAAAAGAGATATGACAAACCAGATGGAAGAGAAGTAACGATAGCTTTGTTTGAAAGAAGAATATAAAGTTTCACCTATTGACAAGCATTTTATTTACAAATATGGATTCTTTTTAATGTTAAAAACATACATAATAATGGCAGTTTCTTTTTTCATGGTGGTTTCAAATAATAATAATAAAAGTAATAACAATGAGAATGATTCTTGTTGAGAGAGTCAGGTGTCTAGTCGAAGAAAGTTTTATTAATACGATATCTCTGTGCAAAAATCACCTATTCATTAATTTTAATTTCAGCGGGAAAAACATGATATTGTTCATTATTTAAATGACTTGGAAATTCTTGAAAAATCTATATTAAAAAACGTTTTTTTGCTTCCGAATCTTTCTCTATTACGAAAACAAGCTTTTTGAAATGTAAATTAACCCATTAATGCCTGACATTTTTATATACTGGAAATATTTTGTATACTGGTTACAAACAGTGTTTAATGGACAGGAAAAATAATAAAAAAAATATTATGTAAAAAATATTTTTTTTATTAAGGAAAAAAAATCGTCCCTTAAAAGTTACGATAGACCCCAGAGGGTACATACTTTTTTCACTATTTTTTTTTCTGCCTATGATATAATATTTAAAAAGACATTTTATAAGAAGAAATAAAATTAGCAATTAACATAAACTGGGAAGCTGGGAATAACTTTGAAAACTTAGCTTTTTTCATGAGATTGTGAACAATGTCATTTTTGATAAAGATTATATTAAAACTGCTACAGAACACACTTTACTATGGTTATGTGCTGCAATCTGTTAATAAGGAATTGAAACAATACCAAGGTACTAATTGAACACTATTGTTTGGTTGAAATGTTCATTTTGAGGAAATTAAGACCCTTTTTTGAACGGACCCTAAAAGGGGACGCTAGGCATTAATAGGTTAATTTAAACTATCCAAGTTATATTTATTTAATAATTTATTTATGTTTCATTTTATTGAGTTATATTTATTGAGTTTAAAATTAGGAAAGAAAATATATGTCCCTTAACTGACTAAGTAGCAATTATTGTTGCAGTCCCGTGACTACAATTTTCAAAGAAATATTCAAATCCGTAAAATCTACACTTATCTACTAATAATAAAGCTGAAGGTGGGTCTGTCTTTCTTTCCTTCTGTTTAACTTCTTACTTTCTGTTTGTCTGTCTGTGACCCGCGTAGCCCCGAAACCGTTCGATCGATTCTCTTAAAAATTGGCACAAAATTAGTTCGTAGCATGGGTGTGTGCATTAGGGTGGGGCGAAAAATAAAAAGTTTTTCAGATCAACTTCTAATAGTTGCCAAAAGTTAACTTTGGTGATAGTTAACTTTTGTGCAAACTTTGAGAAAAATCGGTTAATATCTTCAGGGGACGCTGCGATCACAAAGTTTTATCATAGCTTTTATCGAGATTTTATGGTTAAAATATGAAAAACAATGCCGTTAGCTGATCTCATTGCATTTTTTTACTCATAAGATATATTCATGTATTCAAAGCATATGAAATAACTCACAAAAAATTATTTTATATGATATATTTATATTTCAAGCATTTAAAAAGAAATAAAATCGTGAAAAAAAGGGATTTTTTTAAAATATAAATATATCATATAAAATAATGTTTGTGAGCTATTTCATATACTTTTATGCATGAAAACATCTTTTGAGTAAAAAAAACGCAAAGAGACTAGCTAAAGGCATTCTTTTTGATATTTTAACCATAAAATCCGTAACAAAGCTATGGTAAAACTTTGCGATTGCAGCGCCCCCTGAAGATATTAACCGATTTTTCTCAAATTTTGCACAAAAGCTAACTATCACCAAAGACAACTTTTGGTAACTATTAGAAGTTGATCTGAAAAACTTTTTATTTTACCCCACCCTAGTGTGCATCTCGAAGCGATTTTTTGAAAATTCTATTTCGTTCTTTTTCTATTCTAATTCTTAGCTCATTTTTCATACAAATTTAAAAAAATATTTCATACACATTTTCAAATCTTATGTCATTCGAAAGCTTAAAATTTTCTGCTAAAAATGATATCAATTAGAAATTTCTACGAGCATTAGAAGAGCTGTAATAATTGTTTTTAAAATCCCGGAAATTCAAGGCTTACTTAGGGCAAAGCAAGCCAAACGATTCTAAAATGGTTAAACTCGAGAATAAAATTTGAAAATAAAGATAAAATAAATTATTTTATCACAACCGGAAGTGAACTTTTCATGTTGCTACAATGTTTTTTTTAATACCATTTTTTGCTTCATTCTTTTTCCCTTAATAATTTTCAAAATGTATTTGTTTTTGTAGCAATCCAAACTCCTAGCCTTATTAAAATGAGTTTTTTAACTGTTGTAAAATTATCGCCTGTTTTTTTTTTTTTAATCAGTTCTTGAGGAATTGAAACTCGGTAAATTATAAAAATATCGTATAAATTGCGATATTGCAACGTTCTTTCTAAAGTGTGTCATTTCGGAAATAGTAATATTTTGTTTTTGAAGTTAGGAAAGAAAATTTTCTTCTTCTTTTAAACTTTGGCAAGATTTCTGTTGGCTTCTGTGAGGAACAAAATTGTTCTTATTTTCTCTTTTGGCTCATTTTTGTGCTCCTCTCCTTGGGGTTGCATTCGAATATCTAAAAGGGGGTGTTTTACCCTTTTTATGTAGTAAATGAGTTAATTTCAATGCAGACAAAAGTGATATGCATTGACGCCACCACTTGGCGATATATCGCCAAGCTTTTAGTCGCCAAGTGTTTGACGCCGATTTGGAGACACATTGCCAAGTTGGCGACAAATTTGGATTTTTTTTTTTTAATTCGGGTTCAATTTGGCGCTATTGGCGATATTTTGCGAAAAATATAATGAATGACATTAAAATCGGCGATATTTAGGAGATTAATCATTGTAAAACATTCTTTTGCATTGTTTCGTGGCAACTAGGGATGTAAATGTTTGAATTGTTATCTTGCTCACTCCAAGCACTATTTTAGCACTTAAAGCATCTACTAAGAAATCTACACGTAAAAGGAAGTAGTGTGAGGTCCATATCAGATTTTTTTTCTCTACTTTGAAGGAATTATAGTTGAATTATAGCTAAAATAGAGTGTTTTTTCTGCTATATCAATTATTTTCCAAATGAACTTTTAACTTTATACCACGGGCAAAGCCGTGCGAGTACCGCTAGTATATAAATAAACTGAATAGCTGTTCTTAAGAAATTGATGAAGAGTCCTGAAAATCGTAAAAAAGTCACATATGTGCTGATCACACAATTCACTTCAGAAAACGTTCAAGATAAGTAAATAAATAAATGAATAAAAACATTTTTATATACGTGCTTCTAGACTATATGTGCTCTATCCTTTATCAGATAAAAATAAAGAAAGAAAGTGGGTGATTTTTAGTCTACTTTCCTGTTAAAAATAAAAGAAAAACGAAAAAAGTATTAAAAGTAGCTTAATGCATCTAAAAAATATCGCCAAGTCCAAAAAATATCGCCAAGTTAAAAAAATATCGCCTAGTCCCAAAAATATCGCCAAGTTAAAAAAATAAAAAGGTAAAATGAATATTGAAAAATTAAAAATTTGAAAGTAGGGTATTGAGATGGGGAATTTGTGTGTCGGTCGGTCGGTCGGTCGGTCTGTCGGTCTGTCTGTCCCCCCCCCCCCTAATAACTTTTGAATGAACATTCCGATTTGGACAAACTTTTTTTTGTTGGAAAGATCTCGGCGAGTACAGCTCATTTTTCGATTTGAATAATTTTTGGTTCAACTTTGAACCGTTCAAACAACCTGTCCTGCGATGCTAACTTTTGAATGAACAGTCCCATTTGAACAAACTTTTTTTTGTTCGAAAGATCATTTCAAGGATACTTCATTACCGTATCTACATTTCCAATTTGAACAATTTTTCGTTCAACATTGAACCGTTCAAACAAGCTGTCACCCCTAATAACTTTTGAATGAACAGTCCGATTTAAATAAATTTTTTTTTTTGTTCGAAGGATCTCCGCAAGGATACTTCATTACCGTATTTAAATTTTCCATTTGAGCATTTTTTCGTTCAACATTGAACAGTTCAAGCAACCTCTCCCCACCTAATAACTTTTGAGTGAACCGTCCGAATGGAATAAACTTTTTTTTGTTTGAAAGATCTCGGAGAGGCTTTCCCATACATTCCCATATTTCGCTTTTTGATTTGAACCATTTTTCGTTCAATATTGAACCGTTCAGAAAAAAAAATTAGCATTAGCGTCTACGGGGAATTTAAGTTGAATGTTGATCCTGAACTTAAAGTCGGATTTCCTTCAAACTAACTTTGTAAGAAAATGGTTTTGATAAATAATGTTTGTAAAGTACTTTTCTGAGTAATCTTCTGTGAGGACTCTGATTCCGACTCCGACTTCGCAAACATGGCGGAAATGCAGGCACAGAAAAAAAATGACTGACTGTGCAGACGATTTTTTGTTTATTTATTCATTTGTTTTATTTTATTTATAATTATTATTTTTTTTTTTTTTTGGCAGACGATTTTTTTTTTGTAACAAAAATTTTTCATTCACGAGAACATTTTATTCTTTATTTATATTTAACAACTGGCAACGGATTAAAAGTGAAATCCGAGACATTTTATTAACGGACAAGTTTTTTTTTCTTTTCTTTTTCTTTCTTTGATAAAATGTGTTTTGATGCTCTTTGTACTTTTATTTATTTATTTATTTATTTATTTTTTATTTATTTATTTATTTATTTTATTTATTTTTTTTTGAAAACGATGGAGGATTTTTTCTACGGAGGAACTGTAACAGTTTCTCTTTAAAAGATGCGACAAAACTTTATTTAGTCGTTAATTACTTTTTACGTGTCTTTTTCATCTGATGAGAGGGGTATATTTTGCTTTTCGAAATCAGCTCTAAGTGCTAAAAAGGTATGTTTGACATAATTTTTAGTCTCAGATAATCAAGAGAATAGTGATCAGATGTGAGAATGCCGATGTCGATGTACGGGAAAGTAGGCTCGTTTAGTTCTTGACAGAACTTCTTGTTTTATTTATGTCGTTTCTAACTGGTTTTGTTCACCTAAAAAGTGAAATTTCAATTTCAATTTGAGCCAACTCATGTGTCAAATCATACAAAGAAGAAGTTCATCCAAAACTCAACGAACATATTTTTCTGTTTATCCACAAGGAACAAGCTATAATCAACAACTCTCGAAATAGACTTGACTTATAATATAAAACAAAATTTTACATTACATATTGTTCTCCTTAACAATCGTAGAAAAATAAAACATACACACACACTGTCGATTCTTGAAATAAATCTTCTTGAATTTAGATTAGAACTGTTTCATTTATTTAATTTATTATTTTACTTTATTTATTTATGTATTCGATTTAGCTTAGCTTTATTTTATTATTTTTAGAATTACTCTTTTAGTTTAAACCACGATTAGGGTCACATTATTTCACATATCCATTTTTTAAGTTAAAATATCGAATATTGAATCAAAATAACGAAACTTTTTTTTTTTTTTTTGCACAGAAAAAAAAACGATTACGCGGTTATGGCTTGTTTATTCTCACAAAGTGCTAAGATTCATATTTCAGTAGGTTTTTGATAATAATCAGAGTAGGAAAAGTTAAAGCAAGGACAGTTTTTTAATGTGTAAGAAAAGGGGGGGGGTAACACTTACTCAGGGTAAATCTTCCCCCTAGTTCATTACTTCACAACTGAACAAGTCAAGGAAACGAGTATATTAATTAAAAACCTCGGTTTTTTTTTTTCAATTAAATTAAGGACTTTTAAATTTGAGCAGAATATATTATGCAAGCACTTGTTTTGTTGCATAAAAAAAAAACTTTTTGATTTTAAACCGTTGTCTAAAAGTATTAAGATCTTACCTGTCATTTTTTTTTTTACTACAGCCATGTGTTAAAATGTAACTTTTAGAAAACTCCGGTTCATGACTGTTCCTTCTACGTGATTTTTTACGTGAATAAAAGTCTAAAATAAATAATTCAAATGTACCGAATTTATTGCTATTTGTCCTATTTTAGAGGCACTTAGAAATTACCTGCATACAATATTTAATCTCAAAATGTTTAATTTGCAAAAAGTTTTTTGTATTTTACTTTTAGCAGTATCATTTTTTAAAACATTCCAAAGTTTTTTTTTTTTTTTTTTTTTTTCTGTGTGTGTGTGTGTGGAGGGGGGGGGGAGGGAC
Organism: Uloborus plumipes; assembly: GCA_038373865.1. Classification (NCBI taxonomy): domain Eukaryota; kingdom Metazoa; phylum Arthropoda; class Arachnida; order Araneae; family Uloboridae; genus Uloborus; species Uloborus plumipes. The sequence continues at coordinate 178,266 of JAXGGA010000543.1, read as the reverse complement.
TAGTGAAAAAGATTCAAAAAGTGTATGGATTCAAAGTTATGTGAACGAATATCTAACTCCATTAAATTGAGAGAAACCTATGAGATAAGAACCAAAATAGTTTCCAACATAAGCACTCATTTAAACAAATGAGAGTGAACTCACGAAATTCAGAATGAGTCATTAGTACTATGTTAACGCATTGCCAATCATGTCCTGATATGACATTTTATGTGCGAAAGGTCTAAAGGATGGCGTAGTCCCATTTTATCGGTGGATGCCGTTACCACCAGAACTTTGACGTCCAGGTTTCCCTTCAAATGAAGGCGCGTTGGCTCTCTTTGAGCCGAAACTGCACAAAGAATAAAATTTTTTCAAGACTGCTAAGTCAAACGAGTCTTATTACTGTATAGAAAGCCCAGTAGGAAAATCAAAAATTTATAGAATTCTACATTAATTTTATAACTTCTAATAACATACGCAATCCATTAGATTGATATATACTCTTGTGCTTGAGATTTCAATGAAATTAAAGTTCTTAGGAAACGTTAAGAACATATTACGCACACACAGTTAAGTTGCAGTAAGTAAAGGTCTGCTTCAAATAGTTATCCTTTTTGTTGTTCGACTAATTTTAAAGCTGAATAAAATTTATTTCCAATTTCAAATCCTAAAATGTTTTGCATTTAAGGAGAGTCAAATTTTTCATTTTACACGAATTTAGACGCGATTTCTGAGGCATTATTTATTATAAAAAAATACATTTATACACATTGCTTTAAATAATTGGCTACAGTACTTTCCAGTTCTTAAATATTGTTTAGTTATTCTTTGCAACGAAGTATTTAGAGTGAACTTCTCATGCACTATAATAATGTAACAACTATTTTTCCTGTCACAGAAAATGAAAAGAACCACGCAAAAAACACCAATACATTATTCAAAAATATAAATCTTGTTTATCCAAGCTGTTTCATAAATATTTCATACAGAATGTATCTTTAGAAGCTAGTTTTTTGTTTTATTCTTTTTTTTTTTTTTTTTTTAAGAAATGTCTAAACCCAAAAATTCCACAAAAACGATAATAGTTCAAAAAAGACGAAAGGAAAAAGCGAAAAAGCTTACCGCTTTTCTTCTAAAACTTTTTAAAACGACTCTTTTAAAAGAAGTCCGGGACTTTGAAACAAATCATCCAGATCCGGCAAAAGACAGTGGCAGGAATGTCGCGGATTCCACTCACTCCTTCGGAGTGGTCTCGCGGAGTTATGAGAGACATGCGCACGAGATAGAATGTTAACCACTGCTCTAAGAAGCTCCCCTAATTACCCCCCGCTTATTAAATAGGAGCAAAAACGAGGAAGGAAAAAATGCGATAGTGGCTTTTCTTTTTTTCACTTAAATTTCCCCCACGTGTGTCATTGTAGTTTAAGTATAATGACTGTCAACAGGCGTTTTTGTTTGGAAATGTAACTCTTTTTATCAATGTATCGTTTTTGAATTACTACTTTTTTCAGCACGGCTAAACGACCGAATTTGAAATAGTTATTGGATATAAATTTCGCATAATACTTTTTGCTTGCAATGTGAAATGAGTTTTAAAATTTTTATTATTATACGAATTATTAAATAATAAAAAATCATATACTATTGTACTCGTTTTTTTATTCAGAAGTGTGAGTTAAACATGAAACAAGTTGCTATATTATGCTTTTTGAATATTTGAGAAAACAAACGCAACTGCCGGCCACCTCGTCTAGTGGTCAGCGACGTCTGACCTTGATGCGATGGCCCCGGGTTCAAGACCCGGCTGGGCATGGGCGTACTTTCTCTCTCTCCTGTCATTGTCCTTTCTGTGTGTGAAAGTGAGTTATGAATGGATGCCTACCCTATGAACGGGTCCTTATGGCATGTGTGTTGAGCTTAAACCGGTCTTCCACCTAAATGGTGCTCTTAAAAAGAGAAGCCGTATCTTTCCTGCCATAAATCGAGCAGATGTCATCTACTCGGACTCGGATACTCGAGTGGTATTAAAAACAACAACAACAAACGCAACTAAATATTTTTCATTTTGCCTTCTTTAGTATTTCTTGAAACATCTATTAACAATACTGTTTTTTTTTCTCAGGAGGAATTAGTGAAAATTTGATTTGACATACATACTATGATATGCCAATAATCTAGCACAAGACATATTTGATTAGCTTCTAAAACATATTTTTTATCTCAAAAATTGTAATTGGTAAGCAGAAGAGAAGTAACTAATCATTCTTAGTGTTTTCTACAGTTTCCGAGTTTGAATCTTATTTTAAAAGGAAGAGGAGTCGGATTTCACACCAAATAACGGTGCAGTTGGAAAAGTGAAGCAGCGCACCCCAATTTGCCAGCCTGGCTGGCACACGACAAAAAAAAAGAGGCTCCATTGCACATTTGAAAACAGTTAAATGGGGAATTGTGTGCTTTTTAAACGTAGTATTATCATTTGAATCACATTCTATTTAATATGATTTTTCTCATTTATGCATTAAAGCTGTTCAAATGGCACCGTTATTCGTTTGCCCGTAATGAGTAAGCCAAAGAAATGAAAAAAAAACAAAAAAAAACAATACCTTTCAATGAAAAATGATCAAATAGGCTTTGTGCTGAACTATATTTGAAGTTAAAAATCAACGTAAATAAAGCACAAATAAGGGAGAAAGTACAGCAAATAGCTATTTCAAGGCTACAATGGAGCCCCTTCATCAGTGCAAGAAGCTCAGCAAACAACATGAAAGCTGTAAGAGAACTGAGCGCGAAGCACGTGTGCCCCGGTATTTATAACAAATGGGCGAGTGCGCTTGAACTCACAACAAAGCGGGAAAACACCGACCAATCAGCGATCAGCGAAACGCCAGGAGAGCGAAGAAAAGGGGGGAAGGCGGCAAAGGAAAGTAGGGGAAAAAAAGCGCGGGAGAAAACACTAGAAGACGAAATTATAAAAATTGCTTCCAGATGTCAGGGAAAAATGGAACACTGGAAAAATCATTCACCAGAGAATGGGAATTTTTCCAAATATGGTAAGCTTCCCAAAAATCGAGGTCATAAACTGACGAACATTTACAAATAATTCTAGCCGAAGAAAAATCAAAGCAGTGACCAGAAGTCCAACAATGCTGAGCAATGGAAGAGCGTGCTAGTTCTTTATGTTTAACATAATTTTGATGCTCTTTCAGACGGTGCTTAAGAGGCCGCTTAGTCTGGCCTACATAGCTAAGTCCGCATTTGCAAGAGATGCTATAAATGCCCCAGTTGCTTTGGCAATCAATGGGATGCTTTAAGTTTGTAAACTTGATTTTGTTCACAGGAGAGAAAGAAATATCGAAACCAAACTTTTTCAAAATCTTTGCAACTTGATGACTTGTTTTTGGATAAAAAGGCAAAACAATGGTGTAACCAACCTTAGACTCGGAAACCTTGCTGGAATGAGAGGGCTTTATTAGCCTATTATATATAGAATCAATAATCTTGGGCGAGTAACCCCGATCAAAAGCCACAGCTTTTAAATAAGAAAGCTCAGTATTTAAAGAACTGGATGAAGAACAGATATTCAAAGCACGAAACACAAAAGCCTTAAATGAGGCCAACTTTTGGTTTCGAGGATGAGAAGAGTAGTTGTGAGGAGGTAGTGTAACAGCAAAGGGCTTACGATACACTGAAGTCATAAAATCGTTATTACTTTTAGTAATCAAAACGTCCAAGAATGAAAGAGAACTTTCCATTTCCATTTCAATAGTGAATTGGATGCAAGGATCGATAGAATTAAGAGTGGAAAGTAAAAGCTCATTATTAACTTGGTTTTGGTCAAGCAAAACAAAGCAATCGTCAACATAACGAACATAGAACGGAAACTTTATGGTTTCAAAAAGTTTTACCTCAAAGTAGTGCATATAAATGTCACTTAGAATAGGGCTCAAAGGGTTACCCATCGCTAAACCTTCGGACATGCGATAGTAAACACCATCAAATACAAAAGTATTCTGCTCAAGACAAGCACGAGTAAGAGAAACAAGTTCATCAACCTCAAAACTAGAAAAATGATGTTCCTGGAGTCTCAATTTGAGACAATCCAGTGCTCCAATAACAGGTACATTAGTGAAAAGTGATTTCACGTCAAAAGAAGCCATCGTTACGCCGTGAGGCTTAAAGCAACGTAACTTCTGAACAAAGTCAATGGAATTTTTAACAGTGAAAGAATTGCTGGTCAAAAGAGGAGAAAAAATGGAAACTAAATGCTTAGCTAGTTTGTAAGAAGCCGTGCCAATGTTTGAAACAATTGGCCTAAGAGGAACGTTTGGTTTATGGACCTTTGGTAAAGCATAAAATCGGGCACAGTGTGCAACAGAAGGAATCAAACACCTTTTTGACGAATCACTCATGATAGGAGAAGCCTTCACAATGTTTCTAATTAAGTTGACCTCTTTAGTACTAGGGTCTTTATGAAGTGTCACATATGGACCAACTTCAATTAAATCCTTACATTTATCCAAATATGAGCTTTTGTCCAGAATAACAACTTGACCTCCTTTGTCAGCCTTAGTGACTACTATATCAGGATCGGAGCATAAACCTTTTACCGAAAACTTAGCATGCTTGCTGAAAGTATTTGAAGTCAATTTAGCATTAAAATCCACAGTATTGGCAATGAGATGCCTAATAGAATCCTTTTGAGAAGCAGTAAGAGCACTAAATCTAAAGGCTTTCTCAATTGGAGCAACCAATTTGGGAAATGAAGGTTTTGAAGAAGAAGCAAAATTGTTATTCAGTTTGAGAGCATTGAGCTGATCCGAATTCAAGAGCTTAGAAGAAAGATTGAGGACCGCATTCTGATTCACCTTTGGTAAAACATCAGACGAATGATCCACATTATTAGCACAAAGATATTTCCACTTTTTCTGAAGAGTAGTCCTATGTTTAAAAGTAGACTGAAGAACCCTATTCCAACTTTTCCTATCAACCGAATCAAAATCCAAGTCAGAATTCGAAAGTTTTAGATGCAAAGAAAACAACTCTTTTTCAATATTAGAAATTTTCTTCCGAGTTTCCTGAATAATAGCTCTTAACAGAGCCAACTTAGAACGAAAAAGCACTTTGCTAATTTTAGGAGAGGAAGAAAGGTTACAACTCAACGAAATAAACTTTGGAATTATTCCCCTACGTTTACAACCACAGAGAAAGGACAAATGATCCAAAAACCTGTACTTTTTCAGTCTAAGACTACAAAACCTGTTGATTTCCGACATAATGAGTTCAGAAAAATTCAAAAAATTCAAAAAAGTGACCAAGGGCCCGTTTAAGCCAAAGTTAAATGAAAAATGATCAAATAGGCTTTGTGCTGAACTATATTTGAAGTTAAAAATCAACGTAAATAAAGCACAAATAAGGTAGAAAGTACAGCAAATAGCTATTTCAAGGCTATAATGGAGCCCCTTCATCAGTGCAAGAAGCTCAGCAAACAACATGAAAGCTGTAAGAGAACTGAGCGCGCGCTTCGCGCTTCGCGCTTCGTGCTTCGCGCTCAGTTCTCTTACAGCTTTCATGTTGTTTGCTGAGCTTCTTGCACTGATGAAGGGGCTCCATTGTAGCCTTGAAATAGCTATTTGCTGTACTTTCTACCTTATTTGTGCTTTATTTACGTTGATTTTTAACTTCAAATATAGTTTCAGCACAAAGCCTATTTGATCATTTTTCATTTAACTTTGGCTTAAACGGGCCTTGGTCACTTTTTGAATTTTTGAATTTTCTGAACTCATTATGTCGGAAATCAACAGGTTTTGTAGTCTTAGACTGAAAAAGTACAGGTTTTTGGATCATTTGTCCTTTCTCTGTGGTTGTAAACGTAGGGGAATAATTCCAAAGTTTATTTCGTTGAGTTGTAACCTTTCTTCCTCTCCTAAAATTAGCAAAGTGCTTTTTCGTTCTAAGTTGGCTCTGTTAAGAGCTATTATTCAGGAAACTCGGAAGAAAATTTCTAATATTGAAAAAGAGTTGTTTTCTTTGCATCTAAAACTTTCGAATTCTGACTTGGATTTTGATTCGGTTGATAGGAAAAGTTGGAATAGGGTTCTTCAGTCTACTTTTAAACATAGGACTACTCTTCAGAAAAAGTGGAAATATCTTTGTGCTAATAATGTGGATCATTCGTCTGATGTTTTACCAAAGGTGAATCAGAATGCGGTCCTCAATCTTTCTTCTAAGCTCTTGAATTCGGATCAGCTCAATGCTCTCAAACTGAATAACAATTTTGCTTCTTCTTCAAAACCTTCATTTCCCAAATTGGTTGCTCCAATTGAGAAAGCCTTTAGATTTAGTGCTCTTACTGCTTCTCAAAAGGATTCTATTAGGCATCTCATTGCCAATACTGTGGATTTTAATGCTAAATTGACTTCAAATACTTTCAGCAAGCATGCTAAGTTTTCGGTAAAAGGTTTATGCTCCGATCCTGATATAGTAGTCACTAAGGCTGACAAAGGAGGTCAAGTTGTTATTCTGGACAAAAGCTCATATTTGGATAAATGTAAGGATTTAATTGAAGTTGGTCCATATGTGACACTTCATAAAGACCCTAGTACTAAAGAGGTCAACTTAATTAGAAACATTGTGAAGGCTTCTCCTATCATGAGTGATTCGTCAAAAAGGTGTTTGATTCCTTCTGTTGCACACTGTGCCCGATTTTATGCTTTACCAAAGGTCCATAAACCAAACGTTCCTCTTAGGCCAATTGTTTCAAACATTGGCACGGCTTCTTACAAACTAGCTAAGCATTTAGTTTCCATTTTTTCTCCTCTTTTGACCAGCAATTCTTTCACTGTTAAAAATTCCATTGACTTTGTTCAGAAGTTACGTTGCTTTAAGCCTCACGGCGTAACGATGGCTTCTTTTGACGTGAAATCACTTTTCACTAATGTACCTGTTATTGGAGCACTGGATTGTCTCAAATTGAGACTCCAGGAACATCATTTTTCTAGTTTTGAGGTTGATGAACTTGTTTCTCTTACTCGTGCTTGTCTTGAGCAGAATACTTTTGTATTTGATGGTGTTTACTATCGCATGTCCGAAGGTTTAGCGATGGGTAACCCTTTGAGCCCTATTCTAAGTGACATTTATATGCACTACTTTGAGGTAAAACTTTTTGAAACCATAAAGTTTCCGTTCTATGTTCGTTATGTTGACGATTGCTTTGTTTTGCTTGACCAAAACCAAGTTAATAATGAGCTTTTACTTTCCACTCTTAATTCTATCGATCCTTGCATCCAATTCACTATTGAAATGGAAATGGAAAGTTCTCTTTCATTCTTGGACGTTTTGATTACTAAAAGTAATAACGATTTTATGACTTCAGTGTATCGTAAGCCCTTTGCTGTTACACTACCTCCTCACAACTACTCTTCTCATCCTCGAAACCAAAAGTTGGCCTCATTTAAGGCTTTTGTGTTTCGTGCTTTGAATATCTGTTCTTCATCCAGTTCTTTAAATACTGAGCTTTCTTATTTAAAAGCTGTGGCTTTTGATCGGGGTTACTCGCCCAAGATTATTGATTCTATATATAATAGGCTAATAAAGCCCTCTCATTCCAGCAAGGTTTCCGAGTCTAAGGTTGGTTACACCATTGTTTTGCCTTTTTATCCAAAAACAAGTCATCAAGTTGCAAAGATTTTGAAAAAGTTTGGTTTCGATATTTCTTTCTCTCCTGTGAACAAAATCAAGTTTACAAACTTAAAGCATCCCATTGATTGCCAAAGCAACTGGGGCATTTATAGCATCTCTTGCAAATGCGGACTTAGCTATGTAGGCCAGACTAAGCGGCCTCTTAAGCACCGTCTGAAAGAGCATCAAAATTATGTTAAACATAAAGAACTAGCACGCTCTTCCATTGCTCAGCATTGTTGGACTTCTGGTCACTGCTTTGATTTTTCTTCGGCTAGAATTATTTGTAAATGTTCGTCAGTTTATGACCTCGATTTTTGGGAAGCTTACCATATTTGGAAAAATTCCCATTCTCTGGTGAATGATTTTTCCAGTGTTCCATTTTTCCCTGACATCTGGAAGCAATTTTTATAATTTCGTCTTCTAGTGTTTTCTCCCGCGCTTTTTTCCCCTACTTTCCTTTGCCGCCTTCCCCCTTTTCTTCGCTCTCCTGGCGTTTCGCTGATCGCTGATTGGTCGGTGTTTTCCCGCTTTGTTGTGAGTTCAAGCGCACTCGCCCATTTGTTATAAATACCGGGGCACACGTGCTTCGCGCTCAGTTCTCTTACAGCTTTCATGTTGTTTGCTGAGCTTCTTGCACTGATGAAGGGGCTCCATTGTAGCCTTGAAATAGCTATTTGCTGTACTTTCTCCCTTATTTGTGCTTTATTTACGTTGATTTTTAACTTCAAATAAAAATACCTTTCAATACTTTAAAAACTTAAAAATTGAAAGCAATAATTTTATAAAACACTAGGGGGCTCTGCCCCCTGCTCGCTTTGCTCATCAACTTGCTTCTGATGGAGTCCAATCGACTATATGCCACCGAAAACGACGTCACCGCTGAAAAAGAAAATAATCCCCCCCCCCCCTTCCATCTTGATGTTAGTCATTTTCTGTAATTGAAATGTTCACATACCCTTTAAAAGCACAGTAACAGTTCCTTTACAATTTAAAATAATTCGCCAAACAAATAAAAGAGACTCCTTTCTCTATCCTGATATAAAAAATGAAAACAAAAAGTACATAATTAAAAAACATAGTGAAATATCTAGCGCAAGCTGAAAATCTAGCTCCTTTCCTTGGCAGAAAAAAAATTAACTCAAACACGCAATGTAATTCATATGAAATCAACTAAGCAAAACAAAATACCATAAGAGAAATGACACAACCTTTCTTAAATGTTAAAAGAAAGTCAAGAAAATATGCGATAAAAGCAATCCTGTATATTTCGTCGAATTAAGACGAGAAATAAACAAAACGAAGAGTCACCGGTTTTGCTTATCGAACGCGGCCTCAGTCAAAAGATTTTGGAGCTGTTTGGTTGAATGTAATATAATTTTGCTCGAGGCGAGCCTTGAAAAATGGCTAAATTAGAATCACTTCTGTCTCTTATGAAAATTAACGGAGAGAAATGGAACAGAAGTCTTCTTTTTTTGAAAAAAAAACTCTTTCCAAAGATACATAACATTAGGGGGTGGGGGATTTTTTTGCCCCTAATTTGGTGAAGAATGAAATTTATGCTTAAAAAATTAATTAAAAAAAATATTTCGAAATTTAGAAAAATGGCTCCCAGGTGCAAATCTACGGGGCTCGAACTAATTTTGTACCAAGTTTCAAGTCTGTAGGTGCTATGGGGCCGCCTGGATGCAGGCCAGTCACAAACTTCCTTTCAGAATATCATTGAGCTTACTTTTTTTTACTATACATAGAGAAAAGATAAGAAAAATATCTTTTAATTTTGCCTTGCAAAATTAAAGTCCTCAGATTCAAGCGTTTTTTTCCGCATGCTGCATTGGGGCAATTCTTTTTTTTTTTTTAAATTCAAAAAACTACATTAACGTCATATAAAAGTTTGTTTCTAGAAACGTAACTAATGTAGGCAATACTAAAAATTTCATACGTTAAAATATATGCTATTTTTAATTTTTCAAAAATGCAGCTACAGCACTTTATTTGACACCTGTATATTTCATTTTGCGAAGTTAAGGAAGTATTTCAATCGCAAAAAAAAAAAATACTATAAGTTTTCTCGTGACGTCTAAATGTACGTATATATGTATGTGCGTATGCATGTACAACGCATATCTCAAAAGAACTATGCGTAGAAGATTGAAATTTTGAATGAAGGCTCTGAGTGGGATCTAATTGTACACTTCCCTTTTTGGTTGCATTCTGATGCTTCAAAGTGTATCTTTTGCACCATTTTGCGGTAAAGCAGTGTAAATTTCAATGCGACTTAATTAATGTTAGAGTTTGGAAACAATTTGGAGATATATCACCAAGATTTTGGTCACCAAGTTTATACAGCTAACTTGGCAACATATCGCCAAACACATCAATTAAAACATCTCTTTTCTTTGCTTTTGAAGTTACTGTTCCCTAGGTTGAGCAAAATGTTATATGTGTAGGAAAATGTCTAAAATGTTAATTATTTAAGAAGTGTTGCTTCTATTGCTCGTACATGAATAAAAGTATCCATTGTTTTCAGTAATTAAAGAGCGTCTTTATTTATTAGACGTAAAAGAAAGTAATGTAGTGTCCTAACCAGATTTTTTCTAACAAAATGGTATTGGTTATTTTCGTGCATTTAAATTACAAGTTTTCATTGGTGTAGCTGCGATGTGAAAAATTATGTGTAGGCGTAGGAGTCGTCAGAATTTACTCTAGGGAGGAGCGAGAAGAAGGTGCAACCACTAGGGGCGAAAGGAGGGGGGCGAACAAAATAATATTTTTTATTGACTATCCTTATAAGGCTAGAATTTGTTATAGCATTGCAGTACAATAAAATGATTTCAATTTAAACTTTAATTATTTAAGTGTAAACACTTAGTTTCTTAAAATCATGCCAAAAATACTGATAAAAGGGCATTAAAGTGTATAAAACTCATCAACATTAGTATAAGAACGTAAGATATAGCAAAAATAATCTTTGATAAATAGAGAAAATATTCATTTTTATGAAAAATAAAAAAAGAGTTTGGGGGAAGAAAAGAAAGCAAAGTAAGAAAGCAAATAAGAATTGATCTACCACGGGATAGAAGATTGGCCCTCTTTGCCCCGCCTTTGTCTACTTTCATATATGCAGGCATTACCAGAATGACTGCGTGCAAAATACATTTTATTTTTTATTTTTTCCCTCATGACATATATTATTTGTCGAAGTCCTTTTTTTCGCACAAAGCCGACAACTAAAATTTTTGGTAATTTATTGTTCAATGTCTTTCAGATGACTTGTTCAGTCTTTCAGATTCAAAAATAAATTGAAAGAAAACTGAAATATTTTACGTCTCAGTTTTCCAATTTAATAATAAAAGAAAAGAAAAAACGACGTTTTTGATGTGAAAATTTTTAAACACTACGTTATATGGTATGTGTCTCAAGTATTCGTTAAAATCAAAAAACTTTTCTTATACTCGTAAAGCGGGTAATAAGCCTTCAAACGTACCTTCGAAAATAAATTGCTTTACATGTTACTTTTATTGAGTTCATAAAAAAAAGAAAGAAAAAGAAAACAGAATAAGAGAAATATATCAACGAAAAGAAAAAGATAATTACAATTACAAATTGTCTTATTTATTATAAATTGTCTTATTTACAAATTTTTATTGTGAACTATGCCACTGTGTTTTATTACTATCAAAAATAATCTAAATTATTCTCAATAGTGTGTTATAGTGATTGTAAGTATTCAAAATAATAATAATAATAATAATAATAATAATAATAATAATAATAATAATAATAAAAGTAATAATAATAATAATAATAATAATAATAATAATAATAATAATAATAATAATAATAATAATAATAATAATAATAATGATAATGATGATAATAATAATAATAATGATGATAATAATAATAATAATTAATAATAATAACAATAATAATTTCAACAATTAGAATTAGGTCCGAAAGTTTTGCTCTCATGTTCAAAAACACCCCAGTACTTTTAAAAAAAAGGTAAATTAAAAAAACTTCCTCAGGTAAGAATAGTTTTATGAAAATACATAAAATTATCAACAAATAAATATCTAAATCTAAGTAGTAGTACATATTTTGAAAACTATGAAACAAACGCAGAGTTCTTACTTTCAGTCATACAACAGATTCAAGCATCGGGTGTGGGTAGCCCCATCTTCATCCTACAGGAGCCAGAGGTAAGAATGCGGCGAATTCAATTCACCTAGCTGAACTGTTTCTCCTCGAATCTTTCGGGACATGCGCGGAAAGCTAAATACTAAGCCATTCCTTGAAAAATGGTAGTAATTAAACGTTGAATATTATTTTAGCTTTTCTTTTTTTGGAAAAAAAATAAGAGAGCAAATTTCATCGCTTTTTCTTCTTTCTTTTTGAGTTTTCTCATGTCAGTGTGAAGTAATTAGGGCTTAATGTATGCTAAATTAAAACAGGTGTTTTTCTGTTTAAAAAGAACAATGAATTTAATAAACGTTTTGAATCTTTTTGGGAGATCTCTAAAGTTTTAAATTAAACTTTTTCTCTGTGTAAGCGATAATTAAACATCTGTTAATAGCGATTTAGTAAACAAGCTTGACCATAAAATTAATTGAAAAGAGAACATTTGTTTTTATCTATATTTTCTTCCTAATCGTGTCTATCTCCCTTTGTTTTTACTTAACAGTTTTTAACTGAGAAGTTTCGACCAAAGGATTAGGCATACTGTTACATTATAGTAGTAAAGTTTTGATATTTTATTTACTGAAATTCTAATTTATGTTGTTATTGCATTCACATCTCTTAACAAGACGATGATTTAAATTTGAAGAAAGTAGAGGTTTTCTTTAAAAAGGGAAACAGAACAATACATATTTTAGAGCAATACTGTTTTATACAGTACCGAAAATAAAGATTTATTAAAGTATTAATTAATGACCAAAGCAGGAATACATTCAATGTACCGCAAACTCAGTCATTCTATCCAAAGTCTGTAGTTTTGCTCTAATTAAAGACTCATCAGTCTAGAATAGGAAGTAAGTGACCTGCATGCAGATCTTCAAAAGTGCCAAAAAATTGGTATCTAAAGAAAGAATTAAAACACCAACGAGAGGCCGCAGCAATGGTGTGTCACAACTTTGAAATTTAAAACCTTAAACTTTGCAGCAAAGACTCGTTGCTGCGACCTCTCGTGGGTGTACAAATTCTATATTAGCTACCAGTTTTTGGCACTCTTAGCTTCTATGAGAGAATATCTGCCTCCAGGTCGGTTACCTCCTATTCCAAAATAATGAGTCCACAATTAGGACGAACTTGCAGTTTCTGGATGAAATGATCAAGTTAGTGGTATATTGCATGTAGCCTAAATTAGCTTCAACTGTAAGCAGGACATGACGAACAGGAATTTGTCAAACATCAGCCTGAAATGAAATAGTTGCGTCCTGAGTTAAAGTAGCTTAAAATGTAATTTTCTTGCAGTTTTTGGAGAGTTTTTATGCATAGTATTTGTAATATAATTTTTAATGTGCAATTTACAATAAAATAAGGACAAAATAATAGAATATAATATGTTTTCAGAATAAACAAGAAGTTCTGTCAAGAACTAAACGAGAGTACTTTCCCGTACATCGACATCGACATTCTAGCATCTGATCAATATTCTCTTGATAATTTGAGACTGAAAATGATGTCAAACATACCTTTTTAGCACTTAAAGCTGATTTCTAAAAGCAAAATATACCACTCTCATCAAATGAAATAGACACGTAAAAAGTAAATAAATGAATAAATAAAGTTTTGTCGCACTTTTTAAAGAATGTAACTGCTACAGTTCTTCAGTAGAAAAACTCCTCAACCGTTTTCAAAAAAATAAATAAATAAAAAAAAATAAATAAAAGTGCAAAAATCATCAAAACACATTTTATCAAAGAAAGGAAAAAACAAAGAGAAAACAAAAAACTCGTCCGTTAATAAAATATCTCGAATTTCATTTTAAATCCGTTGCCAGTTGTTAAATATAAATAAAGAATAAAACGCCCTCGTGAATGAAAAATTTTTGTTACAAAACAAAAAAAAAATCGTCTGCCAACAATAATAATAATAATAATAATAATAATAATAATAATAATAATAATAATAATAATAATAATAATAATAATAATAATAATAATAAAAATAATAATAATAATAATAAAATAAAACTAATGAATAAATAAACAAAAAATCGTCTGCACAGTCAGTCATTTTTTTTTTTTTTTTTGAGACTGCATTTCCGCCATGTTTGCGGATTCGGAGTCGGAATCAGAGTCCTCACAGAAGAAAATTACTTTACATACCATTCATAAAATTACTTTACATACATTATTTATCAAAACCATTTTCTTACAAAGTTAGTTTGAAGGAAATCCGCCTTTAAGTTCAGGATCAACATTCAGCTTAAATTTCCCCGTAGGCTCTAATGTTAAGTTTTTTTCTGAACAGTTCAACATTGAACAAAAAATGGTTCAAATCAAACAGCGAAATATGGGAATGAGCCTCTCCGAGATCTTTCGAACAAAAAAAAGTTTATTCAATTCGGACAGTTCACTTAAAAGTCATTAGGTGGGGAAAGGTTGCTTGAACGGTTCAATGTTGAACGAAAAAATGTTCAAATTTAAAATTTAAATATGGTAATAAAGTATCCTTGCCGAGATGCTTCGAACAAAAAAAAATGTTTAAATCGGACTGTTTACTCAAAAGTTATTAGGGGTGACAGCTTGTTTGAACGGTTCAATGTTGAACGAAAAATTGTTCAAATCGAAAATGTAAATACGGGAATGAAGTATCCTTGAAGAGATCTTTCGAACAAAAAAAAAGTTTGTTCAAATCGGACTGTTAACTAAAAAGTTAGTATCGCGGGACAGGTTGTTTCAACGGCTCAAAGTTGAACCAAAAATTGTTCGAATCGAAAAATCAACTATGGGAATGAGCTAAACTCGGCGAGATCTTTCCAACAAAAAGAAGTTTGTTCAAATCGGAATATCCATTCAAAAGTTATTAGGGGGGGGGGGACAGACAGACCGACCGACCGACACACAAATTCTCCATCTCAATAACCTACTTTCCAATTTTTAATTTTTCAATATTTTTTTACGTTCTTGTTTCTTTTCGACTTTTTTTTTTTTTTGACTTGGCGATATTTTTTTGACTTGGCGATACTTTTTGGACTTGGCGATATTTTTTGGACTTGGCGATGTTTTTTAGATGTATTAAGCCACTTTTAATACTTTTTTCGTCTTTTTTTTTATTTTTAACTGGAAAGTAGGCTAAAAATGAACGAAAACTTTTAATAGTAATCTTTATTGAAATAAGCTATATGTATTAATCTTAAAAAACTTTTTTCTTTAGGCTACGTACAAGATTTTTTGTATCATCATTTACGTGTTCAAATTTATTTAATTATTCATAATTTATTTTTCGTGATATCTAGACTTTTTCAACGTGCTTAGAAATATTTCCTTTAGTTCCAAGAATGGCACGCCTGTCATATAGACGCTCCTGATGGTAAATGACAGTTTTAGTGAACTAGTTATCTCGTATAACAGTTGTGGAGGGAAACATCAGACAGATGCGTAATTATTTAATACAAGAGGAAGGTAATCACATATTTCCTTTCTGCATTAACGTATAGTATAACAGTCCATAATACTGCCGGTATACAAATTTCAAGACTAAACTCAGCGACGAGATCAGGAGCTATTCGGAGCTTTTTTTTTTTTAAACTATTTTGTTCTTTACTTTATTATACTCTTAATATCTTTATCTTGTTCTTATATATATATATATATATATATATATATATATATATATATATATATATATATATATATATATATATATATATATATATATATATATATATATATATATATATATATATATATATATATATATATATAGCTACTTATATTAAAAACTGAGTATCTTTCTAACTATCTTTCTTTCTATGTCACGCTTCTTTCTCCTGAACGCCAATGAACTGAAAGTCGAACCAGGTACCGATAGATAGGTAATTTTTCAGGCTTCATTAGTTTCAATCTATATAATTATACGATTTTAATTAGCGAAGATATCAATTAATAAGTAGTCAAGTTTAAAGCGATTAAGCCTAATAAATGATTAAATATGAAATCCATTCTTGCAAACCGTCGTTGCTATGAAACAGTGATAACAATGATAATGAGAATTTTGAATGAACGCTTAACTAAATCAAACACGAAACTCATAAGCGGGCCACTTACGTAGAATTTTTATCGCTAGCTACTTGTAATATTTTGAAACATTCATTTGTTGAAAAGCCATCTACTTATATAAAAAACTGAGTGTCTATGTCTGCTTTTTTTCTTTGAGCGAGCTGAACTTACTGAAACTCTCCTCACCATCTAGAAGCGCCTATTAGCGAGCCGCCTTGGCGGGGAGTACTTTCTTGAAAATTTTCTCACTACTTTCAAGGCACGAAGTGCCCGTGCAACGCGGGGCCACGTGCGTGGTATGTCTTGAAATCGAATGAACATTAAATTATATCAAATAATATAACTTCAGAATGAGGTAAAAGTTAGAGAAGGGGGACGTTATGCATCAAAATGCCGCAGGAAGCTAATCTAGCTGCCCTTTCAGCTAGTATATATATAAACACTGAAATTGGAAAATGTCAACCTTTACCGGTGATTCCCCGGAATATTTATTTTTCTTTGGTGTATGAATGTTGACACTCACCGGCTTATATCGACATTTACCAGATACACAGTAGAGTCTCGATAACTTAAAATCCCAAGAGACCGGCTAAAAGCTCAAGTTCTTAGTAGTTCGCGTTACAGGAAGTTCTTACAACCTTCCCAAGAATCTGATACACAATGAAAACTTCGAAATAAAAGACTATTTGAGTTATCGAGACTCCGTTAAATATGTACTAAGTCGAACTCTCTTACAATGATATTTTTAGCTCCCGTATAGCTTTGGTTAAACATTTGGGGAGGATAATATATTTTTTGTGAGCTTGAGTAAATTTTGTGTTGAAGTTATTCTAGTCCATCGTGAACTAAAAATGCTTAGAGAAAAATAAACAAACGTATGAATATTAACAGCACTTTATCCTGCATTGAGAACAGTACTTGTATGTGTGTGTGAACAAAAGTTTTATCAAATTCCGTTGCACGTTAAAAATAAGTCTGAACAAGGCGACATGGCACGTTTACGCAAGTTCTTACTGCGCAAACGTGTCCTTGAAGCTTTTTTGCGACGTACTGTATCAAATGTTTTTGGTATTTTGAGACTATTTAGTTTTGAAAATCCTCATTTAAAGTTTAATTGAGTAAGAGATTCATTACTAGTAGCTTACAATCATAGCTGTGAAAAAAAAGGGGAGAAGGCCTTCACACCTTCTCCCCTTTTTTTCATAGATTATTCTGTTCATGATAAATGTTCTTGATTTATAGATGGTAAGACATTATGCTAAAAATATTAACAGAACTAAGTCAAGTGTCAAAATAATGAAAAATGCCACTTTGAAAGCTTGACAAGGTCAAAACACTATTCTGTATTGAAGATTTGTGAAGCGACTGTAACTATATGTGTCATGTAATTCTTCCACTATGTGTATATTTTTTGGGGCATGGGGCTCATAGGAATGAGTCCAATACTCTGATTCACGAATAATAAAATGAATGGTGAGAATAAATAAAGTAAGTAGAAAAATAAGTAGAAATATTAAAACAAACTAATGCAAAAAATCGGTTTTTGCTATCTTTTAAATATTTTAGGGAGGAATCCCCATGATTCTATGTTCAATTGAAATGTCTATGTTCAAGTTATGAATAAAACATTTAATTTTTATTCATTATTCATTTCCTTCACCCCTTGGTACCACTAATAACGTGCGTAAATATGCCCCGCTTAATGCGTAAACGTGCCGTGTACGAATCAGGTTAACGCAACAGTCTTTGACCTAAAAACTATTGTTTTGACGCTTAAATAATCAAACAGGGGAAAAACTGAGTGCTCAACTTAAACTTTATTAACTGCTTTTTAAGATCATAACGTCAAAAATTGCCTGAAACCAAACATAAAAATTAGAAACTTCACTGAAAGAGATCCGTGTAAATGTGCCCCGGTCTACCCTATCCTTTATATCTATATACATAAAAGACTAATTTTGTATGCGTATACCCGGGGTAAACTTCAAAACTGCTGAACCGATTTTAACCATTTTTTCACCGTTGGATAGCTGCAGTAACAGGGAGCAGGATAAGCTATAATTTATTTTTAAAAAGCTTAGTTTAAAAAAGTTATTATGGAAAATAGTAAATTTCATATAGTTTCCCCATTTCATGATTAAATTTTCAGTCCATTGTTGCAACAATTTCTTGCCTGGTAACAACAATATTAATGGTGATCATAATGAAAATGTGAAACAAGGCTTCTCTGGAGTAAGTATGAAATTTATTGCTTTCTTGGGATTTTTAGATTCATCTGTGCCAACAATCGCTATCGAGACTAAATAAAAAGATAATTGATTTTGGCAACAGTTAGAGAACAGAAAATGTTTATAGTCAAAAAATTTCTAAGTTAGGTACATAAGATGTTTTCACCAATGTAGTCACAAGGATATAAACTAATGATGGGACTTATTTTACGTGTAATGTTTGGAAATACTTGACTCCAGTGCGATTGATTTTACAGGGTGCGACAGAGAAACTTGCTGATTTTAATTGGATGCTAATTAGCAAGGAGTGGTCAGAAAGGAGTGGGAAGAGTCTCATTTTAAAGAGAGGGTCCTGAAGTTTTGTTATCTCATAGTTTAGTTGTCGCCATGCGTTGGACAAAGGAGCAACGAGCGTTCGCCGCCGAATCTTACTTTTCAAATAATCTTTCGGTGGTCGCCACTCAACGTGCCTTCCGAACTCGGTTCAAAATTCAGCCCGTTGTTCCCATTCCTGGCTGGGAATCGACTGTTTTGTGGGTGAAAACATTCAGGGAAAGTGAGAGTGTGGCAAACAGAGGCCCAGGAGGTCAACGGATTTCCAGAACCCTAGAAAACGTCGAAAAAGTGAGGGAGTCGTTTTTGCGCTCTCCCAGTCGTTCGGCGCGTAAACACGCTGCTGCTTTGGGGATTTTTGATTGGACACTGAGACGAATTCTTCACAACGAACTCCAGTTTCATCCCTACAAACTTGCTGTGGTTCACCAGTTGAGTGATAACGTCTCCTTGAAAGGTGACGTACCGTGGCCGGCCCGCTCTTCCGATTTGACACTCTGTGACTATTTTTTATGGGGGTATCTCAAATCGATCGTTTACAACGACAAGCCCCGGACCCTGCAACGCCTGGAGAACAACATCCGGCTTACTATCACCAACATCCCATCAGTCGATATGCTCGAAAGAGTGCAACAAATCTAGGGTACATGAGTGCATCATTAACAGGGGCCGTCATTCTTCCCGATGTAGTTTTTAAATCTAACTAATATAAAAATTCAGAATGGGTACCATATCTTATAAAAAGTAGTAAACTGATACATGATGTACTTTTCCCTTAGTTGACTTTTCAAGTCTGCAAGTTTCTCCGCCGCACCCTGTACCAAGCTTATAACATTTCCGATTTACCTAAACATTATTTGTAGCTTGCATTTGTATTTAAGGTGTGTAATACAGTTCTTTAGTTTGTCCAGTCAGAAAAAATTGCCATTGTTTACAGAAGTAGCCATTGTGTGTATAGATATGCACTTTAATGTTGAAAAATTCATGAACGAGTGTCACTAAAACACCATACCCGGGCGAAACCCGGGCAGGGCCGGGTACCCCCGGCTAGTACTAAATATAAAGATTTTAATTAATTATCACCACGTGCCAATATAATACAACTGCAGGAGTACTAATTATTGCATTAAAATTCTGAAAATAGGAAGGAAATGGTTTATTTATATTTATTGGAAAAGAACTTTTTCTTCATCCTACGTCGACATGAAGAACAAAATCAATATAATATATACCTTTTTTATGTGAGTTATTACATTGCAAAAAGACTCAAAGCACATAGATGCCGAACCGAAACTCTTTATTTATTCTTCTCACAAAGGTCTTCCAGGAATTCAACACCAAACAAAGAGCAAGCTGAATTGGAAATTTCTGCTAATCTAATTTAGAACACCAAAGAGTGCCTGTTCAATTATATAGTTGCCACTTTTTTCCCCCATGCTTTCATCATTTTTTTTAGGTTACATTAAAAAAAGTCTTTCAACTACAGCAATCTTGTGCGAAATTACAAATTTAAATTAGATTAGTTTTGAGGTCTTTTTAACGAACTATTTACCCACCTATCAGCAAACTATGAGTCTTGTTTTACGCAAGACTTCAACTTTCGTTGGAAGTTTTTATTTATTGCAAATGTTAAGAGACCAAAGCTAAGTAAAGAAACAATTGTTTTTGAGTGGATAAAAACTTGCATAAATTAAAAAATACAAATTTCCGACCGGTCACCCCGTGGTTTTCAACAGGTTTATAGAAAGAAAGTACAGTAATATTTCGGTATTTTTTGGTCAAATTTGTAGGGTTGCTGCTACAGCTGGAAGCTTTTTAATTTTGGGAAAAAAAGAATTTCTTTTTTATACTAAGCATTTTATACAATTTAAATTTCATCAAATCTAAAAAAGCAGAAAACACATCAAGTTAACAGAATGGAAAACTAAATTAGACGGCATAGGGTTCTTTTATTACAAGAAAGTACAAGTACTACGTCTAATTTTCTTCAGCAACAAATATTGTTTTTGTATGAAGTTTATGGTACTCTTCCATCAATGCCAATCCATACGTTGATACACATTGTTTACTACTCTTAATAAGGGATTCTCCCCCGCTCCCCCCCCCCAACAGTAAAGTAATCACGCCTTCCTACCAATGCAGTAGAATCCCCAAAACAGTGAGATCCCCCCCCCCCCCAAAAAAGAACGGAAGTGCTTCAAAAAAAAAAAAAAACAAAAAACAAGTCTATCTAAAAAGCAGATATAGCCACTTACCATTTTTTTTAATACTTTGTATTACATTATAATTTAAATTTCGTATATTACAGCCAATATATAATGGGGATTTTATATTTTTTTATCCGTTGAAACATAAATGTCAAAGTGAAATAAAAAGCTATTTTGCAAAATTATATTGTATAGAGCCCTTTTTCTTTAGAGCACCCCCCCCCCTCCTTCTCATCGCTTGTTGAGCAACGCTCTGCGACAAAGACAGCTTTATAGGTTTTTTTTTTTTTTTTACAATTACAGTTTGTATATACGATATTTTGGTTCGATGAGAAAAAAAAAACTATCACTTACAATACTGATGTTTCATGATGAAAAACGGAAATTGAAGGGTAAAAATATGTCCCAAAGAAAAAGAGTTTTCACTCCAAGAGGAGCTTTCAATTTCCAACTCTCATACAGCAAATATGTACTTTACTCTCGCTCTTCCTTACGAAATACAACCAACGAACTTTCAGAAGTACTTCGGCGTTTATAGCAATGCTGCCATTGGAGGAGAAAATTTAGCAATAAAAATGCCGCTTCTGTTTGCTCCACAGCATCCCGAACTTCTCCCATTCACTCTGTGCATAAGAGGAATAAATGGCTTCTCAATGAAATTTTCTTGAAACCAGGTTTTTTCTATGAAGTACAGGACCTGTTTTCTTGCCCTCCGTTTCCAAGTGTCTACTCTTCCTGTCTACAAATCGTTGGATTATTACAACAGCTATCTATTCCTGGTTCTGGGTTTAAGCTGAGAGGAAGGAAACTTATGTCATTCGAATCCTGTTTTTGTCGTACAAGTGCATAAAAAAGAAGTATTTATCAGTCGATTCCGCTCGTTTTTTGTTTCACGTTTATGACAAATTTTCCCTAGTAAAACTTTTATATGAGCTGCTATTACGGGGAGGACTTCTCGTAATCTTTTGATTTTCTTACCAATGGGAAGAAATGACTATTTTGCCTAGGCTGAACTTTATTAGAATTTTCTGTCAATTATAGATGTTGTATAATTAGCTTTTACGGAATATTGTTAAAAACTAAGCATGGTGCAGTTGTTTTTTTTTTTTTTTGCTTGTTTGTTCTTATAAAAGTTCATCCATTTAATCCCCCCCCCCAATACTTTTTTCTCTTCAAGAAAAAGGAATAAAGTTTCCGATCTTTGGTTGTTTCCTACAAATTTTTCACTCATTTTTTTTAAAACTTATCTTTCTGTTTTAGTGAGGTTTAATCGTGAGTTTTGATTTCATTTGATGTTTTAGATTTTATAGCCATTTTATCTCATGCTCTTTTTTTCGTCACTAGAGTCATACAATTTGTCACGACATAAGTTGGGTCATTAGAGCATACATTTCATGTTTTTTCGCAAAGACTTATTTTAGGGACGAAAAATTCTCGAAAATTTTAAATTTTAAAACTATTTCAAACATAATTTTAGAAACAAAACTGTACAGTTTTGTTTAAAACTGAGGAGAAAATATATTTTTGTTGCGCATCCAAATAAAAAACCTGGATCTGATTAAATAATACTGAAAAACGGAGAAACGCTTAGTATAATTAAACAAATTATGCTTACCATAATTTGGTATTCATATTTAAGCCACAAGTGATTCCACAATGAATAAAATTTAATGACAAGTTACATTTGTTTCAAATTTGCTTCAGCTTTAGTTTTAATAAATCACGCGTTTCTAATTAAATCTAATCATAATCTTGCGACTCAAATGCGTGCAATGGAGAAATATTTCCTGAAATTTTGAATGAATACTCAATAGTGCTCATTCATTGCGTTTGCGTGAGATAAAATGATTTTAAATATCGTCCATTTGTTAGAAATATTGCTCGCTCTTTCTTTAATATAAAATATTTTAACTATATTATTTTTTCCATTGTTCAAAATTTCCATTTTATATGAAGTTATTCTTACCAGTATAATGACACCATGTCAGAGCTCTTTTCATTTAAGAGTTTATATATTTCTCAGTAGTGTCAAAGAAACTCTCAAAAACCTCTAAAGAACCGTACCCCGTAGAAATATTTTGCAAAGGCCATCACTTTCCGTGACTGTCGCGATTATTCAAAACACAACGTCTAATAACATTTATCATACAATACTACATCTCGAAAATTTATTATTTTCAGGCACGCATATAATAATCACATACATGATAGACGTTTACCGTTTTATTATCTCATTATTTTCTTTCATATAACTTAACTGCTATAGTCCTAAATGGGTGTCCAACGAAAGCCATCAGCGAATCTTATGAGTGTATGTGTCTTTACTTTTATTTTTATTTTTCTCTAAATATACGATTCCTTTCTACTTGAAAGAAAATTTCTCGAATCGTTTTATAAGACTTGAAAGCAAAATACACCTTGATCAGAAATATGTGGGATCACGCATTTATATGTAATGATAATTTTATGAACTGTAACGAAATGTGTGACAAGTAGATGGGGTAAGGGTTAAGTGTGACACTTCGTGACAAAGGCGGGAGCGGGGGTCACATATGATGAAAAAATGTAATGGACAGCCCTTATGATAAATTAAAATATGAAAATAAATTTCCAGCTTATTCAGTTAATATAGCAGCTTTAGACTCTTGATGCTACATCCACTGTAGGTAGAAATCATTTTCCATTCGCTGCAGCAATGTCGTAATCCTCCTGACTTTCTTCTACCTATCAAAAAAGGAAAATTTTTTCCTTAAAAAGTCAATGTACAAAAATTTTGAAATTTCTTACGAAATTCCAATTTAGTTTTCACACAAATGAATTTCTTAGCTTAAACAAATAGCTCGGTGAAATTGCAAATGCAAATTGAAAGCAAAAATGATAAAAAATAAAAATATTATTTTTACATTAAATGTATGAAACTATCCAAAGTAAGTCAATATGAAAACAAGTTAACTTCATAAATATATTATATATAAAGGATTTTCCAATTCCTAATCAAGGAAAAATATTTTTTTTATCCAGGGATATACATGTAATCCTTTATTCCCAAAACAAGTCTGAATATGTACATTACCTCTTACTAGACAAGAAAAATGTTGATGTATTTTTTCTCTTTGGATTAAAAGATTAAATAGTTCATTGCAATCATAATACACCGATATAGTTTGGTAATTTAAGTAATGCAGAATGAATTTACTGTGACAATGTTAAAACTTTTAAAGGTTGTTTCGTAAAAAAAAAATAAACAAGTTACATAACGAATTACAAAATATAGATAACACTGTTCGACAAAAAAAAACCTTGAAAATGCTTCTGGTATTTTGAAGGCTGATTCTTATGTAAAATGACCCCCTGAATCCGAATATGACCCCCGTTTTCCCCCATCACGTCCCAATTTTTTTTAAAACGCCCCCCCTTTTTTTTTCATTTTTCCTTAGTTTCAGGGCTATTATTTTTTTTTTGGAGGGGAAAGGAGCCTTATATTCACCAATAAATTTTTTTGAAGGTCAAGAGAGACTCAAAGTTTAAAATCATGAGCACCGAGAAAAAATCGGGGAAATTGGGGGGGCGTGGCCCCCCAAAATATTTGAAAAATCACCAAAAACGATCTTTTTATTCTAGTTTCTTTAAAAAGACCTTTAAAACATTTTTTTCGGTGCAGAACCAGAGTATAGGATCCGCTCCTATGGCTCCTGGGTCAGAAAAAATTTTCACGCTGTAAAATTTTTAAAAAAAAATAAAATAATGCTTTAAAAATCGCACTTAGCACTCGAGTTTTAAAGCAGGTCTTCAGCCAAAAAAAAAAAACAAAATTGTGGCTGATTCTTATGTCAAATGACCCCCTATTTCCAAATATGACCTCAGTTTCCCCCCTCCACCCCCTCTTTCCAGAGAGTACACCCCCCCCCCCCCAATTCAGAGTCATTTTACTAATTCGGAAGGGAAAAGTACATTACGTAACCCGTTAACATAATTCTAAAAGGCAACAGAGGTTCAAAGTTCAAAATCATGTACATGTGTACCAAAAATATAAACTAGGGCGGTATACCTCCCCCTCCCCCCCCCCCAAAAAAAAGGAAAGAAAATTCAATACTCTGATTTCCCCCCCCCCCCAAAAAAAAAGGTTTAAAACGTCTCTTAAAAAAACAAGAAAAGAAGATTTTTTTTTTGGGGGGGGGGGTACACCGCCATAGTTTATATTTTTGGTACACATGTACATGATTTTGAACTTTGAACCTCTGTTGCCTTTTAGAATTATGTTAACGGGTTACGTAATGTACTTTTCCCCTCCGAATTAGTAAAATGACTCTGAATTGGGGGGGGGGGGGGACTCTCTGGAGAGAGGGGGTGGAGGGGGGAAACTGAGGTCATATTTGGAAATAGGGGGTCATTTGACATAAGAATCAGCCACAATTTTGTTTTTTTTTTTTTTGTTTTTTTGGCTGAAGACCTGCTTTAAAACTCGAGTGCAAAGTGCGATTTTTAAAGCATTATTTTATTTTTTTTTTTTAAATTTTACAGCGTGAAAATTTTTTCTGACCCAGGAGCCATAGGAGCGGATCATATACTCTGGTTCTGCACCGAAAAAAAATGTTTTAAAGGTCTTTTTAAAGAAACTAGAATAAAAAGATCGTTTTTGGTGATTTTTCAAATATTTTGGGGGGCCACGCCCCCCCAAGTTCCCTGATTTTTCTCGGTGCTCATGATTTTAAACTTTGAGTCTCTCTTGACTTCAAAAAAATTTATTGGTGAATATAAGGGCTCCTTTCCCCTCCAAAAAAATATAATAGCCCTGAAACTAAGGAAAAATGAAAAAAAAAGGGGGGCGTTTTAAAAAAAATTGGGACGTGATGGGGGAAAACGGGGGTCATATTCGGATTCAGGGGGTCATTTTACATAAGAATCAGCCTTCAAAATACCAGAAGCATTTTCAAGGTTTTTTTTTGTCGAACAGTGTAATTAACTCTTCGGGGCACAGACATGGCTCCATATGACAAAGTTCTTTTACTTTCTTACTTTTGTCCAATTGCTTCATTTACACAAATAAAAAAATGAATTCCTTCGAATTTTGAAGCATGTGAATGCAGTTTTCAAACTAAATTTCAAGTCTTAAATACTTTATTTTTCTTCTTCTTTTGCTACTGCTGGAGATACACTGATTATCAAGTACAGATTTAGGTAACCATTTATCCAATATCAGTATTTCTGGATATGCAAATTAACTACAGAATAGAATATTACTAGGTAACCCAGGCAAAGCTTTCGCTCTTGGCATGAGTATTTCACATGACCACGTGAACTCCGAAGGAAAGTAAGGAAGATCAAAAATATACACTGCTCAAAACAATTAAAGGATATTCAGATTTTGGGTTGATTTTGCTCCTAAAGGACATTTTGATTGATCGATACACTGCGATGCAAAAGTTTAGACAAAATGCAAATATGTGAATAAAAAGGAAACTATTCAACGAAATGCTTTCAAATTTGTACTGCAGGTACACAATATGGTCCCAAATACGTGTCTGGAGTTCCTATAACTATAACCGGAATCAAATTTTGGATATTACAAAAGACATCTTTTTACATTGTTGCAAAAGTTTAGACAATAGTCAGATTTTATGCAAATATCTCTTGAAATGTGATTGGTGGAGGAAATGCGGGACTATATTATTCATTTATAAAGTGCAGAGATTGCTGAATAAATAATCAAAATATCAAAAGCTCTTTAGTTCTCGTGTAAAGAAGATGAGAAAGTTTGGAAGCCGAAATTTGAAAATGAACCTACTTTATTAATTTTTTGTCTTTTAAATCGGCTCTAGTATGGTAGTACATTGTTTTTTACTTTGTGGAGAGCAAATTCAGACATGCGTATCGATCAAAAAGTCCAAGAAAAATTATATTTCTTAAGGATGAAGGAATTGAAAAAACGGCTCAGACTGACGATTCGCCCCTTAATCCTACAAAACTTCAACTTGGGTCAAAAACAGCACGTGACAGCATAAGTAGATGAACAACTGAATCGGAATGCATAAAAAAAACAAAGAATTGTGCCTGAGCCTTTTCGGACAGAGTGTCCCAAATAAGCCAGATTTTAATGTGAAAAGCAGCATATGTATCATCGTGACTAAAAAATGAATGGTACTTTCTTTGATAAAAATTATTAAAATTGGGATGGCCTAGATGGATTATAATTCTTTTCGCGGGACTTGAGAAATATCCAATGATCATATGCTGTGCTGCTTTTACCAATAAAATCTGGCTTATTTGGGACACTCTGTCCGAAAAGGCTCAAGCACAATTCTTTGTTTTTTTTATGCATTCCGATTCAGTTGTTCATCTACTTATGCTGTCACGTGCTGTTTTTGACCCAAGTTGAAGTTTTGTAGGATTAAGGGGCAAATCGTCAGTTCGAGCCGTTTTTTCAATTCCTTCATCTTTAAGAAATATAATTTTTCTTGGTCTTTTGATCGATACGCATGTCTGAATTTGCTCTCCACAAAGTAAAAAACAACGTACTACCATACTAGAGCCGATTTAAAAGACAAAAAATTAATAAAGTAGGTTCATTTTCAAATTTCGGCTTCCAAACTTTCTCATCTTCTTTACACGAGAACTAAAGAGCTTTTGATATTTTGATTATTTATTCAGCAATCTCTGCACTTTATAAATGAATAATAAAGTCCCGCATTTCCTCCACCAATCACATTTCAAGGGATATTTGCATAAAATCTGACTATTGTCTAAACTTTTGCAACAATGTAAAAAAATGTCTTTTGTAATATCCAAAATTTGATTCCAGTTATAGTTTTAAGAACTCCAGACACGTATTTGGGACCATATTGTGTACCTGCAGTACAAATTTGAAAGCATTTCGTTGAATAGTTTTCTTTTTATTCACATATTTGCCATTTGTCTAAACTTTTGCATCGCAGTGTACATTATCGACTACACATAGTAAGCTATAAGGGATAAAAATTACATTAGTTTGGCAGAAAAAAATGCTTTTTATTAAGCTTTTGGGTACAAAATGGAAAAAAGGGAAAAAACGCATTTTGGGAAAATGAGAAAAACAAATAAAAAAAGGGTTTCCTTTGAAGAAAACCATTTTTAGTACGGGGTATGATTTCCCCTGACAGCTAGCAATGTTAAACACGTCTGAGGCATGAATTCAATGAGGGTATTAATGAGGGGCTGTGGTATTCTACTCCACTCCTCCTGAAGAGCTCTTTCGAGCGCCTGGAGAGTTTCTGGAGGTAATAGGCGTTCAGCCACTCGTCTTCCTATGATTTCCCAAACATGCTCTATTGGGTTCATATCCAGAGAACATGCTGGACATTCCATACGTACGATTCTTTCTTCAAAAAGAAAATCAGTCATCAAGTTAGCACGACATGGCCTGCAATTGTCGTCCATTAAAATGAAGTCATCTCCAATTGCTGCAGCGTAAAGGACGACGATAGGTCTGAGGATCTCATCCCTATATCGATGACCAGTCAGAATCTCATTTCGGAAGATATGGAGGTCGGTTCGACCATCAATAGAAATGCCGGCGTATACCATCACACCTCCACCACCAAATCAAACACTTTCACGCACAAATGCTGGATTATTTCTTGCGCCTCGCTCCCTCCAGATGAAAACCCGCCTATTCTCAGGATGAAGGGAAAAACGGGACTCATCAGAGAACAGGATATTGCACCACTCATTCCTTCCCCAACTAACGTACTCCGTTGCCCACTCTCTGCGGGCACGACGGTGATTTGCACTTAATCTGACACACACCATTGGTCGACAGGCATGCATGCCAATGGTGTGGGGTCGATTTCGGACAGTTTGTGTCGAAACACGGGTGCCAGTAGCTGAGCAAAATTCTCGTTGCAGTTGAGTGGCACTCATATTTCGGTGTCTCCGAGCCGATAAAACTAAAAAGCGGTCTTCATTGCGCGTTGTAGCTGGTCTACGTCCTTGTTCTGATCTATGGTCAGCACTTCCAGTCTCTAGAAAGCTGTTCCAGACCCTGAAACTACACTTTGAAAACTCCAATGGCTTCCGTTACCTCGTCTTGTGTTTGGCCTCCCTCTTGTCTGCCAACAACTCTAGAAACTTCTGAATTGGTCAAATGTCTTCGTTGAGACATGACACACATCGGAACAATGCTCTTACAGAGCGTCGATCATTCTTTTCTGCCTTATTTTATAGTAAAGTGAGAATGAAATTTCATTCGCTGCCGCTAAAAAGCCGTTTTCGACGTCAAACTCAAAATTTGCATACTATGAAATTTGGAAATGAGCAAAATTTACATTTGTAACCCTCTTCTTCCCTTTCATGCAAAAAAAATGTTAAAAAATGTTTAAACCCATTTTTATAGGAAACTTACGATATCCTTTAATTGTTTTGAGCAATGTATATATATGATTGATGGAATGAGATGCTCCCCTTCCCCGCTGATGAAACCACCAGCTAAATAAGCAACTTATTTACTGCTGGTTACTAGTAGTTCTTTATACCCTATTACATGTGTTGTAGAGAATAACGCTTGAAAACAGTTTATGGCTGCAACACGCGCTGGATCCAATGTGATCAAACTTAATCTTAACGTGTCGGCTCGTCTATATAGCGGCCTAAGGCAGAATGCGTGGTTAGTTTACAGTTTAACCAGTAGCTCTATTCGAATACATATTGTCTGAAGGCAAGTACAGCTAACTTTTGAAAGTGCAAATGACGTGTGAAAGAAATACTCCCAGGGGCACCTAAAATAAGTTTTCAAGTTCAACCCCCCTAGAAACTTCTAAATTTTGGTTTTAACACACTATTATTAACTCTAAAATGACAGTTTTTCTCTATATAAGAACTGTTATCATCAAACTCTCTCCCTTGAGAAATAAAATTCTGTCCCTGGAGTGAAATTTAAAATCAACAAAATTTTCTCAGAACTATGAAAGGTAAACACGCGAAATTTACGCTGTGGAAAAAACTTTTTGTATCAAGACTGAAAACAAAAACATAACAATGTTTAAATCTGGTGTTTTTCCTTTTTTTAGGCATTTTTTTTTTATCAGTGTAAGACTTTAAAAGAACCCCGTATTTCTATTTTTATTCCCCCCCCCCTACTAACTTTTGGTTCCTATAAGCATGTTGACTGAGCTACTTGAGGTAGTTGTGTAAAGCATATTTCGCTACTACGTTCCAAATCCAATAAATCCATAATATTTTGAACTCATAATTACTAGACACTTTGAAATACTAAACTATTCCATTTTAATATTTTTTGAAAATAGTAAAGAAATGGTTATACCTCGTTTTTATTAGATTTAAAATTGAACGAAACTGAGTAAAGAAGGAGTGCGCACATGTGTCACAAGCATTCCCAAAATGCTTTAAAATGTAAATTAATCTTCCGAAATATATCACTACAGCGCCTTACAAAACTGAATCTTAATATTATTATATGTAGCAAAAACGTCATACGCAAAAGTAATATACAACACAAAAGTTTTACGAAACTTTAAACTTTACGGCAAATCTTATCATTTCAGAAAGTTTCATAACAATGTGTGAAAAATATATTGAACAATTCTAATCCCATTCTTGCTTTCATAAAATACGAGCCGTATGATTTTTTTCTGAAAAAGCAAATGTTTGAAAGAATATCTGAGTTTTCAGTTCTAAAAACTCTGAGATATTGAAGATTGTAACACTTCTTAGAATATCGGTCTGCATCGTGAAGATAAAAATTATGGGAAATATATTTAGAAGTTAGATTGGTTGGATTTTTCAGAATTGATTTTTCATGCCATCGCATATATTTAACTGCACAAATGCTCTAGAAATTATTTCTTAAAGGAACAAATGTTGCCATACTGTGCAATCCTGCAATTGATTAAAATTCATGTGGTTTATTTCTACAGATATTTATTCTGCAATTGTAAATCATGTTTGGTAATAAATATTAAAGTTATTTTTTTCACGTTACCAGTTTGTTACATATTATAAATGTAGCACATATTTTATTCTTTGAACTTTTTCTAGCCCTGAAAGAGTTTAACTTATTATTTGTCCATCTGTTAACGTTAAGAGGGGTCAAGTATTTCCAAAAAGGTAGTTTAAAGACACGGCGGCGATGGCAGTAAAACTATCTAGTGTTAATTTAAATAAAGGACCTAGAGAGAAAGTAATTTTCCTCTAATGCTTTCAGATCACGAATAAGAAACCAATACACACAAATGAACAACAATCCTTTAACATTATAAATTACTTAGCGTATTGTGTCGGCTCTTTTTGAATGGAGCTCTTGGCTGATTTCCCCGAGGAGAGCTCTGCCTCAATTACGCTGTCACTTTGCAGTTTCTTCGTCTTGAAGCATTCCGGAAGGAGAAAATGAAAAGCTCCCGTTTAAAGTTGCAGGTGCAATCATTTTAAAAGCAATGTCGAAAATGTCACAACAAAAAAGAGAATGAAGTGGAGATACACAATTGTTTCCAGATGACAATGGCTTGGCTTCTTCAAATGATAAAAGGTGTATTATATTCTGAAGACAGCAAAGTCTTTTGCTTCTTTGTATGTCCACAATTTTGTGCTCTAGTTTTAATTGTCACCATGAAAACGTTTCATTTTTGCATAAAGTATATAAAATGGTAACACAAATTTTTCATTCAACAGTTTTCATGTAGGTTAAGCACACAACATAAACTAGAATACTTTAGGAGCACAGGATTGCAAATGCAATGCTGATGCACTACGTTCAAGCAAATCCAGGGATTGAAATTAGCAAAAAAGATTTTAAAAAAATAATGATTAGTAATACTCAATAGTTTTACACAATATTTTAGTTTTTAAGAAAGATTAAAAGCAGTTGTTAAAACATGTGAACTATACCTGGAATTAATGTGTCGAGTAATAAGAGATCAAATATTCTGTAACTTTTGTCACATAAAAGGTATGCTTCATCTGACATTTTGCAATTAAAAATAAATCACCCATGTATTTAGGGAGCCAGCAACATATTGAAGAAACGAAAAAAGTTTTTTTATCATTCTTCATTGCAAATAGCTGAGATTACGCACTACATTTCAAAATTTAACTCAAATACGATAGACAATAATAATTGTATAGTACAATCGTTAAAGTATTACTTATATTCACAAAAATATGCGCATTTCTTTCAAAACATTACTTTGTTGCCATGGTTTTGGCTCCTAACGTGCCGAGTTTCCAGGTAAACCTACCAATTTCCAGAAAACTTGACAGTACACAAGAGAATAATTAGACTAAAACTTGAAATATAACTAAAAAATTAATGAAGCACGGACATTATAAGCAACTAATTTCTCCATGCGCGCGTCCAACTTAAAATGCTCAATATGTATAACGTAAAAGTGATAAAACCTATGCTGTCTCTTTAGTTATGTTCCAAAAGATAAATTGTCATTTTTTTTTTTTTTTTGCTGATAAATTTCTAAGTTTCTTAAAATGATAAAAAAAATCCATCACGAAACTAAGAAAGAGCAAATTATTTTACATAAAAAAATAAAATGCTATGTAGTTCATTATCATCTTGTCTCTACAACAGAACGTCTTCCTGAGGTGACATGTAATTTCTTTGATTGTTTTATCAAATGCAAAAGGGATTCTTTCAAATAAAGTATCATCTAATGAGAAATTCCAAAAAAAAGAAAACATATCACAATCACCATCTCATTGGGTCACATTTATCTCCTAATGTTGTTTTATTCTATAGCATTACTTTTGCATTAGTATGTATATGTTCGTTTAATATACACTGCTCAAAACAATTAAAGGATATTGAGAATTTGTTTGATTTTACACCTAAAGACCATTTTGGTTGATTGATACATTATCGACTACACGTAGTAAGCTATAAGAGATAAAAATTACATTCGTTTAGGTGAAAAAAATGCTTTTTATTCAGCTTTTGGGTTCAGCAAAAGGGAAAAAAAAGGAAAAAAACACATTTTCTGAAAATGAGAAAAATAAATTTTTAAAAAAGTTTCCTTTGAAGAAAACCACTTTTAGTAGAGGGTATGATTTCCCCGGACAGCTAGCAGTGTTAAACACCTCTGAGACATGGACTCAATGAGGGTATTAATGAGAGACTGGAAAATTCTGCCCCACTCTCCTGAAGAGCTTTTTCGAGTCATTGGAGAGTTTCTGGAGGTGATAGGCGTTCAGCCACTCGTCTTCCTAGGATGTTCCAAACATGCTCTATTGGGTTCATATCCGGAGAACACGCTGGCCATTCCATATGTACTATTCCTTCTTCAAAACGAAAATCATTCACCAAGTTAGCACCATGCCTCCTGCAATTGTCGTCCATTAAAATGAAGTCATCTCCAATTGCTGCAGCGTAAGGGATGACGATAGGTCTGAGGATCTCATCCCTGTATCGATGACCAGTCAGAGTTCCATTTCGGAAGATATGGAGGTCGGTTCGACCATCAATGGAAATGCCGGCGTATACCATCACACCTCCACCACCAAATCAGACACTTTCACGCACAAATGCTGGATTATTTCTTGTGCCACGTTGCCTCCAGATGAAAACCCGCCGATTGTCAGGATGAAGGGAAAAACGGGACTCATCAGAGAACAGGATATTGCGCCACTCATTTCTTCTCCAACTAACGTGCTCCGTTGCTCACTCTCTATGGGCACGACGGTGACTTGCACTTAATCTGACACACACCATTGGTCGACAGGCATACATGCCAACGGTGTGGAGTCAGTTTGTGTCGAAACACGGTTACCAGTTACCGAGCAAAGTTGTCGTTGCAGTTGAGTGGCACTCATATTTCGGTGCCTCCGAGCCGTTAAAGCTAAATAGCGGTCTTCATTGGGCGTTGTAGTCGGTCTACGTCCTTGTTATGATCTATGGTAAGCACTTTCAGTCTTTAGAAAACGATTCCAGACCCTGGAAACTACATTTTGAGAAACTCCAATGGCTTCCGCTACCTCGGCTTGTGTTTGGCCTCCCTCTAGCCTGCCAACAACTCTAAGCTTCTGAATTGGTCAAATGTCTTCGTTGAGACATGACACACATCGGAACAATGCTCTTATAGAACGCCGATCTTTCTTTTCTGCCTTATCTTATGGGTCATTCCACGAAAAGTGAAACCAATTGGTCAAAAATTTATATTGAAGTTATGTTGCTATGTTATACATCATTTTAAAGCTTATGATGTATATTTTAAGAATCCTGCATTGGTTTTTTGGTGAGAGTTAGAATAATACTTGTTTTCTTAGTTGGAAGTACGATATTCTCGAACTTGTAAAAATCAGAAAAAAGAACATATTTTCAAATGCATATTTCTCATCGAAAAATAAAAACAAAAAAAAACTACTTGTAGCACAATTTTAACTACTAAGACGGTACTATAATAATATGCATTCATTAATTTCTTTTGAATTGATCTAAATGGTGTAATTGAAGTTTGAAAAAAATAAGTTTGATGTTACGTCTGTAACAAAAAAGAAGCAAAAGTTGTCATTACGTCCTAAAAAATCAAAATTTAAAAAAAAAACCCTTAATGGTCCTTTTGGCAAATTTTTAGAGTAATTGCCCACCATAGTTACAAATATTGCAACTGATTTAGTTTCTAAATTAATGCTGTTACAGACGTAACATATCGGACATAAAAAATGGCTCATGTTACGTCCGTAGCAAAAGTAAATTTCCAATTAAATAGGTAAAAAGCACAGGATGAGCAATGCATGTATATAGCTTAATATGGTACGAGTACTAAAGTTTCTCGTATTTTGATTTTGAAATTTTTAATTATGTCGTCATGTAATTGAAATTCATTCGCGAAAATACCGTTCGAATTTCGAAAACGTCGGACGAAAAAGGACACATTTTTTCATTCAAAAAAAATTATCAAAATTGACCAACTGTCACCAAGAAGGTTAAATTTTAGTTTGGCACTAGTATTCTGCTATATCATCCAACATTTTCAAATTTTTAAGTTCTCCTAAGACCAATCACTGATTCCAGGGAGGAATTTACTTTTCCCGATTTTTTAATGTAGCAGCCCCATTATGCATTAATTTTAAGAATACAAATAAATAAATTTGTGTGAAGGCCCTTCTAAACTTTTCTTGTGTCAATCTTTCTTGGAAATAATTGTCTTAAGATGCATTAATTTATTGTTACATATTGACATATCGGCATATGCTCTCAACTCCCCCAGACTTACCCAAATTTTCTAAAACTGTTACAGTAAAACTTAAAATATTCAAATAATGTGTTAATTAATGCTACTGTATTGTTTTAGCACAAAAATCTTTGTTTATTCCTGCTTTAAAATACTGTTTTCTACTTTCAAATCAGAGATGTTACGTCTGTAATACCACTTTGTTTCGTTCGTAACAAGTTTATGAATTTTTTTCACAAATTCGGCAGTCAAAATCCACACAATCTTTATGTTTTAGAAAGCTTGAAGTCTCTAGAACACGTATTAAAAAAAAGTTTAAAATTTCCGTATAATTCAGAGGAATATTGTAAGTTGTATGACATAGTCGAGTTTTTGCTGTTTTGTGAATTACGTCTGTAACAGGCAGTTTTTAATTCTGTATTTTTTTGTAATTAAGCAATCTGCACGCAAATTTAATGTAGCATAAACATCATTAAGTTACACTACAGGAAAAAAAATTGAAGACTTTCATCAGCCCCAACCAGAATTATTTGCGTTCAAAGTCTGCGATTGTTACGTCTGTAACGAATTGCCCTTATAGTAAAGAGAGAGTGAAATTTCATTCGCTGCCGCTAAAAAGTCGTTTTCGACGTCAAACTTAAAATTTGCATACTATGAAGTTTGAAAATGAGCAAAATTTACATTTGTAACTCTCTTCTTACCTTTTATGCAAAAAAAAATGTTAAAAAACGTTTAAACCCATTTTTTATAGGAAACTTACAATATCCTTTAATAGTTTTGAGCAGTGTATTTTGTATTTAAATTAAAAACTGCACTTTTTTTTCTGATGTAACGAACTACAAATCTCGTTTACTTCTAGCTATCATTCGTCGAATTGTGACATAAATTACGCTTAAAGACTCTACGTGCTTCGAAAAAAAATATGGCACGTAATCTAATTCCAATCATGGCTAAAAAAAAAGCGAAGCAGCTGTAATTAATGCTAATGCTATTGTTTTATTTTATTTATCTTCTTCGTTTAAAAAGGCAATTTCGTGCACCTGCTCTGAAATCATATATTCCAAAAAATATTTAGAATTCCAGGAATATTTGAACATGATTAGATACGATGTGAGTTCCTTTTTACACTGTTAAAAATTTTCCGGAAATTTTACGGTAAAAGTTACTGGCATCCATGTTGCCAGTAACTTTTGCCGTAAAATATTTTTTACTGTAAAATTTTACGGAAAAGAAAACGAGAATTAAAAGGCGCGAGATACAAACGCATGGATCGAACCCAGGACCATTTTTTAGCCTACTTTCCCGTTAAAAATAAAAGAGACGAAAAAAGCATTAAAATTGGCTTAATGCATCTAAAAAATGTCGCCAAGTCCAAAAAATATCGCCAAGTTCAAAAAATATCGCCAAGTAAAAAAAAGTCAAAAAGAAACAAAAAATGAAATAAATATCGAAAAATTAAAAATTTGAAAGTAGGGTATTGAGATGGGGAATTTGTGCGTCGGTCGGTCTGTCTGTCTGTCTGTCTGTCCCCCCCCCCCTAATAACTTTTGAATGTACATTCCGATTTGAACAAACTTTTTTTTGTTGGAAAGATCTCGGCGAGTACAGCTCATTCCCATATTTGATTTTTTGATTTGAACAATTTTTGGTTCAACTTTGAGCCGTTCAAATAACCGGTCCCGCGATACTAACTTTTTAATGAACAGTCCGATTTGAACAAACTTTTTTTGTTGGAAAGAACTTTTCAAGGATACTTCATTCCCGTATTTACATTTCCGATTTGAACAATTTTTCGTTCAACATTGAACCGCTCAAGCAAGCTGTCACCCCTAATAACTTTTGAGTAAACAGTCC
Source organism: Uloborus plumipes (assembly GCA_038373865.1). Lineage (NCBI taxonomy): Eukaryota > Metazoa > Arthropoda > Arachnida > Araneae > Uloboridae > Uloborus > Uloborus plumipes. The sequence goes on along the minus strand of JAXGGA010000543.1, from coordinate 141,586 downwards.
GAAAAAAAAATGACTGACTGTGCAGACGATTTTTTGTTTATTTATTCATTTGTTTTATTGAATTTATTATTATTATTATTATTATTATTTTTGGCAGACGATTTTTTTTTGTAACAAAAATGTTTCATTCACGAGAGAATTTTATTCTTTTTTTATATTTAACAACTGGCAACGGATTAAAAGTGAAATTCGAGACATTTTATCAACCGACGATTTTTTTTTTTCTTTTTTTTTTCTTTCTTTGATAAAATGTGTTTTGATGTACTTTGTACTTTAAAATTTTTTTTTGAAAACAATTGAGGAATTTTTCTACGGAAGAACTGTAACAGTTACATTCTTTAAAAGGTGCGACAAAGCTTTATTTATTCATTTATTTACTTTTTATGTGTCTATTTCATCTGATGAGAGGGGTATATTTTGCTTTTAGAAATCAGCTTCAAGTGCTAAAAAGGTATGTTTGACATAATTTTTAATCTTAGATAATCAAGAGAATAATGATCAGATGCTAGAATGCCGATGTCGATGTACGGGAAAGTAGGCTCGTTTAGTTCTTGACAGAACTTCTTGTTTTACCCTGCTTTACTATCCACGGTACCAGATGAGGCATATCAGAAGAGCGGAAATAGGGTGTCATCTGCATCTCACAGTAAGTCACGTGGTAATCGGCGCTGCAATTGCAATTTTTTTATCGGTACGATTTACTGTAAAAAATTTCTGTACTGTTAACGCTACATTTTACAGTAACATTTATCATAAAAGCTTCATGAATTTTTAACAGTGTATTCAATTTTGGCAATTAAAATAAATTTCAAAAGAAGTCATCCTTCAATTCTTTATTTAATCATACTATGTTTTTTGAACTTCGTTGTACTACTGAAATTTGGTCAAGGTTTTAGAGTTTTGACAAAATGTTCAGTGGAATTGGGAAATTAAACTTTACTTGTAAACTAAAAACTTTCAGCTGCAAAAATTTTGTGTAAATTGAGAGAAAATTCAGAATATAGCTAAGAAGTTCCGGAAATTGTCAGACATTTCTAATATCAACAGTTTCTTTAAACTTTAGTTTGTCTGCGAACACATTTACATAAAAACAGCGATTTAGAAAGTTTCATGTACTTTTTTTATTATAAAAAAATCCATTTAATTGGAATCTAATAATATTCTGTAAAAAAATCCGAGTTAGGGAAACGTTAGTCCAGGAAAAATGTTATGATGAAGAAGTTTGAATCATGCCAGACTAAAAGTGGTATTTGTTTTAAAAACCATCCCAAAATGATATGAATTATCAGTTGGTTCTAATAGCATAAAATAAACTTAATAAAAACTACTTTAGTAAGTCTGAAAACAAATTGAATTTATCGTTTTTATATTTAAATCAACTTTTTGGGAATTTGGGAAGTATCAAAAGCCAAATAATTGTCAAACATCACGTTATTCCTTGAAAAAGACTAATTCGGTTTATTTCCAATTTTACGAATCGAAAGCATTAAAGAAAATATCTTCCTTTTCACTCCACCTACAACTTTTGAAACATCCAACCAATTTATAAGCTGAAAAAGGTTATGAAGATATTTTCCTTATTGTTTCTTATTAAGTTCACATATAGTTTAAAAAACCTTGGAAAACATTTTTAATAGAAAATTTTATATCAGTGAGAATTGAAAATTATGCTCTAAACCAGTGGTTCTCAAGGGGGGCGATACCGCCCCCCGGTGGGCTGTGGGAAGATGTTGAGGGGAGATGAACATATTTTGGGCGGCAATGGGCGGTGGATATATTTTGGGCGGTAAGGGGGCGGTGGGTATGTTTTGAAATGTGCTTGTAAAGAACATGTTTCGGTCAGAGGCGGCAGAAAATCTTTTGCTTTTATGTAGCCAAAGGACAGCAAACCCTGAACTTTCTCCTAATGTCATGAAGGATAGCTTAACATTTGCCAATAGCACTTGAATTTCAAAACAGTTTTTTTGAAGTGGATGCTCCCGTCCATAGCGTAACTACCTAAAAGAGCCCTAAAAAGTGTTTTTTTTTTTTTTTATGTTCATTTAAAAACTTTTCGATGAAGGGATGGATCCCAAACTACTCGCTCATTCTCCAATCGTGACCAAACAGAGCCTAAAATTGCGTTTTTACGAGGTCAGTTTCTGAAAATGTCTATATGTGACCACCTGACTTGACAGACTCTTTGTGCCGTCAGATCACCCCCTAGAAACACCAAAGATGACTAACAATCGTATTCCTCAGTTTTTAAGTTTGCGTTTTTTATACTTCAATTGCAGAGAACGCTGGAAATAGCTCTGACTCCTTAACATTGTTAAATTTAGCCTTAAAATAACTTCAATTTGAAAAAATCATTAAGAGAGACCTCTTTCTCCCTAGTTAACGTTACCAAAAATTGCCTAAAATTGCGTCATTTTAAACGTTTCACCTGGGGCAGAATCTGAACCCAAGTCTCAACACCACGAAACTTAAGATTAAAGAAACTGCATTTTCAGACTTTGTTTTCAAAACTAATTACGGGAGATATACCCAATATCTCATTGCTATCTTTACTCTGATGTCGCCAAAGGTATACTTATAGCTCTTGTTATCTTATCTAACCTTTTCAGCAGTAAATTACTCAAAAAGAATTTCTTTGAAATTAACTTATCTTGTAATTTGTTAATTCAACTTATTTCAGTTTATTCAAAATTAAAACTTGATTTATAATCTTTAAGGGGAGAGGTATGGGTCATATAGTTTCAAGTCTTTGTAGCTCCTAGGAAAATCAGAAGGACCTGCTTTGTTATTGTCCTTCCATAGTAAAATCCTATATCCGTACGTAATAAATAGGGGATGCGTATTGTATAGTTGTAAGTAAATTAAAACACACTGTGCACAATGTTTGGAATAGGGCCGGTCAAGGGCATATTTAAACGTAGTGTATTTTTCAAAATATATTTGTTATTAAATTAATAACAATGTTGAAAGCGGTGCGTTTTTATTTCAAACCGTGTTATTCTCGTTTACCTTAAAAATGGTTCACTCATTCAATGGTCCCATTTTAGGCACTTGATTATCACTCTGAAATAGCTTTTCAGAGAAAAAAACGCTCGATTTTTTAAAAAAGTATTATATAAAGAAAAAAAACAATAAACATAAGTTTTTTTTTTTTTTTGCTCTATAGTCATTTTCCAACAATATGTTTGGTCAAAATTATAGAGTTAAACCGGTCCAGAAAATTGCTTTACCTCCCTCTCCCTTCCAGTTTTATGCCCGTTCTCAAAGGGGGCGGTGAAACAACTTTCAATACTAAACGGGGCGGTAGTTGTAAAAAGGTTGAGAACCACTGCCCTAAACTGAAAAGTGCTTCATGCAAAATCTGGTACATGTCGTTTGTTATAAAGAAGTTCAAATTTTATATGACAGAAATGCAATATAAAATGTGCTCATTTCTTTCAATTTTAAACATTGAAAGTGAAACACTTTTTTAGTTAATTTATTTTTATGAATTTTGTGTATAGACCTCCCAATCAAAAGCTTTTCTTTTTAACCATGCCCATCGGTCAAAATCATATTTGTCTTCGAGCCAAAAACAAAAAGTGATGTGCCTCTTGAAAATTACCTATCATGTTTCAGAAGGGGTATGTATTAAAAAGTATATTTCATACTATTATCGAAATACCCTGATTAATTAAAAAATATTCTTAACAGTCTAGCAAATAAAGCTTTTAATAATATAAATGCATGTACCTTTTTAACGTTGCTTTACAAATAAATTTCCTCAAAATAATAAAAGTACTTATGTCGTGTTATGTACGTTTTCTACGTTTTAATTTTTAAACAAATTCGAATTTACGAAATTGTAGACACACAAACTGATTGATAAGGCATATTTATGCATCTAAAGAATAAACAAGTTCTTCTCAAATTTAAAACGCGGAACGTAGAATTAAAAAGTCCAAACGAAACTTTTTAAACAAGATAATTTCTTAAGAAGTTTATGGACAGATGGAAGCCTGTCGACTTAGCTACTTTCACCGTCAAAATATGATCTTTTTAATAATTTTTAATATTTAAATGATACTTTCAAATTAGATTCTGCCTATTTCACTCCATTATCTTCCTATTATATGATTTCTTGCTTTTGTATTCCTTAAATTAAAACGTTCGCTTTATATTTGTTTTGTAGTATTTTCCCAGAAAACACACTTTAAAAAAGTGGAATTTACTTGGTTTCTTAGGAAAGAACTACTCCATTAATTCATGAACATCCAACTTTTTATGTACCCCTTTCAGGTCAGTAATCTTAATATCCCAGACAGAAGCCATACATACCACAAGAGATGTGGAGTTTATATAAGAAGGTACTTTCGTGACGCAATTTAGTTTGGATCTAATGCAGTGGAAGTATTTTGGACTCACTTCATCAAGAAATGAAATTTATAGAGCAACTCTTGAGCTTTAACATCTACATTTCTGAGGAAAATGTCATTGATCCCATTGGTTCCAGTTGAGACGTAAACATTCGCCTCTAGACTTGATTAATGGCTGATGCCCTTAGAATTTGATAAAGAACATTTATGATGTAATAAATCCTTTCTTACGATATGAAGGTGATTTTTCTTTCGTCCTCGAACTGTTTACTTTTCTTTTTTGATACATTTAGATTTGTAATGGACACCAAAACTCCCCTTCTACATTTTTCTTTCCGATAAAATAAATGAAGGATAAAGATGATGAAGTATGACTCGATTATGTGTGTTCATTGTAATGTATTAATGTCCGGTGGTGCTGCATGCAATACTTTTGCTTAAGCCTTGCCCTCTCCCCCACCCCTCCCAAAAAAAAAGATGAAACTGGCTCTCCGAGAGCGACGACAAAAGTAAAAACTTGAACAAAAACGAGTGTAAATTAGGAAAATTATAAAACGTTTTAAAAAATACCTGTGTATTTTTTGTATCGTCAGTGGGTTTTTTTCCCATCTCAAACAATACCAACAAGCATGCAGAGCTTGTACGTACATGCGCAATACATATAAACACTTTGGTACATTGGTAACGGTAACAATGTTGCGAGTTTAATTACTTTTTTCACGTTTCCAGCTCTTCTAAAGAAGTTTTCCCTTTAAAAAATATAATAATAATAATAATTTTTAAAAAAATAGTCAACATTTTTTTAAATGGGTACTTCAAATGCAAGCCCTACTCCGAAAATAAGAACCTTCACTTCACTCCTCGATCGGCCACAGTACCTGTCATTGTTGTGACTTAACCTGCATCAGCACCCTCGAGGGTTTTTTAGACAATTAAACCAGGTACGACCACAGACTAAAAATGAATAGACCGCTCATCTCCCGATGAAGCAGTGGATGTCAGTAGTGCTATGATATATCACGTGATATACAACGAAACCCTCTCTTTCTCTCTGACGCTCTGGCGCGTTACAATTTTTGGCGATCATTTGCAAGCTGTTAGTAGGCAAATGCTTCCTTGCGCTTTTTGGGAGCGCTTTTTGGGATTATTCCGATCGCTTCGCAAGACATTTGTTGTCGGAAGACCGATCGCTTCGCAAGAGTGTTATTTGCTGCTTGCAAGTTTTATCTCCGACAAACAATCCATGGCACGAAATAGAAAATAGAATGTTCTACTTGTTTCAAATTAGGTTTCAAAAGTTTTTCTTTTTTTTTTTGGGGGGGGGGGGAATGTAGTGTATATGCATATATCACAGAACACATTCAGTTCTTTGATGACAGGGTAATAATAAAGTATTTTAAAAGAGCAAAACATACAAACAAAAGTTTTATTTTACAAGGCGCAGGATTTTACAATATTTGGCAAAATTTACCCATTTTTATTCAACGAAATTAAAACATAAACAACTTTGAAAATGTGTGTTAATCATTACAATTTAAACAGCTTTTAACAGAAAAGTTAAAAAGTCACTTAACTGTATTTAGAGACTTTTCGATTGTCTTTTGTATTTTTGAATAATAATGTTAATTGTTCTAAGTTCTAATAGTAGTTCGATTCAATCAAAACCTATTTAAGCTTCTAGATAAAGCATTTTCTAAGGGTTCTTAACAACATTGTTTGCTCTAAAGTTATAAGCTCATGAGCAATTTTTGAGGGGATAGTACTATAAGAAACCAAACCAAATGGTTGAGAAGTAACCTTTGTGTAAATAAAAACATACATTTTGAAAGCAAAATCTCAATGTTGAAAAGCAGAAGTGCGAAAGAATAGCACACACGTGTTTTATCTTTACAAGAACCGTCTTTTCCAATGCAAAAAAATGTGAGCTTACGGATGAAATTTTATATTGCTGGGAGTCAGGAACTATCAGGAACGCCGAAACACGTGTCTGAAGAACTCAGCGCATTGTATTTTTGCTTCCAAAAAGTTTGCTTTTATTTATTTTACGGGAGTAGGAAACCTAGGGGAAATAATTATAGTATTCGACAAATCCCCAATACAAAAGAGGCTTGGATTTAATATGTTTGTTGGTCTTTCGACGGGCTCCTATTGAAACCCAATATTAGCAGTAATAATGAGTCAAGTGTTCTATTTCTGGTTTCAAAATATTCGGCATCAAAAAACCTTCAATTTGATACCTCACTTTTGAATTTCTGTCCAAAAATTCTAAAAAACTACGACTTCTAGGACTTAGGAAATTTTCTCATCATAATTACCCAACTGTCAACTCAGCGATAACTACTACAGCTTAATACTCATCAAACTCTACCTGGATCTTCAACTTTTGCTCTTCATCCATAAGAATGTGTTTCTGGAGTCTGAAGTTTCACGCATCGCTTGGAATTAGATCCACTTCAAGTTGCTTTTTTGGAAACCGCATCAATATTGAATTCCTCTCAGTATTTTAATCAGATCTGCTGAACACTGGACTTGCACCATATTCATCTTTTTCAAGATCTTTCAGTCAACTCAAAACCATATTATTTTCGAACAAGATAACTATCCGAAGATACGGAATCAAATTCCCTACAAAAATGACACCCTGCACAAGTCTGTAAGATCTTTTTTACGAGTTTTTTATCAATATACAAGTGTCTTTTTATTTACAAAAATCTTTGGAAACGCGGCGACTTTGTCCTCTTTCGCAGAAAACACTTTCTCAGCCAACTAAACTGTAGGCCAAACTGAATTTGAATTATTTGAATTATTTTTGGCTCTCTATTTATTTTTCTCAATGAACTTTAAAAACAATTATGTCGCCAATTTGAAAAATTTGAATTTGCTAAAATTGTAAGCGATTTTCTTTTCTTTCGCTTCATTGTTGCCAGTAAGATTTTTTTTCCTTAAACTTATTACTTTTCATTTAATAGCCTTCATTTCGTTTCTTATGACTAAGTTAGTGCAATGAAAATGACTGAACAACAAATTTTTTACACCTATAGACTCTAGTGTTCATATTCCGGAATTAAATTCCAATCTTCAATCATTGGGAAAATTAAAGAACAGTAGAAAACAGCTTCTCGCAACCGGATTCATTATCTACTTCATCTATAAACAAAGAAATCTGTTGTTATGACGTCTGCCTTTAATCAACAATCTTGTTTCCGATACAGTTATCGGACCTCTTGCTAAAATATTTTCACCCGGACTGGTGTCCTACAGAAGATAGTTTTTTCGACTGCTTCTTCAGCAGAAGTCATATTTTACGTTTTTTGCGCCAGCTCATTACAGGCAAAGATACGCTTAACCGGTATTTCATAAAAATTAGACCTTCAAAAAAGATATCGTTGCTCTTATAGATTTACTAGAAGATAAGGTCAGGCAGAAAAAATCCACTTGCAAACTGATCAATCCTCACAAAACAGAAAACTTGCTCCGATTCTGACTACAGCTCACAGAAAGATGTGGTGAACTGTCATATTAATGATGATAATATACAATTGAATCAATTCCCACCTCTAGCCAAACAAAAATAACGATAATGTTTACAGTTTAATCAAATGAATGATAAAACCTTCATATGCTCAAGCACTAGCTAATGAAAACCACTTTACTGGTCTATCCTACAAACAATAAAAACCAGTTCACGCGATTTAAAAAACGGTCCTTCAAAATAATTATCAGCCGCATAGAGATGGCATTAAAAATAAACCGAGTTTCGTTTTCGTTGCCAAAGGAGGAATCGCAGTAGATGCAGCCACGCCCTTAGATTGTGATATTCTAAAGCAAAAAACTTGAAAATAACAGAAGTCTTTCTCATCTTATAACTACCCGTACACCACGGAAAAGAAAACCCTCGCCTTGTCCTCTACAATATCAAAACCCAATACTGCTTGGGATGATATATCAACAGCACTATCATCAAAGTTTTGATTTAGAAGAAGAAAAAAGACTTTTCATTTAAATTTTAAATTGTCGGGGAAAGGAAAACACTGCAAAATCTGATAATAGAAACTTCTCCTTGTGCATTTCATAAGATCATGCATTGTCCAAAAATTTAATTTTCAATTGGACTGTTGTTTCCCATACGGGAATTTTCTTGGAGTTCGTAGGTGTTTTTAAATGTCAAGCCTTCGGACATACGGCAATTAATTGTAGATCTGATGATCACTATTGTAGCTTTTTGCTCCCTATCACATCCTGGAACACCCTGTAGAGCCGAATACCCCAGTTGTACGAACTGCATTTACAATAACCGAAGAAAATAATGTTAATGATCCAATAGATCATCCAGCTTTTTTCAAATGTGTGCCCATCTTATCAAAACGTATGTTAATAATTTTAAAAAAAAATCAATCAATTATGGTTAGCTTACGATTATATGAGGATATTCAAAGCCTTCCTATTTTCCGCTTCGTCCAGTTCCTTAGGTTTTTCTGGCTTACGAAAATGATCCAACTTCTTCTAAAATCTCTGAATGCTTCACCGGCCGCATCAATGGCGATAGTATTTTCTACATTATCCTACGACGTATTAAACGTACTACAAATCAATTTGAAACCATTGCGAATCAGCAACAGCCATTTTTATCATCAATTGTCTCCGCCAGAAATGTTCACATATTGCTTATTCAAGAACCATACATAAAAAAACGATAAAAATTTGTGGTCTACCTTCTGGCTGGAATGTGTCGTTATCAAGCAGTGGCAAGGCTGCAATTGCGGTCACCTCCAAATTAATTACACCATTCGTTTCACTAATCGGCCAAGACTTTGTTTTCATTAAAAGCAAACATTCAAGAGACAACAAACATAATAATATCAGCTTATTCATCGCCTGCAGAACCTTTGCAAAATCTCCTTCAAGAATTACAGGATTATTTTTACGACTACTTCTTTACCAGTTTTGATTGGGGGTGATTTTAACGCCCATAGTAGAGTCTGGGGTTATTCAGATGAAGATGCTCGAGGACGCCTTTGGTTAGATTTCCTTGCCACAAATAATTTAAAACATACACAACTCTTCCAACTCTCCTCCAACATTTTTCAAAAGGAGGACGTGAAGGATGGCCGGACCTTACTCTGTCAAGACATTTGCACTCATCTCTTTTCTTGGGAAGTTTTAGAAGATCTTTCACTAAGCGATCACTCATATATCTTTACTATGTTTACATCAATCGGTCAAAAACAATTAAATTTGTACGTTTTCAAGTCTAAATATAATGCCCATTTTTTTCAAATCGAAAATAAAAACATGAAATTTTTTCCATTTCTGCAAGATCTTACGAACATTACATCAACAACCAGGCTGGATACTTTTTTTGGATGCCCTAAACCAGAAAATTACAAAAACTGCGCGAAAGAGAGTTTTTTAAACACAGATGCTTTTAAAAACACAATCTAAGCCGTCTTGGTGGAGTGAAGAACTTAAAATTCTTAAAAATAAAGTAAGAGCTTGTAGACGTAGGTTTCAACGTCAATCTCAGCCTGATCTAAAAGCAAAACTTTCGTACCATATACAATAAGCACCTTTCAATATACAAGAAAACTATCCGAAAAAACTCGTAGGGACTCCTGGAAAAAAGTTTTTGTAATAACATGACAACAGCTTATGCAAAAACCGTACAAAATAGCTTTCAAGACGATTGTTTTTACCATCAATTCTGCAAGAGCAAATGGGATTTAATGACTCGGAAGAAAACGTTTTTTGAAGTCTCTTTTGAATCATTTCTTCCCCCCGTCATCAGATGATATAAGAGTCAATGATCGATCACTCACTTTACCAGAGTCAGCAATGTTCACACCGCAGGAAGTGCAAATTGTTATGAATCAGCTCCCAAAAAATAAAGCTCCTGGATATGACGGCTTGGATGGCTACATTTGGAGTTATGTTCATTCTGTGTTTCCTCATCTTTTGCTCAATTTTTGCAATACCTGTCTTCAGTTACGATATTTTCCTAAACCTCTGAAACGAGGAGTACTTCTTCTTTTTCATAAACACGGCAAACCACTTAATTGTTTTTCATCATATAGACCAATCACCTTACTTCCTGTTTTGTCAAAAATCCTAGAAAAGCTAATTCTAAACAGACTGCAACATCATCTTCAAAGCTCAAATCTCAATAGTCCTCACCAGTTTGGATTCACATCAGGTTGTTCCACGGAGCATGCCCTACAAAGTCTTTTTGATAAAATTTACAACAGCACAAATAATGACAAACTTACCCTTTTGATCTCAATTGATGTAATAGGAGCCTTTGACAATATAACATGGAACTCAATATTGCAGCAACTTCTTCGCTCAAAATGCGAAAGCGGGGTATATGGATTATACAAAAGTTTTTTATCAGAGAGAACTATCACAATCATCTCGGGATCCACTTTGGTAAATACAAACATATCCAAAGGATGCCCGCAAGGATCTTGTAGTGGTCCAGAGCTCTGGAATCTTGTTCTAGCACCTCTACTTGACATTTCGTGGCCAGAAAACGTCAAAATACAAGCATTTGCAGACGACATCATCTTTGTGGTTTCAGCCTCAACTCGGAATGCACTTGAGTCCTCAGCCAATGAAGCACTTAGAGTACTGCAAGATTGGCTCCAAGAAAATAAATTACAAGCCTGTTCTGAAAAAACCAAAGCCCTTTTTCTTTCCAAACCCAGAAATTATGTTCGACAGCCAATCTTAAAGTTTGGTGACAATTTTATTAAAAGATACAAAGAAATAGATTATCTTGGAGTCAGGCTGAACAAAAATCTTAACTGTACAGCACATTTGGAAAAAATTCATAAGAAATCTATTCATCTTCTTAGTAAGCTGCAATGCATCTCTGGAAAATCTTGGGGAGCTAATATCCAACTACGCAGATTATTATATCAAACAGTGATAGAACCTTCAATTCTTTACGCAGCTGCAGTATGGGGCCCATTTTTAAAGCAGAAAGACCTGAAGAAATTAGCTACCATTCAACGCCATTTCCTTCTTGTTGTTTTGGGAGCATATAAAACATCAGCTCATACCACCTTACATGTCCTTGCGGGAATTCCCCCCATTGCTCTTACAGTTAATCTAAAATCAACTTTAGGAAATGTCTTCATAAGGAAAACTACAGCAGAAGTATCCCTTAATAATGTCAATTCATCCAATGACTTTGAAGCAGCAAGCCAAAAATGGACTGAACATCCTTTAATACAGTGCGCTACTCCGAATATTAGTTTGGAAGAGCCGAATATTTTATCACTGCACACTGGGATTTTCACGGATGGATCGAAAATATGTGATGGAACCGGCTCAGCATTTACTCACATCTCCAACAATAAGGTTGTCTACGATTGGTCAGCCAAACTTACAGCGTATAATTCAGTATTTCAAGCGGAGCTTTTTTCAATCTTTCACGCTTTACTTTATATTGCATCAGAAAACATTACCTTCAACACTACAATCTTCTCTGATAGTTTATCTTCGCTTAAAGTAATCAAAGACCCAATGCATTCTTCAAAGTTAGTCAGAGACATTCAATCCCTCTGCAGAGAACATCCAAACATAAATCTCTCCTGGGTTAGAGCCCATAAGGGACACTTTGGCAATGAACGAGCCGACTATTTAGCTAAAACTGCAGCAATGAACCCAGCGCATTCATTAGTATTCAAAATTCCTCTACCAAAATCTTTCCTCAAACATCACCTTTGGTCTAATCTTCTTCAAAATTAGCAGGAAATCTGGGACACTGCAGAAACCGGTCGGAGAGTTCACGAAATCCTACCAAAAGTCAAGCTAAAACCACGATGCAAACATCCTATGGAAGTACAATTTCTCAGTGCACATGGTCCATTTCCTTCATATCTGCACAGATTCAAAATAATAAGCTCACCATTATGTGTTTGCAGCCAACTTGGAACTCCTGAACATTACGTATTCAATTGTCCATTAACTAGCTCTTTCCACTGCATATATAATTCCAACCTTCCTGTATCCAAAAATATAGCTCATATTCTTCATCATCCAGCTACTCGCAAGAATATTCATAAAATAATGTTTTTACTCAGCACTCAAATAGAAGACTTCAAATATCCCGCCTAAAAACTTCAAATGTTATATTTTTGTCTTTTTCTGTAAATATCAAAATTGTTTTTCCTTTTATTATTATTTTTTCCATGTAATTTGTTTTGTTCATTCCTCCCAGCCACCACATCCGGTTAAACCCTCATCAGGGTAGGTACGGTGGTGACTGGTGGGGTTTAAATAAAATAAATAAATAAATCCCCAATACTGACGAATGACATGAAAAATATGATACTTCATCAGAAACTCCCCTCCCAAATGCAAGTACTCTTGTTAATAATAAGGAAAGTAGTAATGTTTGTACGAAGGAGGGAGGGGCATTCTTTTCTGAAATAAATGTGTCATAAAAAATCAACTAATGCTGAGAAAGAGGTGAAATACAGAAATTAATTTCAAAAATAAAATTCGATGTGTTGGAGATCACGTGCTCACAATTTTCTAGTATAATAATACACTTTGACTGAAAACGCCTCCATTTCCCGAACAGGTTATGCATGAGTAAAAAAAAGTAAAATAATTTAATTAAGTATCGAATGTATATAATCTGTCTTTAAAATATTCCTAAAGAATACTTAATGTTCACAATAAATTATGTTCTTAATTGCGTTGTTTTAGCAGTAACACATCTAATGTAATTAATTTTCCTTCTAATAACTCTTACAACAATTATTTTGAAAATGTCTTTAAAAGTAATAAAGAAATAATGTACGAATTCCGTCGAGAATTTAAATGCATGTTAACAACGAAAATATTCCTCAAGATATTTGTTTTCTCAGTTTGTTACGTAACGACACGAGCTATTTAGCCTAGCAACGTTTTACAGTTTAATTGCCAACATATGGTGAATCCAAGTGGAAGTGGGAAATTAAGCAAATGCGTTGCGATATTCAAAACAAGTCGACTGAGCTTTATTTTAACTCAACATAGAACATTTAAACTGAAAATTATTTCAGACTCAACACTTTGGTTGATGGTGGGTATAAAACCAACTATTTCATTCGGATTGAACTTAAATCTGTTGTTCAAATTTCAGCGTAATCTCTTGAATTTTTTTTAAATACTAAATTGCTTTTTTTTTCTTTTCCCAAATAATGATTAAGTTGCTAAATTCAACAAAAAACTTTCCACTATAGTTATTTTCAAAATTGTTATTGAAAAATGCTTTTATTGTTATTCAACAATCAATTATGAGTGAAAAATGCTATTATTGTAATTAAAAATTGTTATTTCAAAATTATGTTATTGTTACTTAAATATGGTGTTGAAAAATACTATTATTGATATTAAAAAAAAGAGGGAAAAACTCGGCTTTAATGTATGCTTTTCATATTTTTTTTTTCTCAGGTCTTACTGTAGTAAGAAATAAGGGTGCAATTGTCTCACAAGAATAGTGGACTTCTGCAAAACAAGAAAAACACAGTATTTTTTTTTCATTAAAAAAGACAATACAAAAATATTTCTGTTTCAAGAGAGAGTCCTGCAGTTCACCTGCAAGAATCAAATCCATGACCTCAGCTGTATGAAACAACTGTTTCCACCGCTCAGTCAATTTAAATAAACACTTTCATATATAAATTAAGTTTTTGAACAATTTTACAACTGTTCTGTTTTCAAGTTGCAAGAAAGAGGTTACACCTAAAATATTTTTGTTCTCTGAAATGTGGTCGACGTATCGTTCTAAAATTTAGCGTTAATACAAATTTAGGCATGTACAACATTTTTGAATAACACTTTGAAGAAAAAAAATATTAAATTAACAATTATGTTTTTTTTACTATTTTATTTTAGTTTATTTTTTTCTGTTGCATAAAACAAGTTTTTTTCCCTGTTTAACTTTCAGTAATATTTAGAAGAATCAAATATTACATTCATTAGATTTAACAGGCTATTACACAGTAATGTAATACATTGTTATTTGTACAAAGTTTCAAATTTGTTGACCTGATACTTTTTTTTTTCTCCTTTTTCGATAGATTCGTTAGAATAGAGAAAACTTTTTGAGAACATGGTTTTGAAAAAATCAAGGAAAAAAATTTATTCCCCGTTCGAACCCTTTTGCTTGGAAAACTGATTTTTTTATTAAATTACTATAAATCTCCTAATAATTGATTGACAGAAAAACGTTTTGCACATTTAGAACGATAAATATGGATGAGGTATGCAAATTTAGTCTTATTCGACTTTTGCGCAATAAAAAAAAATGGTATAAAAAAACGAGTTTTTTATAAATAAACACAAACTATTAATTATGCGCAAAAAATAACAAAAGTAACAAAAAACGAAAATGAACAACTTTTAAAATTAGTTTGAAGTACACTTAAAGTATTTATCTAGTTAATTTTATGATAATCGCCCAAATAAACTTGATATAACGGGATCTGTAAATAGAAAGGCTTATCTTCGATTTGTATAATTAAAAGTAAAGAAGTGCTGGAAATAATTCTGCATCATAAACTTAACAGTGAATTCCTTAAGTTTCTTCACGGATAGAGAAGAACCAAACATCCTTTTGTTTGTTATTTTTTTAATTTCATCTAGATTCTTTGCGTATTTAATTTTTTTGAAGTACTGAAATTTTTATTAACGCTATTGTTTATTTTATCTCTATAATGTTTTTAGAATGGTATTGAGTTTTAAAAATGTCTTTAACTGTAAACAACCAGCACTGCATAGCTGATAACAAGGAAATATTGTCACATTCTACAAATTTTATTTAAAAAACGATTTTTTTCAATTAATATTGGTTTAACTTAATTGTGCTAAATTCTGTCTTAGTATATTTTTTGACTTTTAATGGCCAAATATTATTCCGGAAGGCTGCACTCTGCAGTAAAATTTTGAAACGTCACAAATTATTTTCAGGAAAAATCTGAGATTTTGCAGGTTTCCACCAGTTTTCTGTTAAAGCCAAGCAAATTTATAAAACGTTTCCTAATCACTACAAATTGCATGAATGCAGGCTTCTCACTGTTGTGATAAAAGTTTAAGCTACCTGCGCAAAAAATATACTCAGTTTTTTTTACTAAGTGCTTCTCGTCTTCAATTCAAATACGGTTCTTGCTGAATGATTGAGCTCCAAGCGAAAGCAAAAGGTATTCTCTGAATATTATATCTTTGCAGGAACTCTCGTAAATTAACTGTTCAGAGTTTGCTTGAAATTCTCCCTTGGCTTTGCCATCCTTGCTTTAGGAGGTTGACTAGTAAATCCGGAAGATGCCGAGATTCCTTTTTACCATTTTTGCTTTTTTGGAAGGTTTCTTGTTTATTTCGAAGTTTTGTCTGGCTTTTATTGGGAAGGTTACTGCTTGTTTAGCGTAACTTTCCTATTTTTGATTAGCCAAGCTACTGACAGAAATTTGGCTCACTAACTGCTTATTACTTTCCAGAAACGTTTTTGATATTTTTTTTTCCTTGTGCAGTGTGATTAAATTTTGCTCCAAATTGAAAAAAATATCTATTGAAAGTAGTAAGCAATATTCTTTACTGTAATTTAAAAAACTATCATACTGAAACTCTCAAATTCAAACTATTACTGATCCTGTATATCATTTATATCATTTAAAAAAATTTCTATACATGCACAATGTAGATAATATATTTCGAAGCCGCCTTTAAATTATTGCAGAAAATAAAACAGTAATCCCGAAATCTTGAATCCTGTCTCCTTTGAAAGAGCACTTCAGGAATAAAGCTACTACATTTCAGGTATTGACCTAAAGTAAAGATATAAACTTTTTATGAGAATGGCTACTGAACGTGAGGATTGGTAGTTGTTCATGGGGAATGGTCTGGAAAGATCGTTCAAAACTTTCTGGATTTCTTCCAGGGATGTTTCAACTTTTCTTTCAATGTTTTTCCCTCGCATGTCTGATCTAAAACTTTTTTTGAAACACGAAAGTTTGGAGATCACTGATTTTTTTTCGAGCAGTTGGATTACGTTTTTCGCGTTAAAGGATTTTGTAACAAATTTGTATACGCATTTCAAAATGTAAAGTGATTCCTGAGATGAAATTGTAGAGTCGCTTGTTCAGTACTTCAGGCGAAAATAAATGTTTTATTTATTTTATAACAAGTATTTATTTAGGGTTTTGAAAAAAAAAATTATACTTTAGTAAGAGATTTTCCTATTTTTAAACGTTTGCTTATTTGCGAGACAAGAT
Organism: Uloborus plumipes; assembly: GCA_038373865.1. Lineage (NCBI taxonomy): Eukaryota > Metazoa > Arthropoda > Arachnida > Araneae > Uloboridae > Uloborus > Uloborus plumipes. The sequence goes on along the minus strand of JAXGGA010000543.1, from coordinate 124,974 downwards.
ATTTATTATTAAAGCGCAGCAGAAAAGAAGCTTGAAGTTATTTGTAATAGTGCTCCTCTAAAAGTGTCGAAAATAATGTTTATCGCTTCTCTTTGTTAGAGTTTTTGTAGTATTGCCACACAAATAATATAATCACAAACTATTATCAAATGAGTACAAAATGCAAACATGAAAACCAGACAAGAAATAAAATAAAGCCTTTACCTGAGAGGGAACTTTATTTTTTGAGAATATCATTATCAGTACGTAGCTTTCGATGAATATTTCATATCCCTTCACTTATCTCGTTTCTCAATACAATTTGGTGTAAATGTGTACATATACTTATATTCTTACTGCTAGAAAGTTGTTAGTACTGAACATCTGCTTTATTCCTTTATAAATGCGTTGTAATATTTTTCCTTAAACTTTTAAACAAAATTCGAAAAGGCCTGCCATGTACAACGTTTCGTAACAGAAAGTAACAGCAAAATATAATAACAGTTTCAGCAGAGCTTTGTTTATACGAATTAACTGGGACCAGATAATCCGGGTAATAAGAAAACTATACCTTGAATAAGCACACTTTCCGCTCATTACGATAAAACCCCATATTATTTTACATCAAAGCTACGTAGAAATGTTTACAAGACATTAAAAAAGATCAAAGTAATGTTTCACATAATTTCGTAACAAAGGATTGGCTCATTGTCTTCTATTCAAACACGTGCGTCGTTCGAATAATGCACGGTCAGTAAAACGCTTTGTCATTATAGCTCAACTGCAGTAGTGTTTGTCACATTACCATAGTTAATCGTACAGTTTTTGAAAATCCTATGCATTTGATCAACATAAAAAGTGAATGTCCGGCGCACTTATAATAAATTATCATAATTTTAAACTGTCTGTGTGAAAATATTTATTTAAAGTTGCAACTTAATCCAGATAAACACGGGTTTTATAAATGAGGTTCTGCTAAAACTTCAAACTGAACTTATTCCTTTCGTTCTCTTTCAAATAACTCTTTATATATCTAAAAATGATAGCTACGCATGCATTTTGTAAATAAAGCAAAGCAATAAACCAGGAAAAGCAACGCGAATCTTAAAACCAATGAAATTTTTTAATTTGTCATTTTTTTTAATTTCAACTTACTTTTTTTTCTTCCCGATATATAAGGAAATTCATTACATTTGGTGAATTTTGTCTTTGTACAGCATTAAAATACATCCCACTGCTTTTAAACAAGCTCATCACTATGCTTCACGTATACTTCCTACTCTTCCAATTTCAAAAGAAAACGAGCTGTTTAGTGATATTTAAGCTGCAGCTTGATGATGTGGAAGGATGGTGTTAATGTTCTGAAGCCTTTCACGAAAATATGTTTCTGCTAGATTTCTGTTTATTCGGGCTTCGTCTGGTGCAACTGCTTTTATTGCGCTCATTGAGATTCTGTCTTGAATATAAATGATTGAAAAAGGAAACACTTTACCCCACGTAAAATTTTGTGTGCGAACATAATCGTTCTTTTTATTCAAAGTTTTACTAAGGTTTCATGTGAAATGAGTAAGCAGTCACGTAATAGAAATAACCTTAGAACAAAATTATTCTAAATGTGATAAAAAGAGCTGCATAGCATCCAGTGAAAACCACGCAATTTTTGTAATTTGGCAATATGACCTAATTTTTTGCACTCACGTTTTTTATTTATTTATTTTTTAATTTATAGCAAACTCACTCCGAATCAGCTGTATTAAATTGATGTATGCAAGCATTGCTATATAGCCGTGCTCTCTCCAAATATCTTTCTTTTCCGGTAAGCTATAGGTTTAGAATACTTAAGCTATATTCATCATTTCAAAACAAAATTAAACCCTAATAACAATATCAGCAGCAATTAATTTTATGCCTTGCGTTCACGGAATAACACAAAGCAAGTTGTTCCTCCATTATTTTCTTTTTTTCTTTTTGCTGGTTAGCCTGAAATGTTGTGTTTATATATATATATATATATATATATATATATATATATATATATATATATATATATATATATATATATATATATATATATATATATATATATATATATTTATTTATTTATTTAGTAATTTATTTATTTGGGAAGCCAATCGACAGAGAAATATAAAACAAGTGTTTCGACGCGTGCAGTTTTACTCTCGTGACCGTGTTATCGTCATATCAGTTCGCCGAAATTTTGAGAAAAGTTATCGAATCTAGTTTTAGTGAGTACTAGCAGACATCTTTCATATGATTTGCAGATGAATATACTGCACTAGCACACACTAAAATAAGGTAATCAATTTCTAGCCCAGTCTCTAAATGTGCCGCTTTTCTTAATGTATTGATTACGAGTGGACGAGGGCACATAGTTTTTGTGCCAAAAAATTGATGCTCCTTCGATTTGTAACCATTTGAACTTTTTTTTTATTATTACACTAGTTTTAGGGCGCCCTGGGGGGAACATCATAATAAGCAAATTTTCATTGACTTAATTTTTTTAATGGATTTTAACATGGTTTTCAAATTTTTAAACAGTAAAGAAGCGTTCAAATGCATGGTATGGTATTCTGTTATTAAATCAAATCACTCCGAGTTGTCCCTTTCTTGTTTCGACGTAATACCGGTAGAGTTTTATTAAATTGATCTTTTTCAGAACGAGTTTCTCAAAAGAATTGTTCGCTCAACTGAAATCAAGCTCTTCTTTCCAACATTAAAGATTTATATTAATGTACTCATAAGTTTCCTCGCAGTATTTTTTTTTTTTTTTTTGTGTAAAATATATTCTCGTACTTTGAGTCTTACACTCTATTTATTTATATGTATTATTTATAGATGAATAAAAAACCAAGAAATTGATTTTAAGCTCTCATGTCGTTCAATTACATAAAGTTTTAAATAAAATACAGAAACGAGTTTTTTTTTATAATTACTTTACACTAACGCAGTGACACATGAAAAATGTATTGGCATAGTAACAATTAGTAAATTCAAATTTCTAAGAATTTTCACGACAATGAAATGTGTAAGCTACATTGAACAACATATCGAATTTCATGTTTCCCCGAAAAGCTAAAATCTTTCTTTCAGAAATGATTCTATGAAGAAATTATTATCATGGTCGTCTATATCTTTCAAAAAATTATGAAATGCACTAATACGGTGTTCTGTTACAAAAAATGGGATGAAAATTTTACGAAAATATGAAATTTTAATTTAAATTTGGGGCTCATTATTTTGGTAAATTTAAACAGGATTTCATTTTTATTTTATTATTATTATAATAATTATCATTTATTTTATCTTTTAGAAATATTGAGCCCAAGATGTGAGCAGTTTATAACTGTCAAAGACATTTCTTACTCTTCAACTAAAAAAATTATTTTGAGAAGATAGTGTTATCATATGTAGCATTTATCTTAATGAAAAATAATACAAACAAAATTCTTTGAAAGTTTGAGCACAGTTTGCGTAACAAAGAAACATTTTTAAACTAAAAAAATAATTTAACACTCTGTTTTATAAAAAAATTCAATCTAAAATAAAATATTTCAAGACGAGCATTCTTGAATAAAACTCAATAGAAATGTATGTTTCAACTAATTTGAAAAGTAAAAAACCTCTGAAATTTGCATGCTATTTTCATAGACGGTCAAAGCTGCTCTAAAGAATGTAACATACTTCCGACAAGACAAAACTCAGCAGTATTTTTGAATAATCGCTCCTGGTGCTCTCTTCAAAAACAATCCCTTTCCTGGAAAGATGTATAGCGACAAACATTCCTTTTCAATTTATAATCCTTCGTTTAAGCTAAGTCGGTATTTATATTTCGTAGCTCTTAGAGATAAGAGTAAGTAGAAAGGTAAAGCTAGAGTTCACATTTTCTCTTTGCAAGACTAATACTGCGTTATTCAATATTGCGTTCAAAGTATACTTAAATTTCTTAAATTAAACCGAACTCCAAGCAGCTTCATAGACATTTGTTCACTTAATCCTCAATAAGCTACTGAAATTAGTCTTTTGTTACAAATAAATAAATACATATTTATATATTTAACTTTCAGTTACTTTTAAGCAATAACTTTCTGTTAACCAGGAAACTGCAAATCATTTCTATGTGGGTAGTCAATAGTAATACATTTTTACTTGTTAAAAACTTAACATTTTTACTTTTACGCATCACGTTAGCTTTTCTACAAATACACCGTCAACTAAGGCTGCCACCCCAAGATCCAAACCAGAAATAGCTAGAACATGTAATTGCTATTTTGATTCATTGAAATTCAGATAATATTACTTGTCTATCTTGTAAAATTCTCTTTACCCTTAAAAAGCAATAGTCTAACTTTTACGAAGTTTGTCACCCTAGCATATTGAATAGAAAATACTGTTTATCGCATTGAGTTCTGCTTCCTTGAGTTTTCAAATCATCTTGCATCTGTAAGTTCGGGAGTTTTCTACCGAGAAATTAGCCGCAACTTAAACCGTTTTTTCTCTATCCAAAATGTATCTTAATAATCTCTCTCTCTCTAGCTTGAAAGTACCTTCAAGAAAAACATTGACTTTATGTATAATATCTGAAATTCCAAAAGTACAAAAACAGTGTCTAACTTCTCTAGCCTATTTTTTTTCTGTCACTACTAAAAATCTTCTTTATTTCTTAATCAAAATCCGTGATTTATCCTTCAGTTTGAAACTTATCGTGATCGTGCTTACTAATGACGAAAGATTAGCTGTCGAAAAATAGTTTTTTTTTTCCAAAAGAAACCGTTTTTCCCCCCTGTTTTAATACATAATACTACTCCATTCAAAATCATCCAAATGTTAAGACGTACTGGCGCGGTTAGATAGAGCGTCTTGTTTTTACCCGGAAGGGCATAAGTTGGAATCCATGCCCAAAAATATCATTTTAATGAGTTTTTTTTTTTTTTTTTTGTTATAGAATTCTAATCCAACTTTTCATCACCATGCATGTTGTATCTTCTTCTTTTTTTTTTTGGATACTTCATAAGTTTAGTAACCTTAAACATTAGCTTAGTGGTTCCTTAAACTTAAAAAGTAAGACAGCATTTTATAGCTTATATTTACCACTACCAGGAAAAAAAATTATTTTTGCTGCTATTTAAAAAAATGATTTAAAAAACTTCTATATAAGATTTTTATATGTCGTTTATTTTTACAACTAAAACCTGTATATGGTATTATGAAAGGTAAGCAGCCCTACTTTCCCAAATGGTTCTAGTTCCAAGTAAAACATTAGAAAACGAATGGAAATTGTCACCCTTTAACCCTACACTGCATAATTTTTTATTTTTCTTAGAAAAAAATATATGTGTTTGTCAATGTAATAAGAAAACATGGAAAAATATTTAAAAAAATTTAACTCTAAATTTTCACCCCTTTCTAATTAAAAATAGTTTTGTTGCCAAATGGCTACACCATGCATTCAACAGATAAAAATGATTGTAAATGATAGTCTTGAAATTAGTTCTTTTTTGTAAAAAAATAGAGGAATTGAACATTTGGTGCACTTTACTCTTGTAATCCTTTACATTTTGATATTTTACATTATTTTTTATATGTACTTGTACTTTCCGATGATCAATTCTGTCAAATCTGATGTCTTTTGGAGGCTCTCTCGCGCAAGCTTTCTTTCTTTTCTCTTTTATTTTATTTTTTTTTTTTTTTTTTTGGTTTCTAACTCTCTAGTTCCTCTGTAGCTAATGGTCTCTTTTTAATACGCTTTTATTAATTTCACATGTGGGTTTGTTTGTATGTATGTATGTATGTAACTCTGAATAAAAGATAAAATTTACGTTCTTTGCAAATATAAAAGTAATATATTTAATATTATTTTTAATACTAAAGGCTAAACTGTATTGCATATTGATGTATTATAAGTACATGTAAACTTAAGTGCGGATATTCAGTAGTTTTGAAAATCAGAGGGAAACCCGTGATAATCACAGCGCATTCCAATGTAAAAGCGTATTTTTTAGTTTTTTTTCAAAACTATATTTTAAAATTATTAATGACTTTACTTGTCCGTGTAAGCACAACGTTTGTGCTAACTGAAATCTAAAATGATTACGTTTTAAAGGCTTTTCCCTATTGATTTTTTATTTGTTCACTCTGTTGAACATCACCTAAGCATTGATTATTGCGAGGTCTTATAAACGGTAGAACAGCCGAAAGTACCACTTTTGGGTCCGCATGATTATATTATACCTTCCAAAAAGAAAAAGAAGCTAGCGCGAAACATAAACAAAGCACATACTTCATGAACTATAGAGATGAATCGAAGTGTTCTCTGGATGCTTACTGCATAATGTTGCCAAACGGCTACAGACGTGTATTATGTCCTAGATTTTTTCCAAATAATTATTTTGATGTAAAACGCATCTTAAACGAAAGATAAATGTTTATTTTATTCATGTTATTTTTTTAAAAGACGAAGAAAAATATTTCATTGTAAAAAATAATTTCAAAACACGGTAGTTTGAGTGATTTTAAAAGCTATCCATATGGATTCATTTAAGAGCATGTAACAGACCAGTGCTGCCATGTATGGAGGATAAATGGTGATAATTGCTTTAAATATACCCAATACTTGCTTTTTATGCATTGAGTTGCCTTATGACTACATACTGCTATTCATAAGGAGGACAAATTGTCCATGTAGCCAATTGGACACCATGCAGTGTAGGGTTAAAAATAGATACCCCGTTTTTAATCACAAATGTTCGGAATCTAATTATGCATAATTACTTGGTGGGGAGACAGAGAAAGAATGTAGAAAATGAAATGATTCTCCCTGTTCTTCACTTTCAAACAAAAATGAAAAAAGATTTATCTTTCCCAACTTCGTAAAATTCCACGGTAATTCTAATAAACGACCTTTCTTGAAAGAGAAGTTAATTAGTTCTTTCAGAACATTTTACGCTTCCGTGATTATATGTCCTACTCATTAGTGCCTAACAATGAAATGAGATCAGTGGCGTTAAAGTGGCGTAGAAAATCTACACGAACTAATTTTTACGTTTAGTCCTAAAAAGAAAATGAGCATGAGCAACGACTACGCAGAAAAATTGAAACGTTTACTAAACTGTGTTTATGTTATACGATTTAGGTTGTTCATTTTGCTTGCGAATCTAATGAAGTTGGAGGTTTTTTACTAAGACGCAAGAAAAACAGTATGAACCTAGTTTTAAGGCTGGAGACTTTAATTATATGTGAGTTGTTGGTCTCATGATTTTTTTAAACTATAATAAACTTAATATAATCTAACTAATTAACAATTTCAGTACATAATATGTGAAAAGAAAATAAATAAAATACGATCATGAATAATATTAAGTTCACAAAAAAAAAGAAACCTTTACAGTTAAAGTAAAAATGATTTTAGAGTTTTAACAAATTTTCCAAAAACCTGAAGATTCGAACTTAAGATTCGGTGTAGTTAACAAAAAGCTAATTTAGTATGGTTGTCAACGAGAAACTGGACTTAAGTTCTTGTTTAATGTTAGGTCAAATCCAGGGGAGAAGAAAGACTCTTTAAAAAAGATCAAAACAAAATTTCTTTTAAAAAGTGGTATTAGGATGGATGGTATTACCAATTTAGAAGAAAACTTTTCAGTTGAAACATTAGACTTGGTTCAAAGGAAAACTGAAATTTTCATTTCACTATTAAAAAAATGAGAAATTCTGCACTCTCATTTTTATAGGTCCATTAAGAATTATATTCATTGTGGAAAATATGAGTTAACTTTCAATGTTTACCAAACTTCATTTGTTACTAAAATTCCTTTGTTACCACAAATTAGTATTTTTTTTACAGGTGCAGTACCGTAAAATGGGGTGAATCGGAACACTTTTCAGCTTTAATTGTAAAAAAAGTAGTTAAAAGATTTTTTTTTAATTTGATTCTTTGGGTAAAAACTTCGGTCCTGCTTTGCTTTTGATATTCCAAGCAAAGACAAAACATTTCGAACAGTTATTATTTATATACTAGCTGCCAGGGCAGCTAGATTAGCTTCCTGCGGCATGCTGATGCATACCGTCCCCCCTCTCTAACTTTTACCTCATTCTGAAATTATATTATTTGATATAATTTAATGTTCATTCGATTTCAAGACATACCACGCACGTGGCCCGGCGTTGCACGGGCACTTCGTGCCCTGAAAGTAGTGAGAAAAAAAATTTAAAGAAATTACTCCCCGCCAAGGCGGCTCGCTTACAGGCGCTTCACGCCTTTACTTTTTTCCTATATAAAAAAATCATTCGAATTATTGAGATGCTTCACGCCTTCAAGATGGTGAGGAAAGTTTCAGTAAGTTCAGGTCGCTCAAAGAAAAAAAGCAGACATAGATACTCAGTTTTTAATATAAGTAGATGGCTCTTCAACAAATAAATGTTTCAAAATATTACCAGTAGCTAGCGATAAAAATTCTACGTAAGTGGTCCGCTTATGAGTTTCGTGTTTGATTTAGTTAAGCCTTCATTCAAAATTCTCATTATCATTGTTATTATACTGTTTCATAGCAACGACGGTTTGCAAGAATGGATTTCATATTTAATCATTTATTAGGCTTAATCGCTTTAAACTTGACTACTTATTAATTGATATCTTCGCTAATTAAAATCGTATAATTATATCAATTGAAACTAAAGAAGCTTGAAAAATTACCTATCTATCGGTACCTGGTTCGACTTTCAGTTCATTGGCGTTCAGGAGAAAGAAGCGTGACATAGAAAGATAGAAAGATAGTTAGAAAGAAAGATAGTTAGAAAGAAAGATAGTGAGAAAGATACTCAGTTTTTAATATAAGTAGATATAGGAATTTATGGGTGTTCCGAATCACCCCGCAGATAGGGGTCAATCGAAACACATGTTAAAGTTTTTATTTTTTTCAATTTAACATATAATAGGTCTCACAAACATGAGTAATATTGATGGAGGAGAATAAGAACAGATAGTTACTGTCAAATAAAAGTTTAATTTCAATACCAGTAAACGTTTATAATTTGTCAAAATTAAAAATAATTTTGAACTTCTGAAAAATTAAAATTAATTTTAAGAAATGCTAATGAATTAAAATACAAAGCTGTAACATAAATTGAAGTCACTTATATCGTCCACAAATATGTACTTGGGGTTAAAACTAGCAGTTGCGCCTTGACGTAAGTTTTTTCATAACATCTTCTGGGATGAACGCTGCCATTTCTTTAGTTTCTTGAAATCTCTGGGTTTTGGGGATTTGTTCTGTAAGATTTTCCCACTTATTCATCACTGTCTGTGTACTGAACTTATGCTACATAAAGTCTGTATGACTTTCCCCCATGTACTTTAGGCAAAAAGAAGTCTCCCGGAGCAAAAATCTTTTTAAATCTGCAACTTTTTGTCATTCTAAGATATAGTTGCTCACGAGAAGAGATAAACAGTAATACATCCTTGTTCTTGTCTTGACTACAGAAATTGGGGTTGTAATCTTGATCTTTTAAACAGAACCTTTAAATAAGTTTGAACTGGAACAACAGAATCAAATGTTCCGATACACCCGGCAAATTTTTTTCCTATGTCATTTTTCAGAATTCATTTTTACGACAAAATTTTTTAAATTTGTAAATTCTAATATGGTTGTGATGTTCATCACATTTTCAAGTCATCGGTTTCTCGTGAAACAAGAATGGGGGGTGCAGTGGAAACTTAATTAAAATGACTGGAAAATGTGATGAACATCACAATGGTATTCAGTTGTTCGGATACATGCATATGCATAATTGAACCATACTACTCTCAGGTTTAAAGTATAAGAAGATTTGTACTTACATATGAAATTTTGCAGTCTATGAAAACGTGATGTTTTCTAGCATTCCACGTGCAGCCTTCCTTTTAAGCCAGTAACGTTGCCAGATTGACAAAACTAATTTTTTCCTACTTCCTATGATCTTACATTTTTAAAAAAAATTAATTGCGAATAATACTCAATAGTATATTTATGAAGAATTTCTTTGTACAGTCGGAAAGTTTTGTTCCGATTGACCCCGCTGTTCCTATACACCCCATTTTACGGTACATGAAATGTAATGAAGCTTTTATGGTGAAATCTAAATTGCATATATTTCACGTATCATGAGCAAGCATAAAGATAAACCAAATCTTTTTGGGGAAAATACTTACATCTTCAGTCATATCCACACCATTATTTGAGCACAAGAAGTCGTACAATTACTCACTATATAAGATCGTGCGACTATTTGCGACGTGATTGAAAATTAAGAGAAAAGGATAGCTCAGATTTAATTCAAAAGTCAAGACAGAAATTCATTTTGAAAAATATGTGTGTAAAATGCAATGCATAAAAAAATACGCACACATTATAGACCAATTAATAATATTGATTGATGTGTATTACATTTATGTTTTTTTTAATTAATTAATTAATTTATTTATTTATTTATTTATTCAGATTTTTTAACTACTTGTAAACAAAATATTTGCAAACACTTTTGTTACATTATTCATTATGAAATCATGTTCTTAAAGGTTCTAATCGTTAAAAAGTACTTCGATTTACTTGTTTTCTATTTGTTTTTTCCTTGCTATCACACACGATTTTTCACAGCATTAAGCAACACTTCTAAAGAATCTAATCTCTGGGCCACCTTTTATCTTGGAGCAAGCGCTTCAAGTTAACTGACTGACACTTGATCAGCTTTTGAATACAAAACGTTTTAATCAATTATCGAGTAATTTAACCGCCTGTTTTACAATTAATTTTTGAGATAGGAGACAAAAAAACTTAGCTAATCTACTTAAAGTTAAAGAAAACCCTTTCACATTGTTTGCAAGTGCACATGAATTTTAAATACACTAGAAAACCATACTTATGTGCAGCGGAGTCTAGATGACGCAAAATTCCAGGGCAGCGGCTAAAAGCTTCGAGTTAGTTTTAACTCGAGTTACAGGAAGTTTTGCTATGCCTTCTGAAAAGTTAGGGACCCAATTAAAACTTTGATAAAAAGGAGTATTCCAGTTATAAGGATTTGAGTAATAACTCAAAGCCTTATAATATCGAGACTGGAGTATACATTCTTATGAGCTTGAGTTTAGTGCCTGTGCCTAGTATCTCTGAATATTGCCGATTTTTTCTTTTTTCTCAACTTGGGGGCTCTTGCGCGATTGCAAAAATTACTCTGTTTTTTTACTATTATTTTTCCCGTCATTAGGATGATAATGGGTAAGTTTTCCCCGCTATTAGAAATTGATTACATGAGAAAAGTGTTTTTCGCCTACCCTAATGGGGAGATTCTGGCCTCGAATCTCAGTTTGGGCTTGGGTGTACTTCCCACCTCCTAGTCTTGTCCTTTCTTTGTGTGAATGTGCTGTAGAGGCTGTCCCTCCCTATAAACGGGTCCTTGTGGTATATGTGTACTTAGGACCAAATTACGGTACAGTTGGAAAAGTAAAGCAGGGCACCTCGAATTTGCCAGCCTTGCTGGCACAAGACAACAACAGCAAGTGTTACCTTTACGCATGCTAATTTTATTGATAAGAAATTTCCATTAGATTTTTATAAATCAATTTGCTTCTGCGTAGCTCCAAACCGGTAGAAAATAAATTCTTAATACCGAATGAAGATAGGTTGTTTTTTGGAAAGTTCCAGGTCATTGTTTTCTATTCTTCGCAATGTTGAAGTTAGCAAAGAGCCATGATTACCCAAGTAACATCAACTCATCGGATTTTGCTTGGCCGATCATCGAACTCCTCGTAAACTGATCCCGTAACGCACGATGACATCGTTCCAATCAGTATCCAAGCACGGTTTTCGATAAGCTACTTTTCATGGGAAAGCGATGTCCTTCCGATCAACTTTCCCAGTGAAAATAAGCCGAGCTATATTCCATCGGAAAACGATGTCTTTCCGATCAAGTTTCCCGATGAAATTCATCGGCACGGGACTGTTCTGCTCGTAAATTGCTCCAAATCTCATCGTAATTCGAGCAAAACTCATCGGATTTTGCTGCTCGGATTCTGTTTGGCTGATAAGACATATTGAATCATCGGGCAAAGAGAATTTCATCGAGTTTCGATGAATGGGCGATCAACGGCCAATGAGACGATGCTGCTAGGGTATGATCTCTGCGATCCCATACAATCCACTAGCCATAGACTAGGCTCCATTGGTTTACAAGATTGCTAATAGCGTGTCCACTGTCCAATGGTGATATCTGTAACTGTTCTAACAATTTTTGTGTTGTTGTACTCAAGTAGAAAAGCTAAAAATAACAGCTGTGAATGTCTCTACAACTACCATTGCATTCTCATCTAATTACTCGTTACTCTATTCTTGTTATTTCTTTAAATAGTACGAATAAAAGTTTCAGACTTTTCCGCTTAATCGTGAAAGCAAAACACCACTCCTCAGTATTTGTACTTTGCAAAAGGTTGCAGAATGTTTCTTAAGTCAAACATTTTATACAGAAAAAACTTTTCCGAAATATTAATTTTAATCGAAATTGTGTAATTAAATCTCATTCTGGAGTTTTAAATCTTCAATTGATTTTGGAGTAGTTGTTTTTGAAAGAAGTATACGAACGGGTGCATAACAAGAGGAGTGGAAGTTCATTTTACAATCAATATCGTGTTAGAAAAAACGAAAGAAAACGACTAAAAATAGGGGAAGGGTGGGCATAGTGGCCACTGCGGGCAAAGTGGCCTCTTGAAGTTTTCCTCCCTATATAGTGTTGCAGCCTTGCGGCAATAGACTCAACTACTGGCCCGGCAGCCGTTAGTGTTGTGTTATAGTTTGGTGCCGCTCAGACGCAAATTCACAGACATATCGCAAATTTTTCACTTTTTCGACCCTCTGATGTTACGTAAGTGCATCATATGCTTTGTTTTAGTTTATTGTAGGACTAGGTGAAGTAAATTTTACATCAATTTTCAAAACACCATGTTTCTAGCTTTGAATTCATATGTCTCAAGAGTAGATACAACAACGGGTTGTACGTGAAATATTGTTCTTTCGAAAATGGCGCGCTTGAAGGCAAATTGGCCACAGCCGTGGCCACTTCGATTGTTCGATTCGAAACGTCGATTGTGTTTTCTGTGGTGATTGTTACTCGAAAACTAAGGACAACGAAGGCTGGATTAGATGTTCTGTGTGCCTCAAATGGGCTCACGAAGCCTGCACAGGAGCCGAAGAGGAGGACGATAAGTTTATTTGTGATTTATGTAAATACCAGTGATTTCATAACTTCACATACTTTTAGTAATGCCTATTTTTGTTTAAAACCTTAATACAATTGTTCTGAGTTCTGAAACTAAATAATGCGTTTCAAATTTTCCATACTATCTAAATCTATTTAGGCAGTGGCCACTTTGCCCTACCCAGTTGGGCAAAGTGGCCACTTTGACAGCTTTTGGTAAAGTAAAAATTTTGTACAAATAAAGTTTAAAAATCTAGTTGTTTATATTTTTAATCAGGCCTAAGTAACCATACTAAATGTTGAAGGGATTTATAAGATGTTTCAATAAAGTTTAGGGGTCGAAAAAAATAGATGTTCCTTAGGGTGGCCGCTATGCCCACCCTTCCCTTACTTCTCTGTTTGAATTTCAAGATAAGTTTAATTAATCAACGAAATTCATTTCCAACTCTGAATAGTTCTAACACGTACCTTTCAGAAAACTAATATAAAGTTATGTGTCTAATTACAAACCAGTCGCACAGTTACAAAACATCATGATTAAGTGATACTAATTATCTTCTTAATGAAAATTATTACTCAATTACCGCTATTTTCTGAATTCATAAATAACGATTCTTTAATTAAATTATTATTTAAATGACCGTGAATTACGGTTAAGGTAAACTTGAGCTTTACACAAAGAATTTCAGTGATGCATTAAACATGAAAATTAAACTAATTAAAAAGCCGACACTGATGTACTTATTTCATAAAAAGAAAAGATAATGTAGCTTTGAAAGGTTCATAATAATTCTAAGAAAGACTTCGCCTGCAAAACTTCGCTGTAGCACCTTAATAATCTATTTTAATGCAATAAAACGCTAAAGTTTTAGCTGATTTCTCAACTGAAAGCTGATTTTCTAACTTTTGGTAACGTTGTTTGAAGAGTCTTACATTTTCGCACTGTTTAATTCATCCGAAATATAATCTTCATTCTTCAAAAAATTATTCCAATGCATTTTCACTTATTAAAACTTAGTTGATTTAAAGTTAAAATTTCTTTGGATATTAAGCAGGTTAAGAGGATAGATATTAATCAGTTTATGTGCTATTCAAAGTAAAAAATAAAAAATATATATTTTGTAATAAAGTGGAAATTTCTTATATTGATGATGTTTTACCAAAGTATTAAAACATTTTCCTGGTATTAATAAAAAGGAGATAGGATGGTAAACAGCTTTGCTAATCCTTTGCCGTTCTTACACCACGCGAAAAATAAAAACTATCGCATTAATCTTGTACAAATTATGTTTTTCCAAGTCTACTTTGACTTGTTCTTTATAAATGTTTTGTTTGCCCTTCATCAACTTCAAAAATAGAAGATTCATCCTGTTATATTCATGTAGGATTTGAAGTTCCCATATCCTGGGAAAATGTGGCAAATACAGTAGAACCTCGTTAATTCGAGCTCGCTTAAAACAAATTACTACCAAGGCGAACTACATTTTCGATACCCGCCTTATGGTTTGTAGTGTGTTATCCTTCAAATAAAACGAACTACAGTTAAGATAAATTGATTTGAATGAACCCTTGGCGTTCGTTTTAACGGGATTCGTTTGTAGTCTTTTCAATTTTACTCTTGCGGGTTAAAGAAAGGAGGATCTCCGAAGTTCGGATTGTTGTTGACCTTAACTCGTTACGCCCAAATTATTTTTAAATAAAATTTTTTGAAAAATCGTTTTAAATTACATTTTATACTTCATAAATAAAGTAAAGATTAAAGTTTTATTCACTTTATAGTTGAAGTAATAGATGATGTATAAATAGATAGCTGGCGTTTTTGGTAGTAAAAAAGTAGGTAACTTTCCTCTAATCTTATCTTTGAAGAGATCAATTTTGTAAATTAGGAATAAAGTTTTTATAAAATTAAAACCAGCAAAAGAAAAGCATAAAGTACTTTCAAAAAAAATTCTGTTGTACCCAGAATTGAAAACTGCGCTATGAATCTGCAACATGGCAAACTTAAGACGTTACTTGCTGGGCTAACCGGGAAAAGAAAGGTTTAAAAGTTTTTTAGGGGTGTAGCCACATGTGTAAGGAAACCAGCCAATGAGAAATGGTAAAAAAGGAATTGTTTTCAGTGAGGGGTCTGAAAAGAGGTGATCTATAAATAGATCACTGGGCGGTAACGGGTTAGGTTCAATAATAAATTATTTTCAGAAAAAAGAAAAGGAAACACGCGATCAAGCTCATGACATAAATTACTATTATTTTTAAAGCTGTATTTTTTCCTTCACTAATTCTTATATCCTCTGAAAATGTGTTTAATAGTCTTTAAAATGGTATATAACATCGGTCCGCAAAAATACACTTCTTAAAAATTGTTTTGATTTAGTTAACTGATCTTTATGTTCTTTTTTGCGCTGATTTCAAAAATGGCTTTGGTTTTTTTCTATCACATAATGCTTGCCTGCAAAATAAAATTGAAGTTTTTGTAAAAAGTACAAAAAAACCCTGGATAATTTCGATTTTTTTTAACATAAAATAAAAGCAGAAAAATAATCAAACCTAGCGAAAAAGAGCATGAAATTGATGGACTTGTGTTGCAAAGTTATTATAAGTCTTTGAGAATTAATAAAGCAAGTCAGGTCCATGAGGAACAGGGCGAATAGCCGAACGTATGTTGATTGGTTATGATTTTTTTTCTGATTTTCAAATTGAAACCTTGCACTAAAGAACAAAAATTCCAGTCATCACTGTGATTTTCAGGGTCTCTCCAAATCATGGGTAATTCAAAACGAAGTGATTTCTTCTTACCTTGAAACAATTGTCTCGGTTCTTCCAAACACACAGAATACACTATACGGGGAGCCCAAGATTTGTCTTGGTCCCCTAGTTTAACACCCAATTATGCAAAATACACCTTCTTAACAAAATTAGAAAAGTTCCTTTGTTGCTTCTTGACCGTTAAGACCTACTAAGAAATCAAAAACAGTTAGAAGATTTGACTTATCCTCTAGTAGCCATTTCTTCAAAAGAGCAGAAAAATGTTAGATCTGTATACCACAGTGGCTAAGCTCCACACTGAGTCACTGATTGCAATCAACGTCACGGCTCACTACATTCTTCATAATGACGCCTAGTGAACAGTAAGAATGGGGAGGGAGCAAATTGAGTGATAATTGTCTTGTTTTAGTAGGAAATGGATTTTCCCAGTTTAGATTTATTGTCTTATTCAAATAAATAAATAAAAACATTTTTTCGCAAGAAACGTGCTCACATTGTTTAATAACATATTCACCATATAATCTCTAATATTTAAACTAAATTGAACACTTATATAGGCTATAATATTGAAAAATCTTGCGCATATTGAACCTGAAAACCCTAAAAAATAAGCAAATTTCAGGCAAAATTTGTGACTTATCTGAGGGTGATGGAATTTGTTCACTATTTTTTCCGTAATCAGCACATAAAATACTATTGAAACCTATAGTTAAATATGCAACAATTTTTTTTTATCACAAACCTGTGTAATTCTTCCCTGTAGAGGAAAAGATGCCCGAAGTTTGGATTTTTTCAACATTGAGTTCAGCATGAAATTATTTTCAGAAATAATCAAAACTGAGCGCGTAATAGGCTCATTAATATACATTACTATTATTTTTAACACTGCATGTTTATGTTTCGTAAGTTTTAAACGTTTAATTCACGGTTGTGAAAAATCAAAAGTCCTCTCTAAACCTCCTCTTTCGTTAAATTCAAGAGTCATGACTTCATGCCTAAAGATACAATTATAGGTAAAAACAGACTATGTTTACTAGATCGATATTCTATCTCTCTCTCCTTGTCTTTCAGTTGCTTGTCACAATAATTACTGGTATAACAAAATAGCTCCTATATGATTTTATTAAAGTATTGAGGCAAAAGTATTTTGCGTTTGCTATAGATTTTGTCATCAGTAAATTATCATTGCCTCTCGGAAAGAATTTAGCCCCAAGTCATTACATAATTAGTCATGTAATACGAAGCTAAGACATGTAAGTGGTCTTCGAATAAAGCATACCGCGAAACTAAAAAATAGAAGTTCAGGCTATTCCTTCAAACGTTAACTGCACGTTTTTACAAAATTCTAAACGAAGCAGACGATCTTATTTTCCTTGTTCCATGCTTGTTTAAAGAACTGTTTTATTTGCAATACAAAAAGAAAGATGAGTGGTTCAGAGTTGAAAAATGAAATGCTTTGTGCCATAAAATTTTGCTACAGTTTGGGCAGCTCCAGAAACAGTTAAGTTACTCAAAGACAAATGTTTTGGTGAGTCTACGAGGCCTAGAAGACAGTTCTGCAGACAAATGGCCTTTCTTGAAATCACCATGCCGTCTAAATATCGAAGACTAACCAAAAACATTTATCTTTGTAAGCTTCTTTGATTAACTTAACTGTTTATGAAGCTTCCTAAACGGTAGTAAAATTTTATGGTACAACGCATTTCGTTTTTCAACTCTGAATCACTCATCTCAACATAAAACAGTTCTTTAAACAAGCGCGGAACTAGGAAAATAAAATCGTCTGTTTCGTTTAGTAATTTGTAAAAACGTGCAGTTAACAGTTTGAAAACATCGCCTGCACCTTCTATTTTGTAGTTTCGCGGTTTTAAAACTTCGTAAAGAATTTACTCTCAGCTTTTATGGTAGTAGGCTTTCATCGTAATATTTTTTTGAAATCATGGCATTTGTCGACACCATACATTGCTATTATTATCACCCCTTGCCACTAAACCAATGATAATTTCTCCTCCCATTTGTACTAATTACTCGTATTTCCAAACTTTTAATATCGGCACCTCTAGGTACTTCAAGTGGACATTTTTTTACAAAATATTTTTATTTACAATTTCTGTACAAGTACCAAAGAGCATGATAAATGTGTACTTCTTTTCATAGTACAAGCAAAAAAATGCTTTAAAAATGTCTATTAAAACTACGAAAGCTCAAAATGTGGAAGAATATTTACGACAGTAGAATAAATCATGCATTCAATTCTTTTTAATAAATTTATTTATCCCCAGCACTTTTCCCTCAGAAACTTCATTTTTGAAAAGTTTAATGCTTAAGAGTAATCATACTCATCATTGTTAAGCAAACAGGAATTGTAAAAATATTACGAAATGAAAAGATCAAATAAATGTTTTTTTCAATAAAAAATAATAAACAGTATTCAAAAGTTTGCTTTGATTTTGTCTGGGTGTACACATTGCCAGGTATTACTAGAGTCAATAACAAAGCTTTTATTAACACAAATTTTGATTAGTACTATTTTAACAAATAATATCTTATGTAGTGTTACATGTTCTGTTTTGATTGGTTCCAAGTGTTGCAACTTGCGTAAACTTATGAAATGCAATATTTTTCGTTCATTTGTATAATGTATTTATGTATATTATTACGAAATCAGAGTATTGCTGAAGAATTAAATTAATTAAATATTAGTTATTAATGGTTAACATTCAATAATACTTTAATTCGTTTAAAGAATGTTAAAAAATCTCAAGTAATTCAAAAACCTTTTGAATATTTGTAAAAATGTTAGAGATTAATTTTGAGTTAACGAGTAAAATATATCCATAATAATTTACAAGTTTTTATAATATGGCTTCGCTAATTTTTAAATTTGCACTCAATAGCTTTCACTAACACAGGTGTAGACAAAAAAGTAAAAAGAATTTTCCGTCAACATAGCTGACTTTTCATGACTCGCAGCTATCACAGAAGGAGCAAATCCTTTGAAAACTAAACGAGACGAGCTTACTTTGTCGTACTAGCTCTCTCTCGTACATTATATATACTCATTAGTAAACGGAACAATTAACTCCCTTTCCTTGGATGAACCTTTTCCCGAGTTTACGTTGAGTTGCTCTCCATTTTTCCCTGAAATTTTGAAATTCATCATTTTAACCGAGATTTTGAAAAGTCATAAAAATAAACTTAAAAAAAAAGAAACACGTCCATGACATGATACGACCTCTACTGAACCTGGCAGTCAGCCCAGTGCGTCCGTTAGAAGATTCGCATGGCATCTGCCAAGTCCAAACGTCTTCTAACACTGACAAATCGCGAAACGAGGATGTTCAACTTCCAAAACTTTGTCGTTCTGCAGTCTTTGAACTCTACACTAATGCAAGAACCCTTTGTGCAGCTAGCGTTGTTGGCTTGTGGATGGAAATAAGATATTTGAAGCATGCGTTCTTCAGATGCCGACGAACTTTTCCGCACTGAACAGTAGCATCAGAAAATTGCGATTTCGTTTCATTTGAGTCTTCAACAGAAGTCTCATGTCCTTGTTCATGTTGGTGCAATTTCAATACATTCACTTTTCTCTGTCCCAATAACGAAACTCATAGAAATTGAATAAATACCTTCGTTCTGAAAAACAAAATAGAAATAAATCAACGTTGTAACGCACAAAATTTGCAAGATTCTGAAGACACGTGTTTTGGGGCTACCAGAAACCCCTTTTTCAATGCAATGAAGGGTGTGCTGTTGGAGGAAAAGTCATCAGAGAAAAGCCACAGCTTTTTTCGGATGGCTTTTCATCATAAATCTCACACTTCGTTGAAAAACGGGATCTTGCAGCCTCGAAACACGTGTCTGTAGACTCTTGCAAATTTTGTGCGGTATAACTTTGATGATTCCTATTTTAATGCCACTCAAATTTGAATGTTCATCAAGTGAGAAGCATTGGAGATTAGAATTAATTTTCCACAATAATAGCTCCCAATTATTATACTTTGTTGGAAGTTACTGTGTTTTACGAATTACAAGAGTTGTGGCCTCATATATAAGACACAAGGCATGTCTCAGTTTATTTATATCGTCAAATAACACATCGCATTGTCCCAGTTAACCATTTGATGTTGATGCAGTTTCAATAGCTTCGCGTTTCTCTGTCCCAATAACGCCACTCATAATTGATTACTCGATATACTGAGACTGTGGTATTTGGAGACTATAATAAACTTTCCACAATAATAGAACCAAATTAGTATATTTTATTAGAAGTTGCTTTGTTTTAGAAATACAAGAATGTACCTCACTTGTATTTAAGACTCAAACATGTCTCAATGTATTTTTATCATCAAATAACACATCACATCGTATTTTAGAAGAAAGGTTATATACTTTTGCCCCTCCCCCTCGCCCCGTTTTTGTTGCATCTTCAGGATTTATTTTTCGTACAAAATGTTGCTTTTGTTGCTTTGAAACTATGTCATTAACCCAAGTAGCACACTTCGTTTTTTAAAGGTTGTAATATGGTTATTAACGTTGTAATAACCACTTAACAACGTTTATAAAACGTTTAAAGGATATTTGTGCTACCTGGGTAAACTTCCGAAAGTTTCAATGCACCAATTTCTGAATTGATTCTTTTTAACCACTATGTAAAAATTAAATTACTAATAGACGACATAAACAATTTAGTCGGTAAAATGAAACAGCAGAAAATATATTATATCTAAAATCCTAGCCAGCTGCTAACTACTTCGTGGAACTGTGACTCAATACTTAGAGCCATAATAATCCTCAGTTAATGGTTATGGCTGATCGTAACAGGCCATTCTATTTTATACCGCTTCCACCGAAGCTCTTTCTCTGCTAAACAAAAAACAATACAGATATGCTCTGAAGTGAAAAAGGGTAGTTTTATGAATTACTTTGGCATGTGTTATCTCTCTTTTCTTACGGTATCTGTGATTCTGAGAAATAGCGCATGATATGAATATAGTATTCCTCATAGCAGTGGTATTATTTATACTTTATTGTTACTCCTAGCAAAATACAAATAAAAATATGTGACATGTTCGTAAAAGAATTTCCTTTAAAAATAAGCGTTACTTCATAAATTAACAAGAAGTTCTGTCAAGAACTAAACGAGCCTACTTTCCCGTACATCGACATCGGCATTCTAGCATCTGATCATTATTCTCTTGATTATCTGAGACTAAAAATTATGTCAAACATACCTTTTTAGCACTTAAAGCTGATTTCTAAAAGCAAAATATACCCCTTTCATCAGATGAAATAGACACATAAAAAGTAAATAAATGAATAAATAAAGTTTTATCGCACCTTTTAAAGAATGTAACCGTTACAGTTCTTCCGTAGAAAAATTCCTCAATTGTTTTCAAAAAGTATTTAAGTACAAAGTACACCAAAACACATTTTATCAAAGAAAGAAACAAAAAAGAAAAAAAAACTCGTCCGTTGATAAAATGTCTCGAATTTCACTGCATTAAGCTACACTGCATTAAGCTAGATGCATTAAGCTACTTTTAATGCTTTTTTCGTCTTTCTTTTGTTTTTAACGGGAAAGTAGGCTAAAAAACAGAGCAAAGGCAGATATTTTCAAGAGAGTAAAACCTCGTAAGTATTTGAAACCGTTCCTTAAAATTACGTAACAGTAAACATAGTTCAATTCTTTGAACATCAATTTCGGCAGTTCTAATTCACTCTTAGAACCTTCGAACAGATAATATCTATGGCAAAATAACTAGTTCGTCTGATGCTAAAACGTAAAATGTGCAAGGATATGATCGTTTCCGAAATAGGAATTTATGGAAAAATATCTCTCAAAATATAACAAAGACGATTTTCTTTAACGATCCGTGAGGTGTTAACCCTCATGTATCAAAGGAATTATGGGTCAAATTTCATGGCTCTAATGATGAAAAAAAAAAGAAATGAGAATCACATCGGTCGAAGACGTATTTGAAGAATAATAAAGAAAATGTCCAATAAGATAAGAAGGAAAGGATATATGGATCCAAAAAGCCAACCCCTTTTTTAAAAAAGGGAAAAACAATGCATGAAAAAAACAAAAAAAAAAAGACTCAAAATGGTGCACAACGGGAAAAAAGAACTATCGAAGATCTCTAGTTATCGTTTTCTTCAAACAATTATTTAACGTTGTTTGAGGACAATTTAATTAACTTAGAAGGATCGATTTACATAGAAAAAATTCGATATTTTACTTGGTGTGAAGCTATAAAGTGTGCAAGTATTTTTACTCCCAAAATTAGACGTCCATTCAAAAATAGAAACATTGATCAAATAATTTTTAAAAAATCTTTCGTGTTCATTAACTACACAGAGTGATTCCAAATAAAAATTTAGCTCCCCTCTTCTATGTAATTAGCACTGCTAAAATTAAACCGTTGTTTTTACAATATAATACTTGCAGCACAGGTTCCAGTTTAACACTTCAAAATGCACTGTAATAAACTGCAAAACTAGCAATTTTACTGTTTATTACTGTAAAGCAGTAATTTTACAGTTTATTACCACAAAATTAGCTGTATTATACTGTAAAAACAACGGTACAATACTGGCAGCAGAGGTTTCAGTTTAAAACTGTAAAATGCAGAGTAATAAACTGTGAAGTTATCAATTACAGTTCATTACTGTAAAATTAACAATTTACAGTTTATTACTGTAAAGTTAGCAATTTTACAATTTATTACTGCAAAATTAGCTATTTTTACAGTTTATTACCATAAAATTGGTTGTATTATACTGTAAAAATATCATTCATTTTTTACAGTGTAATCCTAAAAAAAAGAAATACAGCTTTCGATAATCTCGTATTCGAAGAACAATATTAACATTTTAACTTAAATAGTTTATGCCCGCAGGGATTACCGGGCTTTCATTTGAGACAAAAAATAAATAAATAAATCTCGTATAACAAACATTGCAGTAAAAATGTAGCAATGCATATCTATGGAATGGATATGAAACATTTGCATCCTAAATCGTTACATATTTAAGAATTATGTTTCCCAAAATGAAAGTTTATGAGAGAACCACTTATTTCAAAAGAGATGAAGTCTCAGGTTCTTCGTTACTTCTAAATTATCCCCTTGTTAAAACGTATTATTCATTATTTATTCCCAAAGTTCTTGGCGCACAGTTTTAGATGGGAGAATTTTTGAAACAAGAGCCCTTATGTTGAGGTTTCAAAGTACTTCGGGACAATGCAATTTTGAACTAATACCAAAATATAGTCTGAAGCGAGCTATAAGAAATTCTTTTTATAAGCTTTGAAAAAAATATTGAGGTTTTTAATTCCTTTGAAATGATAAACCGTTATTAGAATTTCTCGGAGGCAATGCTTATCTTTAAAGTGGGAGCAAGGGTAAGGGTACATAAAATAATCTTCGTACTGATAAGGTGCTTCAATTACATAAAAATTCTGGTTTAAATGCGGATAAATGGTTTCCGATAACCATTACTTAGAACAAATGATGATTAATTAACGTCAAACAAGGATTTCTAAACTTGAAGCGGATCATTTTTCTTAGATAATTTTTTTTTAATGGACCAAGAATTATACAAATTCTTTTATTTATCGTCATCTCTTGTTTAATGTGCATGGTTACGTTGTTTCGATTACCGTAACATCTCTCTTCATATAAATTCATTTCGAAATAAGATGCATGTAAAAATAAATATTTCGTAATAATAAATAAACAGTAAACCCTTAATGTTATTTTAAAGCAGTGAGTAACCGCCCCTAAGCAAGAGCTAAGGCAGGAACATGCAATATACCGCAAACTCGGTGATGTATTACATGTTCCTGCCTTAGCCCTTTCTAAGGAGCGGTTACTCACTGCTTTATACCCGAGCTCTGCCTTAAAATTTACGAGTTGTACCGTACCAAGTGCGGTCGCTAGCTGGTATTCCAATTTCACATTAGCTACCAGTTTTTTTTTTTTTTTTGGCTCTCTTTGCTCTATAAGAGAATTTTTGCCTCCAACTCGGCTAATTTCGTATTCAATGCTGATGAGTGCATAATAAGCACGAAACTGCAATACATGGGTCGAAATAGCCTTAATGATATTATTTGTACGGTATTTAATTTTTGTCCACAAATGATCATATGTGTGTGCGTGGCGAGTGTCTTAGAAAACAGTGAAAGGGCTGAAAACAAACAATTTGGTTAAAGATCTAATTTGTACTGATAATGTACACCTCGAGTAAATTTTTAGCAAATTTATTATTTTGTTTTTTTTAAAGTCACTTAATATTTGTACGTAATTTTTATCCCTTTTTATTCTGTTAAACTTAAACAGATTGATGTGAATGTATTGTTCGGAAAACGGGACTAATTTAATTGCCTTCTCATTGTCAAAAATCTGAAACTGAAATGTTCCCAACAATTCAATTTATTTAAGAAATAAAAAAGCATTTTTTGTGAGATATGCAATGTATATACTGGTGGAGAAATCTTGAGACAGGCTAAAAATTTTACTCTTATTGAAATAAATAAATAAATGGGAACAAATGTAAATACAGAGATATAAGTGTATAGATATAAGTGTATTACTCGATCTAGAAATGTTTTTCTTAAACTTAAAAGAAGATGTGTGCACTGATAAATATAGAAATATATGGATTCAGAGATGTATATAGAGATAGGAAAATACAAATATAGATGAGATAGATAAATAGATTTATAGAGAATGGACATTGATGGAAATAATATTTATACAGCCGCCAAATTTATTCAAACAGATGCCGAAGGCGGCAGTCTTTGCTCAAAAAGGTGAATGGCATCAAAAATAAATTTGAAAAAGAGCGAAAAAATGTATCCACCGAATGTTGCTGGTGAAAAATAAACTTCCAAGAGCAAAACTTTTTCTAAACTTTTTTATGATTACAAATCTTTATTTTTAATACAATTTCAAATGGTTTGCCGTTTTCATGAATAACTTCGCCTAAAAATTGCAACAATCTACTGCATCTGACACCAAGAGCCTCTACAGGTTTTTAAATTCAAACTTCGTACAAATGAGCTTTCATTCTGGCCATGGTTAGTGCTCTCGTTGCCGGAAAATTCCCTCCTCAAGAAGGGAAGATAGTTCTTTCACTCGTCTAAAAACCCGAAATTTTTTATATTTTTTTTGACTTAAGGTTTTTGAATAAGTTCTAGAGCAGCATTCAGTTCAAGTGCATAAATATATCTCGAAGTTTCAATGCTAAGAAAAGAGATACTTTAAAGCACCCTTTATAATTTTCTTTTTTCTTCTGGAAAATAAACAGTAATTTAAACTTAGGAGGATTTAATTTGCAGCACCATTTGTAATTTAAAGAACATGCTTAAAAATAACAGTTTTAAAAGGTTTGAACAAAAATTTAATTTTGTTTATATTACTTGCGTTTCTATCACATTTCTGCATAATTTTCTGCTGCCAATTATGGGCTAAATAAACAATGTCAAGTACGCATTATAGACAATAATAAATCTTTCAAACAATCTGTGTTTTAAACTTTTCAGCTTTTAGCGATCAAGAATTTCTTTCAAAAATGATTTTTTCCCACAAGATGTAGATGTTTAAAACAGCTTTTTGTCTGAAACTTCCTTTTAGTGATAGTTCAATATATATTCATGGTATTTTCTATTATAATCTGTCAAGAAGTACCAGTTAAAACATAATGTAAGGTAAAAAGCAGGAAGTTACCGTCCCTAAGCCAGGTCTAAGGCAGAAACATGCAATGCACCTCCAACTCGGTTATTCCATCCTAGGACTGCATTTTCGTGCTTATTGGCACTCGTTAGCCTAGAATAGGAAGTAACCTAGTCGGAGGCAGAAATCCTCGTATAAAAGCAATGATAGCCAAAAAACTGGTAGCTAATGTAAAATTAAAACAATTAGACTCCAAAAATCGTGTACGATATCTTCCCCCTACGGATATTGCACTAACGGCATCTTTCCCAACCGTTGGGAAAGAAGCCAAAATGGAAGGGTTTCGTAATCATTAATTTTCGGAGGTAAAAAGATGTTTTTAAAAAGCGATTTTTTTTTTTACCAATTACAAAAGTCCATATTTAGTGGATAAATTGGATTTTTAAATATAGAACCATTTCCCTTCGATATTTCCTCCCTTATATTCACATTAAGGGCTTTGAATAAAACAATTTAAAAATAAAACTACCTAAAAAGGTTGTATTTAATTATTACAGTCGACGTTCGATATAACGACCGTCTCCGTCCTACAAAAAACGGTCTTTATAAGGAGTGGTCGCTATAAGAGGTAGAACATAGAGTATATTGGGATACAGTTGGGGGTTTTCTCACCGGTCGTTATATTAGGATGGTCTTTATAACGTGTGGTCGTTATAATAAGCGTCGACTGTATTTTAAGACATACGCATAAAAAATAATCACAAATCTGCAGTTGGGATTTTTTTTCTTCATTGCCATTTTTTATATGGCAGTAAATGAAAATTTATATTTTCAAATCAATTTTTTGTCGCTTTTAGGATTGCGGTAGTGCTGAGTTCTCATTACATAATATCACTCAAGAATAAGTCCGAATTTATCTCACAAACGTAAATTTTAGATTTTTTTTTTTTTAAATATTTAACATCAGCTTTAGACTTTAGTTCAATAAAGTGCTGTTTCGTAAGTCCTTGAGACGACATCTTAAAGAAAAATGTATTTAGACATCACGGGACGCGGGAGCGTCCCGCCCCGCCAAGAAAACCAAATACAAGCCGCCAAGAAATTTCCGTCGCCAATAAAAATGTAAAAGAGCGACTAGGACTGTTTACGCGAGTAACCAAACCGGGGTTTTCACCCCTCTGTATCTCAGCCCCATAAAGATCCTTAGAGTTCATTTTTGGTATACTCAATCTCCAGCGGCCCCTGACGGCACATACTAAAGCAAAACATCCAGGACCCTCAGGGGGAGGGGTGATATATGTTATAAAATCGCTATTTTTCGCACTTTTTAAAAATTGTTTGACAGGGGTCCAGACTAAACGGTAACTCGGATTGAGCTCTGCTTTTGCACCCACATTTCTTTTGTCCCAAAGCTCGGCATAGGGGGTTTTTCGACCCCCCACCCCCTCCCCCCTCGTTTTTATTTTCCGTATCTTTTCTCCCCGGGGGTCTTTAGTGTTGATTTTTGGTATGAATATTCTCGATGAGACATTGAGGACATTTTCCCAAAATTTACCCCCGGGGGTCATCGCACCCCGGAGTTATTAATGCTTAAAATTGGTCCAATTTCTATCTACTAGCTCTGTTCAACATCTGAGCATTTATGTTTTCATTGTTGGGCCACAAGGAAAGAAAACTCAATGACTTATAATTTCATCTGTTGCCAGTTTCTATTTGTTAACAAATAAAATATTTGTAATTGATTTTATTGCACAAGGCTTTTAAAAGGGATCTTCAATTTAATTCATTTTAATATGAGATCGGCAGTAAGGGTTGGGGTTTTTTTTTTTAACTTTTAATTTAATCGTAGTATTGTTAGCAACTAGCTTTGTTTTGCGTCGGTTCGGGTGGTACATTGTGATTGATTTCAAATTTATCCTAGACTGAAGAAGATCCTTGAACTTTTGCACCAAATGCATGCTGTTAAGAAAACCACAGATGTCGAACCGCCAAGAAAAATGTTGAAGGGAAAAAAAACATGCAAAGTAAATTTTGAAGAGAAAAAAAAAAAACAGGCAAAGAAATAATATTAATGCAAAAACATGTGATATCTCCCCAAAAACAACAGTGTTGTAAAAAAATCCCCCGCCAAGAAAACCTTAAATACTCAGCCTTAAAAAGTTATGATATCGAGTTTTCCCGCCAAGTTTGTGCCAAACTACAACTAACCTGTATGTATAGTTCTTTTAAATTGTTTTCAGTCCTGCCAGGCGGGAAGTTTTTACTCATTAAGCAACCACCTCACAAGACAAAGCTTCCCGCCTGGCAAAACTGAAAACAATTTAAAAGAACTATACATACAGGTTAGTTGTAGTTTGGCACAAACTTGGCGGGAAAACTCGATATCATAACTTTTTAAGGCTGAGTATTTAAGGTTTTCTTGGCGGGGGATTTTTTTACAACACTGTTGTTTTTGGGGAGATACATTTAACCTTATGCATTTGACAGATGTAAGTGCTTCATGAGAAGTGATCCGATTTTTAAATATATATTTGCCCAACATAGAATACAATGGTCAAGAGCAGATTTCTCAGACATGTGATGGAATTATAATTACTCGACATTTCTTGAGTGCCAATATTTTTTATGTAGCGATTTATTACGTAATGGGAAGCATTGACTTCTCTGCCGTTGTTTTTCTTCTTTTTTTTTTGAATTACATTCGGTACTTTCAATGTTGAAGATATTTTCTTTGCTGATACTTTCAAAAGTAGCCTAACATTTACTTATTTTCAAGAAGTGCGCAATATCCATTGCATAACTGCGTTTTCGAATTTCGAGGGCCTTGTTTCTTGAGATTGCCATTTTATCCTTCTCCCAAAATAGGGTTAAATTTCACGTTTGGTATGGGATTAATAAACTTTGTTTCAAGTTTTTCTTTTCTGAATGAAATACTATTCATTTTAACACTGTAGGAATGATGAACGACTGAGTGCAATATTAATATCTTCCTACCTCACCATAAATATCTATATATTTTTAGTCGCAACACCAGACTTTGTATCCCCTAGAGCCGCTATATAGACAGGCCGACGCATCAACATTAAGTTTCACCACTTTGGATCCAATTCCTTAACTTTTACTTTCAAATTTTCATTGTTGCGGAGTAGGGTTACCAGAAAAAAGTTTTGGCACATTGCTAAGCTTTGCCAAATCCACGTGCCGCTAATAAATGCTCACAGTGAAAAATTACCAAAACGCGATTACTGGCCAGAAAAGACAACCACTCAAACACACAAACACGCGCTGGATCCAAAGTGGTGAAACTTAATCTTGATGCGCCGGCTCGTATATATAGGGGCCTTAGTATCCCCCATCACAATATCTGTCGCCTAACCATTCAATCAATCATTTAGCAAGTTTCTTGCACCGTGACATTATTTTCAAATCGTGCTCCATTAAGAATTTTAGACAAAAATAAAACTCTGATGGTGCTAAGTTGAGACTAAATATTATAATTCAATACTATCCAACGAAAATTGTTTAGTAACGTCTTTGTTCGTGCACCCACACCATTTACGAGCATTTCCATAATTTATTAAGCTTCCAAATTAAAACTCAACAACTGTTGGTTAATAACGACGTAATATTTTGGAGAGTTTAATAATTTAAAGTATAGTTTAAAAAAGCTAAAAATACGCTTTTTGAGCTAATAAAAATATTTCACAATACTCTGATTTCCCTCTGATTTTGAAAACTATTGAATATCCGCTAAGTTTACATGCATTTCTAATACAACACCATATAATTCAGTTTAGCCTTCAGTATTAATGCATGAATGTAGTTACATCCTTACAAACAAACAAATAAATCCACATGTGAAACAAATAAAAGCGTATTAAAAAGTGAGTAACTTCATGCACTTTTAAAACGACTAAATTGAAAATCGACATAAAGAAAGCTAACTCATGTAACCAAAGATAGAGGGAATTAGAGCCGCTATATAGACAGGCCGGCGCATCAAGATTAAGTTTCACCACTTTGGATCCAATTCCTTAACTTTTACTTTCAAATTTTCATTGTTGCGGAGTAGGGTTACCAGAAAAAAGTTTTGGCACATTGCTAAGCTTTGCCAAATCCACGTGCCGCTAATAATTGCTCACAGTGAAAAATTACCAAAACGCGATTACTAGCCAAAAAAGACAACCACTCAAACACACAAACACGCGCTGGATCCAAAGTGGTGAAACTTAATCTTGATGCGCCGGCTCGTATATATAGGGGCCTTAGAGGGAATAATGTCAAACTACACAGCAACACCTCCAGAGACATTTGATTCATCATTAGTGTAAGAAGGGAATGCAAAGAGTGTGTTTGAAACAATGTGATGCGGCAGCTTGTGTAGACACTTAAGTAAATACTGGCTTTGAAGAGATGCACTTGACTCTGCCTTTTTTTTTTTTTTTTTTTCATAATTGGTCATTTTCATGTGGGGGTGATAAACAGAGGAAAACTGAAGAGCGGGATTCTCCAGTGTTGCATTGGCTCTAGAACTTGAATATGTCACCCAATTTAAGAAATTCGCCTTAGAGGTAAAACCCTTCAATTCTGTACAGTCAAGGCAGATTTGGTTATTAATTAATTTATGTAAATGAGTGGATCATTGTTTTGCTCCTTCCAGCAGCCATTTTTCAGAGTCTGCAACTCTTCTTACTATTTATTTAAGTTAAAATTGGCAAGATTAGGGTTGCAAAAAAGGACGCAAAGATTGTCATTTTAACTTTTCCGCCATCTAAATGTAGTTACTGCTGCAATTGAACATTTTAGTTATAGATAGTTATACAACGAAAATATATGTTTTTGAAAAAAATCAAGTGATTCTAAAAATGCTAAGCGTTAGTAATTTAAACTTGCTACGTTATTCTTTACAATAATAATAATAATAACAATAACAATAACAATAATAATAATAATAATAATAATAATAATAATAATAATAATAATAATAATAATAATAATAATAATAATAATAATAATAATAATAATAAGCACAAACAAACTTCAATCGGCGAGAGATAAATGAAAAATTCTTTTATTCAAGCTATTTACTACAGTTTGTAATAAAATAAATTGTAATGAAGTACAATAAATTTTACAGATGATTAAATTTTCATTGGTTGCTATAATGTTGCCTTGTTTTTGGCCTCATATGATCAAGGAGTTATTTCCTCTTTTATAAATCGTGTCATATCGCCAAAATGTCTCTAAACTCAAAAATATGGCACACGTCGATTTCTTCCTTTTCTATCAATGTTAAGGGATGGACTCGTTTTCTTATTTGATTGGCAAGTGCAAGTCTTGGCGATACAACTTTAATCGGTTCTTACTTTTAAAAAAAACTCTCGTATTTGAATACAGTTTACAACATATACTCGTATTTAATTGCTTAAATAAAAACAACTAACTTTCAAAACTTAATTTTAGGTACAACTTCATCAGCTTGATGATAATTTTATACATATACAAATAAATATGTAAAAATATATATAATTTGACTCGATAAGACATCTCATTTTTTGATAAGCCATCTCAATGATGTATAAAATTATGTAGTCAATTTATTCATCCAGTTATATCTAATAATTCTATTTCAAAGGAATAATTACTAAGACAAATGTTTCAGTGATTTTAATTAAGTTAGCACTTTTCAGTCAACATTCTGAATAATGCATTTTATGTAATGTTCCCAATAATTTCTAGCGAGGTATTTTCATACCATCTTCATATTTTGAAGACTCATTACTCTTTGTTATGATATTTTACAATCAAATAATTGCTTTTTCCCAGTTTTTAATAAAACTCATGATCGCTTTTGACTTGCAGATTTGTTCCAAAATACATTTCCGAAAAATAAAACTTTATTTACTTTCCACTAATAAAATTCGACGTATGATTATATTTTATAAATAGTATTAGCAAAGGGGAAAAGGTAGTGAAGTATTTGGAAAAAGGGATTAACAATTTAGCTATGCAGGTATAATTTCTTTAAGAAGTTAGTGTTTGTCTCAACATATTGAGATAGAAGAAAATTGCTTTAACATAAAATGACGACGGTTTAAATTTTGACTCAAATTTTGAGTTTATTATTGTTTAATAAAACCACAATGCTTAAAATTTCGTAAGTTAAAACATAAACATTATAAATTTCAGTAAAAAAAAATTCGTGAACTTGCCCCAGTCTATTCAATTAAAAACAAAGTACTAGATATTTCTCGCTGTCATGATAACCTGAAAAATCAAAGGAACATCAAAGACGGTCAAGAGAAAGTAATTAACAATCACGGTTGATCCGGAAAAAAACTGTTTAGTAAAATATACGTAGTCACGAAAAAAAATAGTGTTAAAATTATCCAATCAAAGAAATAAAGTTTGAACTTACGATATTTTAACCCTATTCCTAATTTTATACCCGCGTTAAAAACATTATGAAGCATTTGTTTCACTTTTTATTCACGCAATTTCTGTAAAGCTAGAAATGTTGAACATGAGGCATAAATTGCATGTAACAATTAGTAATTACTATTTTCCAAACTAATTTCTATAATCGGCCATAGCCTGGAAGAAAAAAAATGACTTCACTCTGAAACAAAATATATCTTATTCGACCTCTTGGAAGAAATTACATTTGTAAGTTGTTAGCCACTAATCCTAATTAGAACTATAACTCTTATTTCTTGCTAAGAACAAAGAATAAGTTCCAATTAGTCAGGAATGGATTACTTTTAATGAATACCAATATTGTCTCCAATTACTATCAACAACTTAGAAGCAGATATTTATTATTTTTCTTTGCAAAGTTTCTAAGCTTATTCCTGCTGTGTTTTTCTTACAAAAGGAAACATTGTCCTTTCATATACCTTCATCCGTCTAAGATGCTTTCTAACATCTCTTAAATAAAGTAAAGGAGCGTATTTTCTGCATTATCTAAAGAGTTTTCTCTTCCACTAGTCATTAAATAACCTGATTGTTTGTAAACTTGAAAAATATTTTGAATAAAATTGAATATTATTGTTAGCAAGCTTTGACTAGTTTTCTGAATTTCCCATAAAACACAAAACTGAAAACCGGTGAAGTTCCAGAGATGAAGATAAAAATGACAATAACATTTAATTAAATTACATTTTCTTCAAGCTTAAATTCTAGAGAAAGTAAACATAAAACAAGAAATTTTCCAGAAAATCAAAAATCTATTCCGATTCCAGAAAATTAAGCTTGGGACTGAGCTAATTCTGGAGACGCATCTTAGAAAGATCTGGATGGAATGAAATATTTCTTTCATAACTCATTGGAGGCTGGAAGCAATTTCAAAGCTTCAACTTCTGATTTGTAATTGCAAATAATTTTGTATTTTTATCATTTTACTGATTTATCTACTAGCTTATTACTCGGCGTTGCCCGATATTGCATTAGGTTTAACTTATTTCATGCTAAAATGAAATAGTTGAGCCTTAAATTGATAATTCATTGTTAATCATAATCTTTGTTGGAAAATACTCATGTTTAAATGAGTTAAATTTTGTCAATTTGAATGCTTAAAGACTTATCTCTGTTACTCTATGTATTCAAAATTGAAAGAAAAGGTCATTTTGAGAAAAAAAAAATTAATTTTGAGCTTTTGGGATTTTTTTTAAATTTCAAAACTCCGTTTATGTGAATTCTTATGCATCAAGAAACATCTATGCCAAGTTTATTGAATATCCGAAGAAAACTGGATTTATATAAGGAACAAACATACATACATCCATTTATATATATATATATATATATAGATTTATTCATTTATCTTTCACTGGTGTGTAAACAGGTTGAGCATACGGTTTGCTTACTTTGATGATGTATTGATTTTTTGGCATAATCTGGAAATCAAAACAAGATAGATATTTTGAATAAATAATTCATGAACTTATTTATTTTTTATCTACGCCAAAGCAGCTGAAAAGTAATTTTATATAATATAATTATAGTAAGGAATTTTTGTAATTGTACAACAACTACATTTAACAAATCATACCAAATAGTACTATTTATGATGTTGATATCAGAAAGCCACATAGAAAACACATAATTTTAACAGATCTAGGTCAGAGCTCTTTTTTATTGTGCATTTAAAAAAATTTCATCAAGTTTTTACAACATGAGCTCTCCGATATGAATAATTTAATTATTTGATTCATTTAACAAGCTTCAAAAAATAGCACATTTAGTAACAATGACAGATTTTTAAACAAGTTTACAAGCGTAACTTATATTTCTGAAAATGAGCTACTGTTTTTGTGAATTGGAAAAGCATACCAAGCTTAAGTGTGATTAAAATAAACATCGACATTTTAATACACGTACGAGACATCCTAATTACTAGAAAAATGTCTGTTATTCTCAAACAGATAAAAACAAATACTCTCCAGTCAGCGTCCCCTGGGATTAGCTACTAATATAAAAACATATTTTAATGACAAGCAAAAACTAAGCGACGAGGAATGTGTCTAGACGGAATTCATTACTTGAAAAAAAGAAGTAAGTCACAATTCAGATATTTTACTGCAATTAACTTACTGAGGTAAATAAAATGATGCCCGTGTACAATATATTAAATTGTTTGATTTCTCAGAGAAAATGTATATTATGAATTTTTAAATATATTTTAAAATTTCACTGGATGAAAACTCACTTTTTCTTGAATATTTCTTTCTACTAGCAACTATAAACAAGAAAACTTTCAGCGAGCTAATGGATGGAAGTCATATTAAGATGCTGAAATTATAACTATTTTAAAACTTATTATAACTTAACATATTATTTTCTTAACCGTATTTTTGTCGTTATTTATAGTAAACCGAACAATTTGAATTCCGAACCACCTCTAGTTCAAATTAGTTCGGATTTTTAGTACTCTACTCGTATTAAACCAGTATATTTTTTAATGGTTCTAAGTTTCACAAATGTAATAAATTCAATGCTTTAAAAAGTTCTTCATAATTAATGTTCTTTACCATAATATAAACTTTTAGAAATCCGGTAACTCTTTGAACAATATTTAATCGACCATGAATCTTCATCCGCAAACATCATTTCCAGAGCTGGTATTCCTTCATAAAACTTACTTCATTTATTTGCCCAGCTAAGTCGTAAAGGAAGTATATGGCCGCTCTTTTGCACCTTATTTCCCCGTTGAGTTCTTCTCTAAATATAGTAAAAACGTGTTCATATAAAATCAATTGGGCTTGATATAATTAGAATTACGTTCGTAAAAGGGGATTGGAAGACATCAAGGAAAGAATGTCACGAAATGCATATATCTCAAGTACAGAAGAGTTTTATTTGACTTCCACCGAAACTTTTTAAAACTTTGTATCTTTGGCATTAACGTTACGGAAAATTGTTTCTATTGATAAAGTATATGAAGTTAAAGCTTTACGTTTCCCAACACAGGCATTTTACTTGTACATCAACACATTTATTTACACTCATAGACACACATATAAAGGCGAACATCGCACATACGCATACTCCCTCACGTGCACACAAGCGTGCACATACATGCACACATCAGCACAAACTCACACAAGCAAATACAGATAATATATACACACATAAGCACACACATTTGCATACACAACATATATACACTTATACACGCATTTACAAACACACACACACACGAACACACACAAGAACCATATTGAACGAGGGAAAATTTCAACACTAATCATGGTTGCTCTGAAATTAGGAAATGTTTAAGAATAAGAATTTTACTCTTTGAAAATTACTAAAAATTGATCAATCTTCTCATTAAAATTGTTTTTTAAGAAACTCAATAAAATATTTCTTTTATTTAACTACAAACCATCTTTAATCAAAGGAAGAAAAGCTGAATCAAACTTTAACTTCTTCCAAGTCACTTCATTTTCCTTCCAAAATTTAAATCAATATCAGTAATGAAATTTATATTTAAAAATTTTAAACATGGAGCAACCATTTATTTTTGCCTCAAAAAAAAAAAATCTTTTTTGATGTGTAGCACGAATTACTGGTAAAAAAGTTTAAAGCAAAAAAAAGCAAAATTTATGTTATGTGTTTGTCATACTTACATTTTAAATTATGTTACTCATTACTTTTAACAAATTTTTTAAAGGTTTTACTGTTTACTAAGCATCAAAGGGAGAAAAGCACTTTTTAAATTATGAAAAAGTGCCATTTACATCCAGAAGTAACTGAAACTTGAAAAATGGGACAAAGTTAGACAGCATCATCTTTTACAATGTCTGTTTAAAACCAGAATTTATGAAATATTCATTTTTCCAGACCTTCTTCAAACGTATGAAGTTTAGCAGCTTTAAATGATGAGTAAGCTAGTTCTTTTCTTTTCGTGACAAAAGTGTTTGCCATTGTTATTCCTTTAAGATAATATTTTTACAGCGTAATTTTAAAGCGCAATAAATTTTTTCATGCATTCACAGCAAATTATGTATTTAACGTATGCTTATACACGAAAATTCAAAAAATAATAATAAAATTAGAGGAGTGTGTTCCACCCTCCAAAATAAAATAATAAAATGTTGCTTAATATGCTGAGTACAAAAGGAAAAATTTCAAGAAGCATTACATTG
Organism: Uloborus plumipes; assembly: GCA_038373865.1. Lineage (NCBI taxonomy): Eukaryota > Metazoa > Arthropoda > Arachnida > Araneae > Uloboridae > Uloborus > Uloborus plumipes. The sequence continues at coordinate 88,673 of JAXGGA010000543.1, read as the reverse complement.
AAAGAATTGAAAACAGAAATAATCATGATAATACAATAAAAGCACAATTTAAAATATATTAACATGATTTTTCACAACGCAAGTTGAACATTGATTTATTTTTATACTTTTTAAATCTCAAGTTATTCTTCTTTTGATTTGGGCACAACAGAATTAGTGCCAAAATAATAATGCACTATGGCTCAGACGCTGCCTTCTTATGTGTGTACAATCTTTTCAGTGTTCTCAATTATAAAGTCAAAAGTTTGGAAAATACATAAGACAAACAAATTTTTCAATTGCAAAACTAAGACTAAAATACATCTTCATAATAGATATTGTACTAACCACCTAAATATAGAACGATATATAGAGAAAAGCAAACATTTCCTTTTATATGTATTGAAATAATGTTTAAAGAACAAATTTCTCTTGCAGAAAAAATTATTTGATTATAAATGCTGTAGGAAATAGCACCAGAGCGATTTGAAATATTCTAATGACTTGCACAAAAAGATGATTTCAGTAATTCGAGTTTTAAAATAGTTGAAAATATGCTTTAATTTGATCTTTTTTAATACAATAATTAAATTACTAAAAATATATTAAGCAAGTGTTTGCAGGTGGAAGTATTTATTTTCAAGTCGAAATAATACAAAACACTGAAATAAAATTCCCGCACCAATAACCTAAAATTATTTTAATTGTACCATAAAACTTTAAGGTGGTAAAAAATTATTAGCAAAAAAACGAAAAATGTAGTCTTAACTTAACATGCATTGAAAACTGATCAGTTTCATGTTTAGAAATAATTACAGCTTTGTGAATTTTCTGCAAAAAAAAAAAAATGTGATATGAATGTACCAAAGATTGAATAAAAAAATGAGAAGTGAATTTCATGTTTTTTTCCCAGCAGCTAATATTTTTATTTTTATATAAAATAGATTGACATCATACACTGAAGTGACAAAAGTCATGGGATACCTCTTAATATCGTGTCGGCCCTCCTTTTGCCCGGCGAAGTGCAACAACTCGACGTGGCATGGACTCAACAAGTCGTTGGAAGTCTTCTGCAGGAATATTGAGCCATGCTGTCTCGATAGACGTCCATAATTGTGAAAGCGTTGATGGGGCAGGATTTTGGGCACGAACAGACCTCTCGATGGTGTCCCATAAATGCTCAATGGGATTCATGTCGGCCGATCTAGGTGGCCAAATCATTCGTTGGAATTGTCCAGAATTTTCTTCAAACCAATTGCGAACAGTTGTGGCCCGGTGACATGGCGCATTGTCATCCATAAAAATCCCATCGTTGTTTGGGTACATGAAGTCCATGAATGGCTGCAAGTGATCTCCAAGTAGCTGCACATAAGCATTTCCAGTCAATGTTCGGTCCAGTCGCACTAGAGGACCAAGTCCATGCCATGAAAAAACAGCCCACACCATTACGGAGCCACCACCAGCTTGAACAGTGCCTTGCTGACAGTTTGGGTCCATGGCTTCGTGGGGTCTGCGCCACACTCGAACCCTACCATCGGCTCTTACCAGCTGAAATCGTGACTCATCGGACCAGGCCACGGTTTTCCATTCATCTAGGGACCAACCGATATGCTCACGTGCCCACGAGAGTCGCTGCAAGCGATGTCGTTCTGTCAGTAAAGGCACTCGAGTCGGTCTTCTGCTGGAATAGCCCAAGAAATCCAAATTTCTCCGCACAGTTCTTGCAGACACGTCCATTGTACGTCCCACATTGATTTCTACGGTGATTTGACGCAGTGTTGCTTGTCTGTTAGAATTTACGACTCTTTGCAGACGTCGCCGGTCTCGATCTTTAAGTGCAGGCGGTCGACCACTGCGCTGTCCATGGTGGGATGTTATGCCTGAAATTTCATACTCTCGGCACACTCTTGACACAGTGGATCTGGGAATGTTGAATTCTCTAACGATTTCCGAAATGGCATGACCCATGTGTCTAGCTCCAACTAACATTCCGCGTTCAAAGTCTGTTAATTCACGTCGTGCGGTCATCATCACGTTAAAACCTCTTCACATGAATAACTTGAACAGAAATGAAAGCTCTGTAAAAGCACTGCGCATTTATACCTGTTCTATGCGATGCTACTGCCATCTGAAAATTTGCATATTGCTATCCCATGACTTTTGTCACTTCAGTGTATAATAGGAGCTACTTCTCTCTGCCATAACTCTTACCCACAACAGAAATTAAAAAGGCTTGGGTTTCCCAGGTGGTAGCACCAGGTGCGTTGGAAAAGTATCCTTCCTACCTTTGGCAGAAGAAGAAAAATAAAGACCGGCATACCAGGTGCAATAAAAATCTCCCTCAAAACATAGTGAAATCCCAACACAACGAACTGACCACAAATATGGTTCGATGTAACAGGAATACAGTTGTAATTAAGTTCAAGCAATGGGTTGGAAATCAAATTGAGGGTGAAAACTTATTTTGTTGAAAACGAGATATCGTTGCATTGGAATTTATTACAACAGCTGCCGCATGTCGCATTTATTACACACTGCCGTCTCTTTTGGACTGCAAACTTAACTCTCTGCTGCCATAGCTGTAAGTGGTCAAAATTTTAAAACAGTTTTGTTTAGTGTTTAAGTAAAGAAAACCAAAGCTTAAAAATCATATTTTATTTTAAGTACGGTTCATGGCTTTAAAGAACGTTTGGCAACATTATACTTTAACTAAAAAAAACTTTGAGATCAAATAAAATAAAATCTTGATATGTATTGTGAAATTACGGTTAAGTACCTAATGCACTACTCTTCGTCGCAAAAATACTAGAACTAGGTATTCTAGACTGCACAAAACGAAACCAAATGCTGAAAAAGTATAAATATATTTTCATTTTCTATTAGCACTTAGGGGAATGTGGAGCAAAGTGACATGGAGCGGTAAAGGGAAATGATAAAATATTCACAAATGCAGCGCCACCTATTTAGCAACATTTTAACAATGTTCTGAAGCATATAGTTGATTCTAGTCAAATTACTTTTTGAAATAATTCTTTGTTCTAAAGATTTTCTACAATGGTGCTTTTCAAATCAGGAGCAATTTCCCATTTTATTGAAGTAGGGTAAATCTACCAGTGAATGAACACCTTGTAATTTTTGTGAAAAATATGATTTTGAAACATTTTTCTTTAATGAACTGGCAGTAGTCACTTCCTTCTACATATTTACAGAAAGCTAACGACTAGAAAATGCTGTGTTTATCCACTGGTAGGGGTGTTCACTCACTGGGTCAAGGCACCTTTTTCCGTTTTACCCCCCCCCCTCCCCCCACATAAAACCTGACACAAAACCAGAAGAGAATTCCCATTTTATATTAAATAGTTACATATATCCTCTAAAATGTTTACTGTCATGAGGCAAATGCGACAATTTTCAACGACGCTATGAATTTTTGAAATTGAAAATTCGCTAGTGTTCGATCAACCGGTCGATCTACCCTATTTATAACATGAACTAGTCTATGAACATTATCAAATTCATATAATGAATGATTGTAACAAATAAAGATATTAAATTCCCCTAATAATGTGGAAACGTAAGGAAAAGACTTTTGGATCATTTAAGATGTGTTCAACTTCTAAAATACAATTAGAGAAATTCTTTTGCATTTCTGCCGTAGTTAATCAAGGGACTTTACTGCTTAAGGCATATACTTCTACGTACTAAATAAATCCCAAAGAGATATTTGAAAACAGGATAAACTTTGACTTTTATTTATATTGGAAACGGTATCTTGCAATGGTATTACCAATATATGTGAGCAGCTTTCAATGTTAATTCTTTTTCAATCAAATTAATGTTTCCCTTTTGGCGACATATAAATTGCAATTCGATGTTAGGATAATCCAATTTTACCCGTTTCACGTTGTACTTTTACCATTCCTTTTCTGAAAACTTAGCAATTCCACTCCATTTTTAACATTTTTGAGATAAATCAAATATTGGTTTTCTTTAGAACTAAAATGATTGCCGAAGTGAAGAAACTCTTAATGCAAAATCTGGTTAATTGAATGGTTACTAATGCCATTTTGAAATAAGAATGTAACGACGGGTTAAAGTTTCTCCAAAAAAGTGTAACCAAATTAACATTTTCCGCCAAATTCTAAGTGAATGCTATTAACTTGAATCAAATGATTAAACTTGATATTGTGAATATGCATTAAAAAATTTAGATATAGTAGAGTCTCGACTTACGCTAGAAGGCTTTCTTCCAAAACCTGCCACTTAAGTTCGATTTTCGCGTTGGGAAAAAGGTATGCGTACGACGATTCGATAAACGTGCACAATTATTTTAAGCACTTTCAAACACCCATCATACTGTTTTAAACCATTTATTAGGGATATGCTTCTCGTGTCTTTTTAAAGAGAGAAATAGTTTTCGAACAAAAATCATAAAGTAATCAAAACATTTTAAACTTTGACAAATATTGAAATTAATTACCACTTAAAAACTGAGTACACATAGAGAACTCATGTCAGGCAAAAATAATCGAAACATAGACGGATTTATCAGAGGAAAAAAAGTTTTTATGCAAAGCTTTTCCCCATTCGTAGCCAATTGTTTCTTGGAGATTTTTCAAAACATCATAAATCATTTGCTTTTGAAATTCCTTTAACTGAAGCATGAAAAACGAATCAATAGCTTTGAAAACAAAAAAAAAGGAAAGCTTTTCCCAAAGCATATTTGCATTTCTTAGCAATGTATTCAATCCTGTTTCTCAGAGTGAAAAGTCATGATCAAATTCCGAAAATTCAATGTTTTTATAACTCTAACTGCACTTCGCTTCATCTAAGTGGTAAAGGGTTCGGGATTATTTATTTTTTAAGCGTCAAATTTCAGATACCGATTTCTTTTCCTTAATGCAAAACCTACTGAAAATATTTTTTAATTCGAAAGTGCAGTACCATTTTTCCTAGAGTTGATTTATTTATTATTAGTTAATTCTTTAATATCCATGTAAAAGGCCCCTTTTTAAAAGTACAGTCCAACTCTGTTATTGCGCCCAATGTTAGTTTGAAATCGCGACTATAATGAGCATTTTTTAAATTTTGTTGGTTTACAGTTTAATTATCTTAAAAGTGTCAAGCATAATACGCAGTGAAATTATCGCTTAAAATAAGCAGAAACCTTGACATTTCCGGAAAATGTTTCTCCAATTAAATAATAACTATTTTTCAATAATTTTGTCTCATTTCAAAAAGCTCACTATTAATTGTGAAGCATTTGTTAAACCTTTTTATGTAGAAAATAAAGCTCATATACGTACTTAATACTTGATAGGTCTATCTACTTATTACCAGGTAACCACACGAAAGTGTAAAAATGAAAATAATTAAGTAAGTAGCAAATCGAAAGAACATTGTAAAACAAGTTTATAGACGCACAATTTTTTTGCACTCGTACCTCCGTTGTCGTCTTAAAGTTTGCCGAAAGTTTAACCCATTAATGCCTGACATTTTTTTTACAAAGATATTTTTGCATACTGGTTACAAATAGTGTCTAATGGACAGGAAAAATAATTAAAAACATATCATGTCAAAAATAAGTTTTTTATTAAGGAAAGAAAACCGTCCTTCAAAAGTTACGATAGACCCCCAGAGAGTACATACTTTTTTACAAATTTTTTTTTTCTAACTACGATATAATATTTAAAAATATATTTTATGAGAAGCAATAAAAGCAGCAATTAACATAAACTATGCAGCTGGGAATATTTTTAAAAGCTTTTTTTTTTTGAGATTGTGAACGATGTAATTTTTGTTAAAGATCATATTTAGGACGATTCTCTGTAAACTGGTAATTGGCTGTCCGGACTGAGTATTTTAAAAATAATAAAGTGTAATAAAGTAATTATTGCTCTTAATACAAGTAAAACATTAATACTTTGTGGCCAAATTGTATTTGGAGTGATAACAATTTAATTTTTTCTAGAAATTATCTAAGCGCCAAAAACACAGTCCCCTGGCTGTCCCAATCCCATAGTTTAACTGTTAAAGATAGTATTTTAAAAAACCTATCAACACTACATAAATTTGGCAATTAATATTTAAAAATAGAATAATGAAGCTATATTTTTCTTATGAAATAAGGTATAATTACATATTTCTAAAACTTAATTCTCATGTAAATTCTGTCCGGAATTTTTCAAACAGTCTCCTGCAACAAATTCAAAGCTGTAATACGAAAAATCTATAACTTTTGCAAATTCTTTTTGGCATGAAGTTTTAAGTAATCAGTGTGAATTTGCTGAAACTGCTGAGAAAGGTGTTGAAACGAGACTTTGTTTAGTTGGAGAGTCACATTTGTGATGAAAGTGTACATCAGGATCGTTGCGAAAACAGTCCTCTGGAAAGTGATTTTATTAATGTCAATTAATTTAATTATAAAACATATTAGTTATTGTGTCCACGATTTGTGCCTAAATTTATAGGTAGGCTCGGAATTAATTATGTTCCAATAGTTTCGCAGATATTACGCAACAAAGAGCAAAAACACAGTCACCTGGCACAGTCCCCTGCCTAGTTATACTAGGCGGGGGACTTACCCCCTATCATCAGAAAAACACAAACTTCAATTGGCCCTCTTTCAAACCAAAGTAATAGATTCATTTTCCGAGCAATAGTATTATAATTATACGAACATTTCAAAAAACCGTGCCCGGACAGATTTCGTGTGAAAAATGACGAGTTTACATAGAATCGCCCTTAAAACTGCTACAGAACACACTTTACAATGGTTATAATATCTGTTAATAACGAATCGAAACAATACCAAGGTACTAATTAAACACTATTATTAGGTTTAAAATGTTGAAATGTTCATTTTGGTGACATTTAGACCCTTTTCTGGACCGTCCCTAAAAAGAGACGCTAGAAATTAATGAGTTAAGAAAAGTCGCCACATTGAGCAAGTTTGAATGATTAATGGAAACATCTTTCCACGATTAGTAGATGGATGCAGAAAGTGACATTGCCGTGATCAATTGCTCACTAATTCTTTAACTTTGACACTTTTCTGAAACTTTCAGCAGACTTTTAAGACCTTAGACCTCGAAAACCGGGCAGAAGAGGACAATGAATTTTTGCGTCAAAAATACGTCTCAATATTTTCCTTCCAGCCGATTAGAACTTATTTCATTGCTATATTTCCACGCACGACAAACCAGGAAAAACGAAAATCGAAACGAGCAAGTCGCTGCCTAAAATTCAACTTTGCTCGTTACAAATCAACGTTCTCCAAAATAACAAATTGCTACAAGAAGCACATAAAAGTCTACCTTTCTCAAAAACAGTACAGACGGTTCTAAAATATTTCAAGATATCTCCCAACCATTTTCAAATCAGGTAGATTCGGGCATAGCCTTTACTCTAACAGAAATGAGCACTCACAGTGCTGATATAATTCTACCAAAGGGTCAAATAACATCACAAAAATTAGTAGTAGGACAACTAAATGTTTCATGCAGTGACACATATATGCTAGGGACAGAAAGCACTGCACATGAAACGTGTAAGTGTTTTCAATAAATACCTAGCAAAAGACTGAGTGTTGTGTGTTTTCCTGATTTGGGCCTTGGTGGACTCATCGGCAAGGCGTCAGGCTCGTAATTGCTTCATTCCGACCGGCCGAAGATCCTCCGTGTTCCCTAATGGTGACTGCCCAATTCTAAATCAGTGCCCTGAAGGGGCTGGATCAGGGGTTGCTCGGCTCCTAGTCTGGATAAAAAATATAGAGCAATCTTCAGCATCTCATTCAACCGATTTAAACCACAAGTTGTGACGAAAGGCCCTAACGTGTTTGTGCTTTCCTGATTCGACCCCCATGTGACTATTGTTTACCCAACAGGAAGAAATTCTTTTGAAAAACCTATTTTCCGACATCATAGGCTGCGGTGAAGACTACACGGGTGATTTTGAAGAAAGTTTTTAAAAATGTCAAAAAAGGGTAAATAAAAAAACACGATAACATAATAAAAAACAAATTGAAAGGAGAAATAAATTTAAAGCATGTCGTTATTGGAGAAAGGGGGACTTTTGTATTACACATTCTTTTAAAATAAAGAGCAACAAAATTTTATCGACAATGCAAATAAATGGAAGTAAAACTGTGTTTATAAAAAAGCACAATAAAATGAAACTGTGCTCATAAAATTAATCAATATATCTCTCAGCAAACAAGAAATAGAAATTCAGCCATTATAGCCCAAAGTCTTTTAAACTTTGCAAAGCGTTTCTTTGCAACTCAAAATAAAATTTAATTTTCACATTTCTTCTAACAATACCCAACACTTATTAAAATATCTCTCCCTCAATGCGTTCGTAAAGAACTAAATGGGGATGATAACCTCGCTTTACATATGACTTTTCTGAGCTAATTACTTTACTTCCTCTCAAAGAAATGTGTAAAAGATTCGTGGTATTTTAATTTAAACAATTTCAGCAGCTGCTTGAAAGCTTCCCAGTGGTACCATGCGGGAACACTAATTTCACTGAACTGTTTAAGAAAGAGATAATTAGAATGATGCGTTCTGATTACGTACTTTAAATGCTTTTGGTCCATTGTACAATACTTCCAGTCGCAAAAATGCTCAAAATGAATTGCAGATTTAGGATATCGAAAGTTTGAAGCAAAAAAAACGTCAAAAATTACGAAAACTTACTTTTCATGTGGTGTCCAGATTCCTACCTTATATTTAGAGAAATTAAGAGCATTAAGAAACAATTCGAACAAAAAAAGTTTGTATTTAGTACGACTAATATTCATCGGAAACGCAGCGGCTTCAGTTAGATTATTACGGCTTCAGTAGAATGACACCCGTTCCTTTTTAATAGTATTATATTTTTTGTTAATTTTAAACAAGTGTACCAAAGTAAAAGAATCTTTCTTCTTTTTTATACCAGAAAAACTTAAAATATGAGTGGAGAAGTTTCAAGTAAAGAATTTGTGACTCGAAGGGAACCAGAATGAAAGTGTTTCTGGAACAAACTACTTAGTAAAGTGAAATGAAACGTTTTCATTTCACCAGCTAAAAACATAACACTGACGACTAAAAACATGCACTGTATTGTATATTAATTTTCGTCACGCTACTAGTTTTAAAACAGTTATTAGTGTTAGTAGTGGAAACAAAAGAAAAAAATCGTTAATCTCAGGGGGGGGGGGGAAAGCTACTTTGAAATTGAAAACAAAGCTGTACATAATGATTATAAAAAATCGAGTCGCCTAAGCTTTACCAAAACCAGCATATAATGGCGAATTCTGACTAGTCATTTCGTGAGTATACATATAATGTGAAGTAAAACCAGATGTTTAAATAACTAGATCTCATTAAATATTATTATTTTTATTTTTTCTAATTGGGAACACATTCAACGGCCCCAGAAAATTTTGTTTTATGTCAGTAAAATACGCATTTTGAAACAACAGCATTTTTACCTTTCCAACGAGACAAATTTTATAGTGTCACTTTCAGAAGTTTACGAATATCAAAAAATGCAAAATGCGAGGAACTATAACCGAAAAAGAAGCGTTTCACTGATTTTTACTAAAACGCGTTAGTTTAATGGCTTTTTACTTTGTTTAAAAAAGCTTTTTCCTGTGTTTCAATTTAACGAATGGTATACTTTTCATGTTCAAACGTCGTAAGCCACGACAGAATGATGTTTTATGAACTTTTAACTGTTTCAAAACCGAATGAGTTTAGTTCAATTTGAGTACAGAAACTCTTACGCATTCAGAGAATTATTTTGTCCTTGTTTTAAAAAGTGCACTTAATGCGTGAATGTTCCGAAAATATTAAAAACTTTACTCGCTTTTTGTCTTATGGCAAGCGAAGCGATGCTTTACGACATTCGTGACGACATTCGCTGTTCTTTTTATTCCACTCCTGTTTTACTTTATTTTTATAAAATGTGTATTTTAACACGTAACAAAAGATTTCCTTGATTTTCTTTCGGTTTGGAAGTTACTTAATTAATAAACATTTGTCGTTCCAATTGCCATTATTCTTTTTTGAAATAAATGCTGAGTTCCTTTTTCATACAAATGTGTCTACGTGTTTTGCAATAAGTAATGAAATGTTTATTGGATTCGTATACGTACTGACATTTTTTTTATCTCATCATGCATTAGTAAAGAAAAGGATCGGTATAGTTTGACTATGACCCCGACTTCCGATTGAATGACACTTAAACTTTCAATTTCTTAAAATAAAAATGAACAGAGTGTTGCGATATCGATATTAGCGTTGTACTAATAACTTCTTTTTTAATCAATACATAAATAAATTTGTAACAGGATAATCTTTAAGCTAACAGAGCAACAGTCTATTACCAGTTTAGCACGAAAGGAGTTGAGTATGTCAATAAAACACAAGCTACAAAGAGGGGAGATATCAGCATAAAACTTTGATATCCAAATGCAATTGCTATGAGCAAATTTGCAATGTATTACTAGACTGACCAAGTAGAAAGATATTGGCCTTTTATGTTGTTGTCAATTCTCTGGTTCAATTCCAGGGCTAGTGGGTGGCTTTTTAAGGTGCAAAACATAACTTTAACAAAACATGAATGTTTGTTTACGTTTAGCCGAAGTGCCGAATACCGAAATAACTTCTGCTTCAGCACATATAAAAGTTTTTGCATTGAATACTTCCAACATGATCCTGCTCTCCATATGTTTTATATTCTTATTGTTGCACAAACCTTGATGAGAACTATGAAAGATGATTTTCCAATTCCTTAGAGAGTAGTTCCCAAAATATACAGCAGCAAAGGCTTAAGGAGAAAATTTTTAACGTCCCTTCAAATACACACAATTATGATGATCACTGTTTTTGACAAAACAGTTCGGGGCGGGGAAGAGAAAAACACCCATTAGGCCATTAAGGATATGTTACAAGTATTTCTTCGCAGCATAGAAGACAAGAATTAAGCACAATTGGTCAAATAAATCCTACAGAATTTCTGTGAAAATTGATTCAATATATGTCTCTGACACGTCATTTTATTCACTTCTTCCAGAAGCTGTGAGCGATGAGCATGGGAAAGGTTTTCTTAAGCTATTTCTGCCATGGAAAGCAGATATTTCGGTCACTAAACTGGGTTCATGCTTGCCAAGTACTGCTAGACTGTTACAAGAGATACTCCTTCTTTCACGTACAAGAAACAATCGAAACTAAAGTGTTTGCAACAATAGGATGAGATTACCCACTGGTTTTCAAAAAATAACTATTGTTGCATGAAACAGGACCTAATCAATTACCTTTTTAGAGCAGGATACGATTTTTTCTTTTTAAATTTACCTTCAAATCAATGGGTGGTTATTGTGAATCTTCCTCCAGTGGGCTTTCGTGCACTTTAAAAACAAGAGCTAATAAAAGAGAAACAAATACATATTTGTATTTCTCGACCCAAAAATAGTACGAATTGACTATTTAAAATCAGAGTACAGGAAAAACGTTATGTTGTGTTGCGTAGTGTATTTAATACAGGATGAAATTAGTCTTATGTTTTACGTATGCTAGTTTCTTAACACGCGAGAACTCGCGCGAGGTCAGAAACGACCCCAGCCCTTTTTTGTTTCCATTTCTTGGAATTTCATGGACAGATAAGGAAACCATCTTTTGGGTAGCTGCCATTGTGTCCTTGATTGATATATGGGTGTGGTTGGAATTTTCTTTAATCCTTTTAATTCTTGTAAACTAGGGGCGTTCTTGCGATTGGAGTCTTTTACGACCACAGGCGAGTACTGACGTCAGTAAAGTTCTCGGAACGGAATAGGTGTTTGGAGTCGGTTCCATTCAAAGAATTTTGAAACATTTTGTGAAAAGGAAGTAGTTTTCAGCAATTCTTCTTCTAGCCATGATTTTCAGTTAACAAGCGTGTCATTCACAATGATTATGTAGTTTTGTCCTTGCAAAATTCATGTTTTTCAATTGCTTTTGCACTACTTATAACAAAGAAAAGATGCTGATTCCATATGAGCAAGGGATGAAGCATTTTAGCTAATTACTAGCCGATGGAGAAAGTGATGAATATGTGTCATTTCAGATGATGAAGGTTTAGCGTAAAAAAAAAAAAAAAAAACTTAAGTGATTTTGACAGTAAAAGCAAATTTTCTTTTAGCGAAAATTCTGATAATCCTAATACAGATGACATCTTTATTGGAAGATATAAAGAAACTATCTGGCAAAGAAATAAATTTAGAGCTAATGTTTGTACTCCAGTTCGAAATATAAGTATTTTTCTTCCTGCACCAAAGGGAAACGCAAAAAATGTTACTGATGTGTTTGAGAGATGGAGCATTTTCGTAATAGTTCATAAAGCACTTTCTTTATGCATTTCAAATCAAAAACTGATCACTGTAGAAGTCTCTGTTAGTGAAAAAACATAAATGAATAAAATAAAATAAAGAAGTCATGAAAAAGAGGAAAAGAAATGAAGAACAACACATTGGGGTCGTTTTCGACCCCGTGCGAGCGCTCGTGTGACAAAACATGGCGCGAGCTCTCGCGAGTTAATGTGAACTTTTTTTGTGATAGGCTACATGTACTAGCTTTCAAATATATATTTCTTTTTCCTCAATGAGGCATGGTGGCTTCGCGTATGGACACACCTAGTCTTTTTTTTTTTTTTTTGTTCCCCTCAGTCATTTCATGAATTCACCGAGTCGGTTAGCTGAAAAAATAGCTTGTGATCTCACACGATGCATCATTTTCCCCCAAAATGTTCATTTGGCTGGACTAATTTGAAAAATTAGACTTAATTTAGCTTTTAAAATTCATTAATGTTATGAAAAGAAGAGGTTCACAAAATTAACAGAGGTTCACAAACAACAAAAATTAGGGTTCACTTTACCATGAATAAATAAGAGTTCGTGAAATGATAGAAAATAACACATTCTTAATTACGCTAAGTTTCATAAAGGCGAACATGATTAAAGTTATTATAAATAATAAATTCAGAAAAAAATAGTTTTTCTCTAAAAATTATAAAGTCAAACTCTAATGCTAAAACAAATAATCCATTTTGAAAACTGGCATGTTTGCCTATAGCAAAGAATATATGTGGTGCTGAAGAATCTAACATGAAAACTATAAGCTCATCTTTATGCTGAGCACAATGTCGATGAGATTTACAGACATTTGGTTGCCTTTTTAAGTAAAAAACTTTAAATCAATATTTTCGGCTCTTAGTAATCGTTTTCCGATTTCATGATGTCTGTTATGGCAATTAGTAAAGAACTAACTGCAATACTTTTTCACCAGCTTAATTGTTAAGCAAGCGCTGCGATAATTTATTTTCGGAAGAATTAATAGATGGTAAAGCTTGATGAGTTCAACTTATTTCTGTTGAATTTCTTTTGGAAACTGTAGATCAAATGAATGAAAAAATATTTCTAACTACTAAAGAACAAGTTGGTCGATACACCTTTAGCACAACAAGTAGTGAGTTAAGTGTATGGGTAAATAAAAGGAATAATTTTTATTCAAAGAAGTTTACAGTATATTAATAAGAGTGTAAATAAACAAGGTTACGTACTACCAATTGCAATTCACCGACAGACCTAGAGACTGCAGTTTCGTCCTTATTAAGGACTCAGCAGACCTTAGACAATATTCGAGCTGGAGGCAGATGGCATCTCATAAAAGCTGAGAGTATCAACAAACTGGTAGCTTAAGTACTGTTTGATTTTCTTCGGTAAAACCTACCGCGTATTTACGCATGCGTCAGGTCTTCTCTGATCTTACCAAAATAGGGGTGTTAGGTAAGATAATAAGGTATGAATAATATGAAGCATTTTGAGCCGAATCAAACAACGTAGAACGAAGCTAATTTCAAATACATAGTTTAATCGAATATGTCAAAAGGATAGCAAATGCAAGTTTTAAATTGAAAACTTCGGAAAGTTTCCATTCACAACCCATCACCCCTTTTCTAAGTGGAATGGTTCGCTACTGCTAGACGCAGCTTTCACGGACGGACAGTACTATTAACCCACCAGTGAGAGTCAACATTTGTTGACCAAAAGTCTCATCGAATTATGCATATTATGACTGCATCTTGCAATCAAGTTCAGTGGCATCTAAAAAATAGAAAACAAGAGGGCTCTTGCTCAAGTTCACGGTAGGGGGCGTGGGAGCACTGTTACCATTCAATATTCAATAATTTTCCACACCTGACTAAGGACGTTAACTTACTGCTTAAAATGACTCACCACTTAAAAATTCTCATTCTTAATCTCTTGACATACAATAACGAGTTTAACTTCTCATTCATTTTATGGGCCACTGTAGACTTAGACGAGACTGAATTGTCAAGCGCATTTTTCGACGGACGCCGTCCAGTATACAATTTGATTACACAATAAAAATCTAAAACCTAAATGTATATACTTTCTCAGCTTTCGCGTAACTGTTTAGCTGAGGGCAATTAAATGGTATTCTTCAAACGCATCAAGTTCCATTTAGTTTTTATGTCAAGGAGTTAAACGCCAAGGAACACTCATCGTTTATTCCAGTCGGCAGGCGATAATTAAAATATGTACAACGATTCTACACTTAGATCTACCGAAAATGGATCATTTATGTAGCAAACAAAGTTTATGTTTCCTTGAAGAAAGTATGCAAGTGTTAGAAGTTACTGTGAGTAAAAAGTAATTAAACACTTATTACTGTTAATAGAAAACTGAAGATATGTGTCACAATTTGCAAAGCTAAAATACAGGAAGAAAATATCTTGATGAATGTTTGTAAACGGGAGGTTTTCAGAGAATTTCCACCCATTTTGTCAGTTAATATTTGTTTTGTAAATATTTTGTTAGCAAAATTTTCAAATAAGATTTTCCGACATGGAAATACAAATATTTATAGCCGAGTAATGAAAGTGGAAGCATAAGCGCGCGTTTAATGCCGGAAGCATGAACGTTTAATGCCAGAGTTTCGGTGACAAATTTCTCGAAGTAACTAAGTAAACATTAAGGTAAATTTTGAAAGCACATAAGAGAATGTGGAACAAAGTGAAACAGTTATGATGAGTTCTTTTTTTTTTTTTTTTGAAAATGAAGGAATTATATGTTTTCTGAAAATTACAGTACAGACGGAATGAACAATGTATTTTATAGTTAAAGTATCATTGGAATTATAGTTTTGCTTTTGGTCTTGTACCTTCAAAAGAAAGTGAAAAATAAAGTATATTTCTGATAAAATAGTTTTTATTTCATCATTAAAAATATTTTTAATCAAATCTGTGCATAAATAAGCGAATGAATGAATAAATAATGAAACAATAGGAGAGTGTATTTTTCACCATTAAGTTAGTATATGAGAAAAGAAAGTTAATAAAGAAAAAGGAATTAATAAATGAGAGAATTGTGAAAATGAAGGTATATGTATGTTGTTGAGTTAATACTAAACATTCATTATTTTTTTTAGTTTTAACTTTTTCTTTAGTTCGCGGACGACTAGTCTTTTTTCATCGTTTTTTTTTTTTTTTTTTTTTTTTTTTTCTTTTGAAAAAAATATTCATGGACGATTTGTTTAAGTATGCAGACCAAGGCTTGACTAGATAGCGTTTTATACAGACTGTTTCATTTGATCAAAATCCTTTGGGATAAAAACGGTGGTCTTTGTTCAGCGACATCTACCGAATTTTATAGTAACCATCATTATATACAAATCAGATAATAAAAGACAAAATTAAAAGTTAATTTGTTGGCGACAATTTTACAATTTGGCATTCAATTCTATTTTATTATATTTAAACGCTATGATAATAGCTTGTTTTATTTGTTGGTTTATTCTGCATTTTAACGGCTTATTTTAATTAGTTAGCGAATTATTTTTCATTTCAGTTGATTGTAATTATTAATTAACTATGAAACGACACTGGCACCGCAGAGCGATAAATGGCGAAATCTATTCCCTAAGCCAGGGCTTCCGAAACTGTGGTCCGCGGACCCCTTAGGAGTCCGCCGAGCTTTAGTCGGGGTTCCGCGGTGAATCACGCAAAAAAAAGGGTTTTAAAGCTTTAAAATTACTTTTTTGCTTTTGAAAACCAGAGTTTTCCTTTATGCCATACTCAATATTTTGAGACAGGTTGCTGCAAGATCATGCGGTCAAACCGCTTTCTGCTCTGACAAAATCGTACTGTCTGTCACCATGTTTATATGAATATTTGATAGACATGTTAATATGAATATTTGATCGACATGTTAATATAGATATTTGATTGACATAACTTCAGGCTAAGCCTTGGAAACTACCTTCCATGATACTTTTAAGACCTCAGTTTCAAGAACTTTACCGGAGACAGTCTCCGGAACTTCACTCCCACATGAATTCACCGTTGATCGTATGGATTAGGGCTCTTACAACTATAATTTCGAAAAATTTTTGGGGATCAGTTACTGACCTCCACTTTCCTTAATATCATCAGGGTTAGTGTCTATGTTTGAAATTGTAAATTTTAATTTTTAAAAATATCCGGGGATCTTTATCTGTACCCCTTTTGTTCACCCAAACAGGCAGATTACTTACGTTTATAAACGCTTCTCATTTCTAAAAAATTTGTGGAGCGCACGAATATCCCTCTTTCCTAACATAGCCAAAAACTCTTAAAGTGCGTTTGAAAAGCTGTGATTTAGCAAAATTGCAAGAAATTATTCATTGAAACTTCAATTAAAAATAAAAAAAAATCCGGCAGATTATCCCGCCATACCTCATTTAATCTAATTGTTAACAGAAAAATATTTCAAAAGAGAATTTTTTAAAGCCAAGGATGTTGAAAAATCGCCTGATGTGCTGTCTTGGACCTATTGCTCCTCCTAATATGTCTAAAAAAATTTTTATACTTAAAATTTTAAAATTTTCTGGGGGTGGGAGCCCCAAAACATGCTCTAACATCGCCACAATCGTATAATAATTGCATTTTTTTTAAGGTACAGTATGCAAATATTCTACGGCACTTTAAATCTAGGTTCATTATTACAAATGTAAAAGTTGCAGTTTAACTAATGGTCTCCTGTTACGGAGAGATTTATTAGTAAATATGTGATCTTCCTTTCTTACTGACACAAAGAAAGTTAAATTTGAATCTACTTGATGACCTGTTAAATGGAGTGCATTACCGTGCATCAAACCGGCTCCTTAATGTGATTGTGGAATCGAACACGCTCTTCTTAAATGTAACCGTCATAGAAATCTAGCATTAGGGTCTGCGTTCAAGTTAAAATTTTCCAACTTCATGTTACTTCCTGAAGGGAGAGCGGGCCGAGGGGCGCGGGGCAAACCATGTCTCACATCTTGGTTACCCCCCCCCCCCTCCCCCCCCCCCCCCCCCCCCCCCCCCCCCCCCCCCCCCCCCCCCCCTCCCCCCCCACCCCCCCCCCCCCCCACCCCCCCCCCCCCCCCCCCCCGCCACCCCCCCCCCCCCCCCCCCCCCCCCCCCCCCCCCCCCCCCCCCCCCCCCCCCCCCCCCCCCCCCCCCCCCCCCCCCCCCACCCTCTGAAAAACTGAATTCTCCCACTGGAGGAAAATTCTACATATGCATACTAGTTTTTTTTTTTTTCTTTTTTCTTGTTGATCTTATTTAAAATTCAGATTCTCACTACGAACAAAAATTATCTTTGCACTTTCTGTAACGACAGGGGTCCGCTCCGAACTTTGATTCATGAAAGGGGTCCGCTGCTTAAAAAGTTTGGGAAGCCCTGCCCTAAGCGAGCCAATACTACCAACGGCTTGCCATAGAACTTTTTAAAATTCAGTCCACAGTTCGCCATGATACAGTTGGTCGTCGCAATATTGTAGTTTTGTTTATTTTTTTTCGTACTTGTATTGCTCTTTAGTACCAAGCTATTATATATGCTCATTTCGTTGTTACTAAAAAAATTAATATGTTTTGTTGTCAATCGTCTTTCCGTTGTACACCATCGCTTCATTACGGTACATTTCATTCTGGGGCATCAAAATGAAAAAATGAAATGTCTCGACGAATAGATTCGCCATTTATCGCTCTGATGCGTCAACGCCATCAAAATGAACATCTGAACTTTTGCGTAGCAATTAAGATCGTGTGAGCAACAATAATGAAACAAAATAGTAAATTAGAACAATATTATTTCATTGCTACATTTTTTATTTATCGTCGGTGAATTTAAGCGTATATTTTATTAATGCAGAGATGTCAAAATTGAACGCCATTGCTATATGTTGTTAATTCGAAGAAAGTAAACAGATGAATGAATGTCGTATGACTGAATCATAAGTTGTGACCAACTTTACCTGAAAGGGAATTTATTTCCCCTAAAAAGCAGTACTAATAAGGCCTTCGGCATCAATTCACTGTGTACTCTACTTCAGTTAACTATATCAATATTTTTTAACCCTTAAAGATAGGATAAACATCGCTTTTTACAGCAGAAACAATATGCTAATAAATGCAAACAAACATTTGGGTGGTCCTTGTTCAGCGCTCTCTAGCGGGCAAATCTTTACCATTGATGTTCTGAGTAATAGATACAGCCTGTATAAAACGCTATCTAGTGAAGCCTTGATGCAGACAATCAGAAAAGGCGTTATTTTGTTCTGGCTCATGAATGATTTAATTTATTTTGCAAACAATCAATCGTTTCACACCTTATTATTAGGATTTTTTAGAACGTTATTTGAAGGCGTCTTGTTGAAGCTCGACCAGTACAGACACTGTTTTGTACCAGAACTACAAGGTCTTCAATTTATTGATTCATTGGAATACAGTTACATCCTAAAGTTACGTACATGTATATTTCTCATTAAAAGCGGCTGAGAAATGTTTATTAAATATAAACTAAGCAGTTTAGTATATTTCTAATAAACAAAGGCTCTCCTGCTGTACGGTAGTCGCAGTGACCATTTACAAATGGATCAAATTCTCTATAGACGAATGTTAAACTGTGTTCACAATAGAAAGTGACTAGAAGGTACCTAATGAATAGAAATGTCTCCTGTCTGAATGGAGGAAATCATTGAATAGTTCATTCACTAGAGCATTCAGATGAGTTGTAATGGAATGAGCTGAAACCTTTGTAGGTCAAAAGTTGATGAAAAGTACGAACGGTCAGAAGAGAAGTAATTCGATTTAATCGTAAGGTCGAACGTCATCTGGATTCTACCTTTAATAAAAAGTAACCATTTTGAAAGTTCTCCCTTTTTCTTAATGCGCTTTTATTAGTTTCACTTGTGGGTTGTCATTATGTATGTAACTTTGAATAAAAGATAAAATTCACGTTCTTTACAAAGATAAAAGTAATATATTTAATACTATTATTAATACTAAAGGCTAAACTATATTATTACACGTTGATGTGTTTAAGTGTTTCATTTGTTTGTATGTAACTCTGAAAAAAAGATAAAATTCACGTTCTTTGCGAATATAAAAGTAATATATTTGGTTCTATTATTAATACTAATGGCTAAAATATATTATGTAAACTATTAGGTTGGTGCGTATGAAATGTCGGATTCTTAAGTGATTGTATAAAACTGCATACCTTTCTTCAAAAGCTGTTTATTCAATCAAAGTATGCTCCATTCGCTTCAATACACTTCTCCCAACGAGATTTTAAAGCGTAGATGCCTGTCTTAAAAAATTTTTGGTCTTTAGAATTAATAAACTCTGATATCGAGTTTTTTAGACTGTCTTCATTTTCATAGTGTTTGCCCCTTAAAAACAGCTCTAAATGCTTGAAAAAATGAAAATCGGTCTGCGAGAGATCCGGTGAATATGGTGGATGCTGCAAAACTTCATATTCCAGTTCGTTCAGTTTCGCAATTGTTTTGTGTGTCGGCAGAATTCATATCGGCAATAAACTCAAAAGAAATAACAAAAGGGAAGACCTTCGAGAAAACCTATTTTGCTGAAATGAGTCTCTGGCAATGGACAATACGAGTATGAATGAGGTTATGCCAAAGACAAAAGCATAACGAAAACAGGGAGACAAACGTCCGCATGTAAAGAGAATCCGACATTTCATACGCACCAACCTAATATATTACTATATTACATGTTGATGCATTATAAGTGCATCTAAAAGCGTACTTTTTAGTTTTTTAAACTAATTTAAAGATTTTTTTAAATGACACTGTTCGACAAAAAAAAACCTTGAAAATGCTTCTGGTATTTTGAAGGCTGATTCTTATGTAAAATGACCCCCTGAATCCGAATATGACCCCCGTTTTCCCCCATCACGTCCCAATTTTTTTTAAAACGCCCCCCTTTTTTTTCATTTTTCCTTAGTTTCAGGGCTATTATATTTTTTTTCGAGGGGAAAGGAGCCTTATATTCACCAATAAATTTTTTTGAAGGTCAAGAGAGACTCAAAGTTTAAAATCATGAGCACCGAGAAAAAATCGGGGAATTTGGGGGGGCGTGGCCCCCCAAAATATTTGAAAAATCACCAAAACCGATCTTTTTATTCTAGTTTCTTTAAAAAGACCTTTAAAACCTTTTTTTCGGTGCAGAACCAGAGTATAGGATCCGCTCCTATGGCTCCTGGGTCAGAAAAAATTTTCACGCTGTAAAATTTTTTAAAAAAAATAAAATAATGCTTTAAAAATCGCACTGTCATTCGAGTTTTAAAGCAGGTCTTCAGCCAAAAAAAACAAAACAAAATTGTGGCTGATTCTTATGTCAAATGACCCCCTATTTCCAAATATGACCTCAGTTTCCCCCCTCCACCCCCTCTTTCCAGAGAGTCCCCCCCCCCCAATTCAGAGTCATTTTACTAATTCGGAGGGGAAAAGTACATTACGTAACCCGTTAACATAATTCTAAAAGGCAACAGAGGTTCAAAGTTCAAAATCATGTACATGTGTACCAAAAATATAAACTATGGCGGTGTACCCCCCCCCCCCAAAAAAAAAAATCTTCTTTTCTTGTTTTTCTAAGAGATGTTTTAAACCTTTTTTTTTGGGGGGGGGAATCAGAGTATTGAATTTTCTTTTCTTTTTTTTGGGGGGGGAGGGGGGAGGTATACCGCCCTAGTTTATATTTTTGGTACACATGTACATGATTTTGAACTTTGAACCTTTGTTGCCTTTTAGAATTATGTTAACGGGTTACGTAATGTACTTTTCCCCTCCGAATTAGTCAAATGACTCTGAATTGGGGGGGGGGGGACTCTCTGGAAAGAGGGGGGTGGAGGGGGGAAACTGAGGTCATATTTGGAAATAGGGGGTCATTTGACATAAGAATCAGCCACAATTTTGTTTTTTTTTTGGCTGAAGACCTGCTTCAAAACTCGAGTGCAAAGTGCGAATTTTAAAGCATTATTTTATTTTTTTTTTTAAATTTTACAGCGTGAAATTTTTTTCTGACCCAGGAGCCATAGGAGCGGATCCTATACTCTGGTTCTGCACCGAAAAAAATGTTTTAAAGGTCTTTTTAAAGAAACTAGAATAAAAAGATCGTTTTTGGTGATTTTTCAAATATTTTGGGGGGCCACGCCCCCCCAAGTTCCCCGATTTTTTCTCGGTGCTCATGATTTTAAATTTTGAGTCTCTCCTGACCTTCAAAAAAATTTATTGGTGAATATAAGGCTCCTTTCCCCTCCAAAAAAAAAATAATAGCCCTGAAACTAAGGAAAAATGAAAAAAAAAGGGGGGCGTTTTAAAAAAAATTGGGACGTGATGGGGGAAAACGGGGGTCATATTCGGATTCAGGGGGTCATTTTACATAAGAATCAGCCTTCAAAATACCAGAAGCATTTTCAAGGTTTTTTTTTTGTCGAACAGTGTGATTAGTGCGTAAGTTCCAATTTTCAGATGTGTGGAGAAACACAGAACTTGTTTGGAACTTTTTATTGTTCTAGTACGCTAAATAAATCTGCAAATGATATTTGAGAAAAATTAGTCTAACATTAGGAATTTTAGACACTGTTTTAAATCGGTAATATCGCACATTTGACAATCAA
Organism: Uloborus plumipes; assembly: GCA_038373865.1. Lineage (NCBI taxonomy): Eukaryota > Metazoa > Arthropoda > Arachnida > Araneae > Uloboridae > Uloborus > Uloborus plumipes. The sequence continues at coordinate 66,706 of JAXGGA010000543.1, read as the reverse complement.
TAGTTTTGAAACCTGTTTGATTTTAACACAATCATTAGAATCATTGAAAATCGTTAGCAAAAACTCATTCAGGGTGTTTTTTCTTCATTTTCATTTTATCCCCTTTTAAATAAACAGGTTTTATTTGTCCACAAATATTGCAACTAATAGTATATTCTACTAGTTGACCCGGCAAACGTTGTTTTGCCATATAAATAATTTCCTAGTAATTTCTAGTGTAGACAAAAAATAGTTTACTTATTGTAAGTATGTGTGTATGTATGGTAGAATGTGTACATTGTATGTATGTAAGAATGTGGTATATGCGTGAAATAAGCATGGAGCGCTGTGAACGATGAGGGAATATAAAAATAACAAAAGGCAAACATTATTTTTAAGTTATTATAATTTATTCCTTAAAATTATATATCATTAATTAAACAATTACGACAGTAACACTATTAAACAATATCAATCTCTTAATGCTATAGCGTGAACAATATTTTTTGTTAGTCCACCTTTAGCTAACACAAACAAACTGGATGGTTTACCCACTCGAGAGCATGCCACGTATAATTGTCCGTGTGAAAAACATGGTGTTCTCAAATCTAAGCCACAAACAGACATCGTTTGACCTTGGGATTTGTTGATAGTCATTTCAAATGCCAATCTAATCGGAAACTGAATACGTTTGAATTGAACTGGCACATCTGTAGGTATAATAGGAATCCGTAGTATGAGTATATTTTCACCTCTGAACTTGCCAGTTAAAATCCTGGCTTCGATCACGTTTTTCATTAATTTTTGAATGACTAATCGCGTACCGTTGCACAGCCGGGGCGGGTTCAAATTACGAAGCAAGATAATTGGAGATCCAACCTTTATTTTTTAAAAATTTGTGTCACTTTAATGGTCGTTCATACCCCCCGCCCCCTATAGCAGTAAAAAAAAACTTTATACAGCAGATTTTGCCTAATAACTCAACACTCATGGTGTTTGATACATTTTATTTGTTTGTAATGATGTTTTTTGGTCACAACCAATATGAAAATCACAAAAATAGTTACTTTAATTTTTAACATACAGGGTGTCCACTCCAATCGTGGACCAATAGCTAATTTCTAAACCGTTAGAGATAAGCATATAGTTTATTTAGGAAAAAATCTCCAAATTATGAAAGGAATTTTGGGTCTATTCAATGTTTTTCAAAAAATCAAATTTTGAAAGAGTTACGAAATTTAAATTTTTATACAGCCCCCCAGTCCTATCAATCATATTTAGTAAAACATTCTTGACACTGTAACGTTTAAAACTAAAAAAAAAATCACTCTTCTACCACAAAAATTGACCGAGTTATGACGTTTTGAAAAATCAAGATTTTGCATTGTTTCATGACGTCATCGAGAGGTCGCTTAAGGGACCGTATGTGAAATCCTTCAAAATCTTGATTTTTCAAAACGTCATAACTCGGTCAATTTTTGTGGTAGAAGAGTGATTTTTTTTTAGTTTTAAACTTTACAGTGTCAAGAATGTTTTACTAAATATGATTGATAGGACTGGGGGGCTGTATAAAAATTTAAATTTCGTAACTCTTTCAAAATTTGATTTTTTGAAAAACATTGAATAGACCCAAAATTCCTTTCAGAATTTGGAGATTTTTTCCTAAATAAGCTATATGCTTATCTCTAACGGTTTAGAAATTAGCTATTGGTCCACGATTGGAGTGGACACCCTGTATATTTATCTTCTTCAGAATTTTTGACTTTTAATTTTAACTTGAATTTGACGTAAATGCAAGGTATAAAATACAGAATTTTATAAAGGTACAAAAATTAACATAATATAATTGATAGTGTATATAATTTTTGAAAAAATAATATAGGTGCCGCAAATCAAAAACCATTTATTGCCACAATCGATTCAAAGCCCCCCAAAATGGCACAAACGTCCATAAGAAAATTCTACAGCATCGAAGGACCCCATTGCCAATTTTAACAAAGATCCGACCAAAACTGTCATTTTGTACTATAAAAATATGGGGTAGATTTCCATGAGGGGATGTACCTGCATAAGGACATTACAATCATTAAAATCATTCAAAAAAAAAAAAAAAAAAAAACATGCAGCTGTTCGAAAAAACCCTTGCGGACCTGGATTCGATCTCATTCCATCAGGAACTTCAACCTGACGCGCCTAACCACTTGACCATCGGGTCGCTCATTGAAGTAAGGATTTACGATAACACATATTGTTTTAGTTCAGTAGATCAGATGATATGTGGGAACAAAAAAAATTTAGGAGTGGACTACCCCTAACATTTAGGGGGATGAAAAATAGATGTTGGCCGATTCTCATAGATACTGGATAAGCACAAAAAGTTTCATCAAAATCGGTCAAGCCGTTTCGGAGGAGTATGGCAACGAAAACTGTGACACGAGAATTTTATATATTAGATTGAATATTACAAGTGCACCACTTTTTTACTGCATCAAATATCTTTTTTTATTGAGTGCTTCAGATTTTATTGGATAACCTTTAAAATGCAACCATTTATATGTGCTTTATTGTATGATATAAATGTCATATAATAATATCATATAGCATAGATGAATATCTGAAAACACAAACTAAACTGTATGCACAATTACAACTTTTATAAACAGGAAGTAATAACTTGACTGCAGTCCTTGATTTAAAAATCTTTAAATTATTAGAAATAAATTCGTTTTCCTTTTTTTAGTTAATAAAAAGTACTATAAGCTGACTAACTGAGAAAATTTAATTTATAAAACTTTGAAGCTCCCTCCGCAACATCACTTTACTCTGTACAGTTTGTTTCCTTAACTTTTTTAATTATTTAACGAAACCTTGCTCAGTTACCTTCTGGGAGGTATTTATCTTTACTGGGTTTATTTAATCTCTACCATGTACGCAACACAAAGTGTATTTTCTATTTTCGGAGGAAACTTAGAAAAACGTAATGTCAAGCGATTCTAATGAAATATAAATTAGTTAAAGTTCTTTTGGACGCAAAGTGCGAATAAATTCGAAATAAATGACAGGGAAACTACGAGTTGGTAGTTACAAACTTTCAGAAGAATAAATAAAGCTTACCTAAAGTCATTTGCTGAATAGTATTTTCCTCGCTTTTGGTACTTTAGATGATTAATGAATATTCTTGCATTAGTATTTTAGATTTACTCATTAAAATAGGGCTCCCCTGAAATTGAATTAAAATAGTTTTAAACAGATATTTATTCGAGTTCAGTTTGAAATAACATTGTTTTATCTGTAAAAAAATAATCCATGCTCACATAACTATTAAAAAAGAATAAACGTCATATTCAATAAAATATAAAAAAACTTTTTAAATTTAAAGACTATTTCTGTCCGCTCATTCGCACTAAAAAGTATGAAATAAACTAAGTATTCGATATAGTGATTATAGTGTTCAGAAATTTCAGTTCATCTTTATGTATTTATATTTACGTTAATGCTAAAGCAGTCAATATAATAAGTAATTCTTTTCTTGATTATAATGCTCAAAAATTCCAGCTTATCTTGATATATTTATATTTACGTTAATGCTAAAGCAGCCAATAAAGTTTAAATTAAAAATTTGATTTAGGAAATAGGCGGTAAGTGAAACCAATTATAATAAACAGTATAGGGTCACCCGGGGCAATTCCTGGTCAGCAAGTTTCTGGGGTAATTCCTGGTCACAGTCCTTTTTATGTCTTAATAATCCTTCAGCAAAATAAAAACAATCACAGAGGTACTCTGAACTATCTTCATTGCAATTCATTACTTAATTATGAGTTGACTGTGTATTTAGTTTGAAAAAAAATTCTTTTTAAAATCGCTTGTTAAATTTCGTAAAACAAGATTGGCCTTAGTTTTGATACATTTGTACAAAGATCGTGATCAAACTCAAACTTCTGAATATTTTTCTTTTTCGTTTTTTTTGGTTGAATTAGGTACCATGTCAGTTACTGAAAAATAGTTTTGGATTTACCATTATTGTTTTGAATAATTTGCAGGAAGGCTCCAAATAATGCCCCTGGCTACTGGGGTAATTCTTGGTCAGTGGGGTAATTCCTGGTCAGTCCTTTTTTAAATATTTATGGATTATTATTTCACCTATTATTGACATATGTTATTGATTTAAACTATATGTAACTCTGTGAGCCTTAACTGCAAAGTTAACTGTAACCGCAATGTAACATTCTTATCTGTTAATGATAAGTATACAATATACTGAATTTTTCTTTGTTAAATTTCATCCAATTATTTTATAAGTTTTAATAATTATTCTTAATTATACTAAGAAAAATGCTTAATTGTAACTGCATTGTACTATTCACTTAACTGTTCACCTTAACCTGTTCATAACAGACAGAAGCATGTGCTCAGTGTGTATGGTGCATGTGCACCATATTTTTTATGGACCTATTTATTTGGTAGGTGAAGATTCATTCACAACAGATATAAAAGCTGTCGCTATTGATACAAAGTGTATAAAAAGCATTTTGGCTAAGTTTTATTAAGTAAAGCTATTATGTTGAAAACAATTGCATTCTTCCTTAAAAAAACTAAATACAGTGTTTAATTAGCTATATATATAAATAAATTCTTTATCTAATTAGTTTAATAACTTGTATTAATAATGTGCTTACAAAATGTATGCATTTTCATCAATCATTTGAGTGACCAATAATTGCCCCGTAAGTGGCCAGGAATTACCCCATCTCTGGGGTAATTCCTGGTCACTAATTAACGACAATTACTCAAGATTATTATGTATTGTTGATAGCATGAATATTTTATTCGATGGACATCCCAATGTGCTTCCTCCATACCAAAATTTGTAACTCTAACTTAGATAGATTTTGTGATAATTGGATGTTAATGCTTTTTGACCAGGAATTACCCCAGGTGACCCTATATCGAATACTTAGTTTATTTCATACTTTTTAGTGCGAATGAACGGACAGAAATAGTCTTTCAATTTAAAAAGTTTTTTTTATATTTTATTTCGAAGTTTTTTCGTTTTAAAATTCATTTAGAATTGAGTGAAGACAAACGCCGTTAAGCATAATTCACCGAGAAAATAACAAACGCCGTTAAAAATGCTATTCACGAACACTTTATTTTTTATTCATGAGAATTTTTCATTTCCAGTTTTGTTAATTTATCAAGTTACTTTGAGCCAAACCCCATCAAGCGTAATGTTCAATTTGAAGAACTACCAATGCATTTTCTACAGCCCTTAGCCTTTTTACTTCCTTTTTCATAGTAGAGGAAGTATTGTGATCGCGAAAAAAAAATCAGTCAAATTTGGGTCTAAATTTTGATTTTGCTCACCCCCGAATGAATGTTCAGTAGATTTTTCGACCTGTCACCACGTGAACATGTACCTACCAACATATAAGCAGCCGAAAAATCCTTTTCAACCACCCCCGAGTTAATGACGACGAGTTTTCTCGTGACATCTGTATATACGTATGTACGTATGTGTGTCGCATAACTCAAAAACTATATACCGTAGAAGCTTCTAGCTTGGTATGTAGGCTCTGAGGGTGGTCTAGTTGTGCACCTCCCCTTGTGGTTGCATTCGAATGTTCCCAAGGTTGTGTTTTACCCCTTTTTTGGGGTAAATCAGTGTTAATGTCAATGCAGACTCAAGTGATATGAGTTGTCGCGACCACTTGGCGATATGTTGCCAAGCTTTTGGTCGCCAAGTGCTTGACGCCAACTTGGCGACATATCGCCAAGTTGGCGACAAATTTGGCGAAAAAATTATTTTTTGAATTTGGGTTCAACTTGGCGCAATTAGCGATATTTTGCGAAAAATGCACTGAATGATATTAAAATCAGCAATATTTAGAAAATTAACCATTGTAAAATATTTTTTGCATTGTTTCGTGGCAGATTAGGGGAGTAAATATTTAAATTGTTACCTTGCTCACTCCAAGCACTTTTTTTAACACTTAAGGCAACTACTAAGAAATTTACACGTAAAAAGAAGTAGTGTGGGGTCCATACCAGATTTTTTAATAAGTCACTTAGGCAAATTTTTGAACTTGATTTATATGTTGATTGTTAGCTAATCTCATTCGTTTCATTTCTTCTTTTGCTTTAGTATTGCAAGGTTTATATCCTACAATTTCAGTCGGATTTAAAGCTTCCAGTCGTAGATAAGCCTTCAAAAAAATACAGCAGATTGAGGGAACGCACTGTGTCGCTCGCTTCACTATAAAGCGGAAGTGCGTTAAAGTTCACGCGGCTGAATTTAACTCTGCAACCGGAAGCAAAATGTGAAAACCATGACAGAAGCAAGTACAGAAAAAGTGTTTAATAATAATAATAATAATAATAATAATAATAATAATAATAATAATAATAATAATAATAATAATAAAATAGTAACATTTAGAGTAAGAAAATATTTTATGAGTACTTGCCCTTAAATATACTAATTCTTCTAACTCAGGATCAAAAAAAAAAAAAAAACTAACAATGGAAAGAATTGTTTAAGAAGAGCATTTATAAGAGCCAACAAATAAGATTTAATTACCGAATTTTTGACTTCTCTGAAAAATTCTTTGCTTTTAAAATTCCAAATACTTGAGAGTTCAAAAATAATTGCTTGCGGAAAACATAAAGCTACTTACTATAGTCTACGAAAAAATAAATAAAAACTATAAAATGAGTTTAATTAGAAGTGTAAATATAAATAAATAAAAAAAAACGGGAGTTATCGGAGACATACCGTTGATACACAACACGTTTAAGAAACTCCCTCTTACAAAAGTCACAAGGGGATAAAAAATGGGCAATCACGGTGATCATACTTGAAAAGGAATGCACCACCAATGACTGCTTTTTGAGAAATGTTGCAGCTTCCTACTCTGTACCTAAAGTCTATAATAGTCTGGTGCACCATGCTATGGTCGAAAAAAGCCCATTCTCGTTTACGCACTGAAATTTTTTAGTTGAAACTTCTAATATTCTTCTTTTTTTTTTTTTTTTCAAAAGTAAAACACAAAGTTAGTTTTATTAAAACTCCTTTGTAAGAAAAAGCCATTTGGAGTTAATAAAGATGATGCGTGTTGCATTTTTGCCATTTAACTCTTTAGTAGTCACAGTAATGCACTTTTGAAGTGCTAAAATTTCCTCTAGTAGCGATGTCTGCCACTATTTTTATTAATATTATTGAAATCGAAATCCCATGATCTGCTATGAATGCCCATGAAATTTGCAATGCTTCATACAATACCTCACTCGGACACCGAACGGCTTAAATTATTTTTGGACCACGTTGCATAATTGGCTACAAATTGTATACAATGCTTATTAGGACCTATTATTAATTTTATATTGTAGCCTTTAAATGAATTATCTTTTTTTATTTTTTTAGAACCATTGAAGTAAGAATGCAGATATAACGCTGTTTCAATCCACATCGTTGTTGCGCTTTTCAACATCTACATCAAGAGTCACAATCAGACTGATTTTGGGGTAAACGAGTCGAAATCAGTAATTTTCTTTTCAGCTCTGCTGTAAACAGTAAAATCTACGAAAAGAATGTAACCAAATGCATTTCTGAAATCAGGTTTATAAGCCAAGGAGGGGGGGTAGCGAAAATGTTCTGCTTAAAAGCTTAGTTTTCAAAACATCAGTTCATATTCTCGGTTCACATTCAAGTAAAATGAAAAAAGAGAGAAAAAAAACTGGTACTCCATCGCAAAGCAAAATGTCTTCAAATCAAATGCGGTGGAAGTTGGAATACGATTCGTCTGCAGTCTTGTTTCTTGTCACCACTTCCATAACCACTTTCCTCAATCTTTAAAAAAGATTTCTCCAGAAACGTAAAAGCATATTTTTCTTCAGGCTGTATTCAGAGAGAAAATGGCAAAAGATTTTATTTGCGACCACGAGAGGGGTAATATGTTTTAGTCATTTTATATTCAACGAGGAGACTGCAGGTTTTTGCCTTCAGCGAACAGTAAAAGTGAAATCAAATTCGAACCAGCACAAAATGATTATACAAGAAAATGCTTTTATATTTCTCAAGTTTGTTAAAATCAATTAAGAGTAAATAGTTTAAGCTCCAGCTTAATCGGCTCTAACAGTTGCTAAAATCTTTTTGCTTCATTATAAGCGTAAATTTTAAATAATGCTTGCTTTTTTACGCAACCTTTTCACTAAATATCACATTACTTGGAGCTCCCTTTTGGAAGGCTCTCACTTTGGAATACAGTTTTCAGCTGGAAATTTGCCTGCATTATTTACACGAGATAAATTCCTAAAACTAAAATGCTTTCACTGCTTAGTTTTAATACACTGAAGTGACAAAAGTCATGGGATACCTCTTAATATCGTGTCGGCCCTCCTTTTGCCCGGCGAAGTGCAACAACTCGACGTGGCATGGACTCAACAAGTCGTTGGAAGTCTTCTGCAGGAATATTGAGCCATGCTGTCTCGATAGACGTCCATAATTGTGAAAGCGTTGATGGGGCAGGATTTTGGGCACGAACAGACCTCTCGATGGTGTCCCATAAATGCTCAATGGGATTCATGTCGGGCGATCTAGGTGGCCAAATCATTCGTTGGAATTGTCCAGAATTTTCTTCAAACCAATTGCGAACAGTTGTGGCCCGGTGACATGGCGCATTGTCATCCATAAAAATCCCATCGTTGTTTGGGTACATGAAGTCCATGAATGGCTGCAAGTGATCTCCAAGTAGCTGCACATAAGCATTTCCAGTCAATGTTCGGTCCAGTCGCACTAGAGGACCAAGTCCATGCCATGAAAAAACAGCCCACACCATTACGGAGCCACCACCAGCTTGAACAGTGCCTTGCTGACAGTTTGGGTCCATGGCTTCGTGGGGTCTGCGCCACACTCGAACCCTACCATCGGCTCTTACCAGCTGAAATCGTGACTCATCGGACCAGGCCACGGTTTTCCATTCATCTAGGGACCAACCGATATGCTCACGTGCCCACGAGAGTCGCTGCAAGCGATGTCGTTCTGTCAGTAAAGGCACTCGAGTCGGTCTTCTGCTGGAATAGCCCAAGAAATCCAAATTTCTCCGCACAGTTCTAGCAGACACGTCCATTGTACGTCCCACATTGATTTCTACGGTGATTTGACGCAGTGTTGCTTGTCTGTTAGAATTTACGACTCTTTGCAGACGTCGCCGGTCTCGATCTTTAAGTGCAGGCGGTCGACCACTGCGCTGTCCATGGTGGGATGTTATGCCTGAAATTTCATACTCTCGGCACACTCTTGACACAGTGGATCTGGGAATGTTGAATTCTCTAACGATTTCCGAAATGGCATGACCCATGCGTCTAGCTCCAACTAACATTCCGCGTTCAAAGTCTGTTAATTCACGTCGTGCGGTCATCATCACGTTAAAAACCCTTCTTTCACATGGAAAATAAACTTGGAAACAGAAAAATGAAAAGCTCTGTTAAAAAGCACGCCACTGCTCCATTTTATACCTGTTCTTTTATGCGATGCTAACTTGACCATCTGAAAAAATTTGGCATATTTGCTATTCCCATGGACTTTTGGTCACTTTCAGTGTTAATATTTTAATGTAAAGGGACTTACATACTAATAGAAAATTAATAACAAAAATTGAAATTTTTACAACAAAAAAAATTAAACCTGCAATATTTTTTTTTTTTTCTAAAGTACGGAGCAATTTTACGGTGGCTATTTCCATTTTGGGACCGCCCCCAGGTTAGCCACAAAATAAACCTTTTAAAACGTTTTATATAAAACGTTTTTTAAAGCGGGTTTGTTACAAACGTTAAATAAACCATTTTTTTATAACCTTTAAAAAAAACGAAAGTGTTGTGCTTACTTGGGGGCGATTTTGGTATAAATCAAGGCATGTGTGGGCCGTTAAAACATTGTTAATCAATCATTAAAATGATTATATACAGTGTTTAACCTATATAAAAGCCTACTCCTTTGCTCCATTACATCACATTTTTCAAATTTTTATTTTTGATGAGATCATTATGAACTTTTCCAGTTTTTGTGCAAAAATGCTCAACTTCAAGGCGAAATCTAACCCTCAAGAAAGTTTTTGCAATTAAAATCCTTTTACACGGCAAAATATCTGTACAATAGGCACATATGCCGCACAATTATCGCATTTTGATTTTTCACTCCACTTTAATGGTCATATTAACTGCTGTAGGAGTTTTCCTGGTAAAACAGGAAGGTGCCGATCTGTAACAGAAATCTAGAAAAGTTTTTTTTTTTTTTTTTTTTTGTAAAATCTCCATATATTATTTCTCTAAGCCGAATCCTATACCCGGTCGAAACTCGCTCATTTCTTTATCGAATTGGCAAGAAAAATTTTATGATTTTTGAAGCTTATCCCGCGGGCTATTGACGAAAATTAGACCCACCCTCAAAAAGTGTCGGTTCGTTTTTTATTCGAACTTCAATTTTTGGGCACAAAATTGACTCTATCTAGCGAAATAATTGTCGTATCGTCTCCATTTTGATTTCATTCGAAAGATTAAAAAAAAAAATGCGTTCTTTAGAACGTTTCTCCGCTAGCGCCGCGTAACGAGAATCTCGAAAATCCACGTTTAAGCGACTTATAAGCGATTGAAGTTTGAAAAAGTTAAATTTTTTGCTCAACTGTCAAAATCGTTATACATTGTTGCTCAAATCAATTTTAAATGCGACATTTCAAGCCAAGGCTTAGCTCGGTAAACCTTAATTGTAACTTTTATTGTTTCAAAATACTATGGTAGTTTTGCGATAACGTTAGTATTTAGTTTAGTAGTAGCCTTGGGTATTTGATTTTAATATAGGGTATCACTTTTGTAGTAGTTGTAAAAGTGAACGTGTCTTTGATCTCTTTGAAAAGTTGTCAGAACGACGGCAGTAGATGACGATGTTGTGCAAATGAAGCCAATAAAAATTGTCGTATTAAATTTTAAGTTTAGAGTTTTTTTTTTTTTTTTTTGCGGAATTCCGCACGGGTCACCTAGTTTTTGATTTATTGCAGTAACGTGACTGAGACTCCAAACGAGAAATGTCACTGATTTTTTTTTCAGACACGCTACTGTTGGCAAAGATGAGGTATATTACGAGTAGATGCCAGCTGTTTTATGTGAACTTTTCGAATTCCTTTTACAGAGTTAAAACGAGTCGCACGTGCACACAAACGAACGTATTATTATGTTATGTACTAGCAGTACCCGCACGGCGATGCCCGTGCAAAAAATGTAAAGAAAGTCAACTGAATAAATTTAAATTCACTCCACCCTCTTAAGTAAAATTATTATATTCTTTAATTCAAATGTGCACCACGACCTTTTAAAATATATTGATGACACTTTTAATGCCATTTCAGTTTGTAGTGTTCAATGCGAGGATTATTTTAGTTTTAAAGACTTTTTTCTTCTTTTCGTGTGTGTGTGACGAACTTATTTATTTTTAGCGAAATTTTTACGTTTCAATGGAACTTTTGACACAACTGTAGAGCCAAGATTTTCGAAAACTCTCAATGACCACAGCAATATTGCCCTTGAAATTTAATATCTCCCCAAAAACAACAGTGTTGTAAAAAAATCCCCCGCCAAGAAAACCTTAAATACTCAGCCTTAAAAAGTTATGATATCGAGTTTTCCCGCCAAGTTTGTGCCAAACTACAACTAACCTGTATGTATAGTTCTTTTAAATTGTTTTCAGTTTTGCCAGGCGGGAAGCTTTGTCTTGTGAGGTGGTTGCTTAATGAGTAAAAACTTCCCGCCTGGCAGGACTGAAAACAATTTAAAAGAACTATACATACAGGTTAGTTGTAGTTTGGCACAAACTTGGCGGGAAAACTCGATATCATAACTTTTTAAGGCTGAGTATTTAAGGTTTTCTTGGCGGGGGATTTTTTTACAACACTGTTGTTTTTGGGGAGATATCACATGTTTTTGCATTAATATTATTTCTTTGCCTGTTTTTTTTTCTCTTCAAAATTTACTTTGCATGTGTTTTTTTCCCTTCAACATTTTTCTTGGCGGTCCGACATCTGTGGTTTTCTTGGCGGCATGCATTTGGTGCAAAAGTTCAAGGATCTTCTTCAGTCTGGGATAAATTTGAAATCAATCACAATGTACCACCCGAACCGACGCAAAACAAAGCTAGTTGCTAACAATACTACGATTAAATTAAAAGTTAAAAAAAAAAACCCCAACCCTTACTGCCGATCTCATATTAAAATGAACTAAATTGAAGATCCCATTTAACATTCGAGCGTTCGCGCTGGGTCTTTTCGACCCAGGCGCAAGGATAAACACTCGCTGCTCTACTTCTATTTGAAAGAAATGGATCAGGTCCACTGTAGCTGCATTCAAAGTCGACCCCTTGAACTTGGATATACTTTTGAGATCCTTGATTAATATTTGTCAAAATCATGATTTACTACTGAATTATTCATTAAATATTGTTAAAATGCTCTTAAAATGTAATATGGGTCACTCTGACCCAGCGCGCGCTCTCGTGTATCGGTATGTCGCGCGCTTTCCGGAAGGTTAAAAGCCCTATGCAATAAAATCAATTACAAATATTTTATTTGTTAACAAATAGAAACTGGCAACAGATAAAATTATAAATCATTGAGTTTTCTTTCCTCGTGGCCCAACAATGAAAACATAAACGCTCAGATGTTGAACAGAGCTGGTAGATAGAAATCGGACCAATTTTAAGCATTAATAACTCCGGGGTGCGATGACCCCGGGGGGTAAATTTTGGGAAAATGTCCTCAATGTCTCATCGAGAATATTCATACCAAAAATCAACACTAAAGACCCCCGGGGAGAAAAGATACGGAAAATAAAAGCGAGGGGGAGGGGGTGGGGGGGTCGAAAAACCCCCTATGCCGAGCTTTGGGACAAAATAAATGTGGGTGCAAAAGCAGAGCTCAATCCGAGTTACCGTTTAGTCTGGACCCCTGTCAAACAATTTTTAAAAAGTGCGAAAAATAGCGATTTTATAACATATATCACCCCTCCCCCTGAGGGTCCTGGATGTTTTGCTTTAGTATGTGCCGTCAGGGGCCGCTGGAGATTGAGTATACCAAAAATGAACTCTAAGGATCTTTATGGGGCTGAGATACAGAGGGGTGAAAACCCCGGTTTGGTTACTCGCGTAAACAGTCCTAGTCGCTCTTTTACATTTTTATTGGCGACGGAAATTTCTTGGCGGCTTGTATTTGGTTTTCTTGGCGGGGCGGGACGCTCCCGCGTCCCGTGATAATTCACCGATTTAACCGTAATTTCAATGTAAAATTGGTCGCCAAATCTAAATTTATTAACATAGGGAACCGATTGTATCAGGTAGATCAGCCACAGCCATTCTTCCATGATTTTAATGTGAACATTAAAAGGAAAGAAATATAATGTCTTTCGTACCATCTCTTTGAAGTGATTACAATCTAACAGTGACCCTCAAATAATCAAGATTTCACTGGCCGGGAACCTCCTCTGAAGAAAAATTATTATATCCTTTAGTTCAAATGCGCTCCACAACCTTTTAAATTCCACTTAAAGTCATGTTAAAGTTTAAATCAATTCGCCAAATAAATATAAGAGACAGAAAGTTAAGTAAGTAACAGGAGATATTAATTAATCAAATTGAATAAATTTTCAAGGCTTAAATCTATACGCAAATTTAAACCACAAAGTAACTTCAGGGACAAAAGAGCAGCTGATCAGGAAAATGGCTCTAGTGTTTCAGTTCTGCGTAGAGTTAGGCCTTGAAAATTGACTAAATTTGATTAATTAATATCTCCTGTCCTAATTAACGGACAGAAACGTGCTAAAACTTTTCTTTTTCAGAAAAAAAAACCCTTTCCAACGATATATAATGTTTTGGGGTGGGGCGAGGTTTTCCCCCCTCAATTATGGCGGATACACCAAAAATGAGACTAATTAATTAATTTAAAAATAACTAATTCGAAATTAAAAATTTGGGCTTCGAGGTGCACGAGGGCGGGGTACGTTCGAATTTTTGAGCCAAGTTTCAGGTCTGTGGGTGCTGCGGGGGCTTCTGGCCAGCGGTTACAAACATACAGACAAACGAACACCGTCATCTTTATATATATAGATAGAGATAAGCATTGATAGACGATAGAGATATTATAATAATCATTTCTACTGAACATTTATAGGATGATAGTTCAATATTTTCGAGCAGATATGAAAAATATATGTATATTGCAACAGAGTTGCAGTAGACGCTCACAAATCAACAATAAAACTACTGTATACTTTCAAATAGGGTGCAAATAAATTTTTACCGGAATTAATTGCAATTGTTTCACTAAAATATTACTTACACTGGCGGAAAAAAAAATCCCAACACCAAGAAAAAATTGCCGTAGAGTAATGAAATTTGGGTAATGCAATTGTCTAGTTAACATGTTTAATTGATTAAATGTACAAGATCACTGGCTAGTTTAAGCTCAAGAAAATGCTGTGCAAATGTGAAATTATGTTGATTTAATAGAGGGTGTAACCTCCAGAATTTTTAAGGCAAGCCTGCAAGCGTGCATGCATTATGTCATACAGGTGCCGAATGTCACTTTGTGGTATGGAGTCCATACTTGTTGCACTTGCTGTGTCAATACTAGGACCGTCATTGCTGACTGTGGATGATGCTCGAGGTGCCATCCCATGATATCCCATACGGTATCAATTGGAGACAGACCTGGTGATTTTGCAGGTCATGGTAACATGTCAGCACTCTGTTGAGCACATTGCGTTACAGCAGCGATGTGAGGGCGAGCGTTATCTGGTTGGAAAACGCCCCCTTGAATGCTACTAACGAAGGGCTGTACTACTGGTTAAATTAACAGACTGACGACAAATTTTCAGTCAGTGAGTTTGGGATAACCACAAGAATGCCCCTGCTGTCGTAGGAAATTGTTCCAGAGACCATAACTCCAGGTGTGAGTCCCGTGTGTCTAGGCCGTAGACCGCTTGAATGCAGGCGGTCCCCTGGCCACCTTCTGACCAATATACAGCCACCACTGGCACTAATTCAGAATCTGTTTTCATCAAAAATTACAGCAGATCTCCACTCCGACTTCCAGTGAGCTCTGTCGTGGCACCACTGCCGTCGAAAAAGGCAATGGTTTGCAGTCAATAGAATACCGGCTACAGGCTGCCTGTCTCGGAGCTGTCCTTGAAGTAAACAGTTTCTTACCGTTCCTTGGGTCACGACGGTACCAACTGCAGCTCGAATGTCAGTCGCAGATGCAGTGCGATGCGCCACAGCCGTACGCAAGATCCGACGATCTTCCTTCTCAGTCATGCCACGTGGCAGCTCGGAACTCGATCTTCTTGAGGTAGTACCATCCCTTGCCCATAGCTTCCAATAATCATGCATGGTGGAAACATTCCCACCCAAGTCTTTCTGCAATATCGCGAAATGAAAATCCACCTTCTCGTAGCCAAATTGTACGACCTCGTTTAAACTCGGTGAGCTGTTAATAATGGCTTCTTCGTCTTCTTAAAAGGTATTTCTGGCTAACATGAACGCAATTCGTCCAATTTCACGGAAAAATAATACACATGAGCTTCACAACACGCTTTTAAAACAAGTCTTATTTGCATGTTCTGAGTGACGCCAGCTGCGCCACACTTATGCGCGGAACACGAAATTTCAATCGATGTCATCTTTCAGTTGTATAAACACGCCTACCAAATTTCGTTTATCTAACACAAGTCTTTCTTGGTGTTGGGATTTTTTTTTCCGCCAGTGTATTTTCCAACTCCTATAAAAAACTAATTCCACGTAATAAAAAGTTTAAATAAGTAATACAAGAACTTTAACGTTGCATAAGTCTTAAGAAACGTGTTCGGAATTATGTAGTACCAATGTACAGTTTTGTACTGTAAGAATATCACCTCGAAAAAAGATAATAGATCTACAATTGTATTACTTATTTTCGCATTTCCTTTCATTTATATATTTTTTATTTTATTTTCCAAAGATTTTTTTAATTAAAAATTCCTAACAGTTAATCTGTTATCAACTTCATAAAAAAAAAAAAAAAAAAAAAAAAAAAAAAAAAAAACGAGCAGCTTTAAGTTGACACCATGATATCACAAAACTCTCCTTTCATTATTTCCGGACTTCTTTTTTTTTAAGTGATTCCGTTAGAATTGAATCCAAACAAAACTAGGAAAAGAGCTCAGAGGAAATGAGGGTACCTCCATATTCATTCTTAGAACCCTTTGAAAGAGCATTTTTTAGAGATCCGAGGACAATGAGATGGAAATCCTACACGATGTTCAGGAATATATCCATTCTTTGTATATTTCTGGTATTTGCAAAAGGCTCTGCTTTTCAATTAAGTAAGTTGTTTTCCGTAAGCCAAATGCTCCTTTCTACATCTTGTGTTTTTCAGCAATGTGTTCGTTTGCTTACTTCTTTTTTTCTCTTTATTTATTATGTTGATTTAGGAAGGGGGCGGTGATGTAGTTTTTAATGTTATTTATCTGAAATATCATATTGGTTTTATATTTTACTAACAAATTTAGCAATAAGATCTGGATTTTTGTGATTAGTCAAAAGAATAAGTTTCACCTTGAAAAACAAATCTATTAAATGTATGTATGTATGTATGTATATCTGTATGTTTGTGCCTTATACAAATCCACAGTTTTCGTCGGATTTTCATCAAATTTGGCACAGAGGCTCCTTGATGAACTGGAATTCACATAGGTGGCGTTTTGAAATTTTTAAAAAATCCAAAAAGCTCAAAATTCAAATTTTTTTGTCTCAAAATAGCCATTTTCTCTCAATTTTGAATATATAGAGTAATAGAGATAAGCTTTTAAGCATACAAATTGATAAAATTTAGCACATTTAATAGGAATACTTTCCAACAAAGATTACGATTGACGATAAATTATCATTTTAAGGCTAAAACATTAAGATTTTAATCTTATCCCAATCTTGGGGTAAGATGACCGATATCTCTGGGATAAGAGGCTGTACAAAAAATCATTGCAAAGATCTATTAAATCAATTTCAATTCATTGAAACAAAATACATTAATGAAAATATTACGCGGGCATTCAAATAACATTGCTTTATATTATTTTTTAAATGTTAGTCTTTCCATTTAAGTAATTGCTCCGTCCTCCCACAGACTTCAAACGTAGAAAAAGATTTATATATAGAACCAACTCCTGTACACAATTTATTTTATCCAATCATTCGTTTCGGTGCATTTTTCTAGGTCTTTGTTTCGAGCAGGATCATTTTCTTCTCTAGGACGTGTCAGAAAGCAACGGCACATAACCCCTAAAGCAAATTCGTGATCTTTCCGGAATCCAGATGAGATGCCAGTTTATCTAGTAGCAGCAGGGACGATAGAGCTCTATAATATGCTTAGTAAAAATTCCATGCTTCTAACTTACTAAAACTTACCGAGTTATTTATCTACTGTCAAAACTTCGTTTAACATGACTGAATGAAGTACGTTGTTGTTTAATTTCGGGTACTCATTAGAGCGGTAAAAATGACAAAACCCTATAAAAACTTTTAAACCTGTGGTTAATCAACAAGAATGTTGGTATATTCCCAAGCGCATGCTCCTTCACTACTGGCCGTCTGGAAGATCCGTGCCTAGCGCTCGGGAACCATTACACTAAATAATTTAAATTATAGCTTAAAAAAACTAAAAAATACGCTTTTTAACTATAGTTCATGATACTGACTTTCCCCTCTGATTTTCAAAACTATTGAGTATCCGCTCGCTCTCTTAGGCAGGAATTCATTTTTCTAAATAGGTCCACTTCTGTGCTCCCCTTACGGAAATAAAATTACTTCAACCGTTAGTACAATGAGCTGTTTTAGTTTTGCTATACGTACTAATTTCACAGAATGGGGTCGTTACATTCCTTTTTGTTAAGTTATTGATGCCGATATTAATTTTTTTCAAAAAAAAAAATCATGTGGGGGAGAAAATGATCTAGAAAGATTGCCAAATTGGTGCCCTATACTAAATTGCAGTTTCAAAATATAACAACATTGCTTCAAAGGGATAAAAATAGAGATTAAGCTGCAAGGAACTATGATTTCCTGAAATGGGAATGTCAAATTACAGAATCCTAGTTTTATTAGAATTCTGAAAAAGGAATAAGAAGGGTTTCTAAAGCTTTGTAAATCAAACAAAATATCCATTTGAAAAGAAACGAGATGAAATCATGAAAGAGTCTTCTTGATGCCCATTTTCTTTTAGAAAAAAAGGCAAAATCGTCCATAGATGGTCTTTAGATGAGAAAAGGTTTTTGAAATCAATTTGAAAGAGGCATGCGAGTGAAAAGTAAGTGCTTCTATGCATACTTTTAAGAAATGTATGACAACATCTTGCAGATATCTACGTTACATTTTTTACCAATGAGAATAACAAAAGATTTACGACAAAAAATACTTGCTTAATTATTAGAAGTATTTCAAAAATACTCGAACTTGCTATTTATAGTAAATTTGTAAAATATTAAGAAAAGTTTTCAGATACATTTCTGGAATATATTGAAGGGCGAAAATTTAATGTTGCATTCTGATGCCATAAATCAAACATGTCATCATTTGTTATCTCACCTGTCGTTACACCGCTAGTTTGAATACGCCTCTCTTTTCATCTATTTCCAGAAAATGTAAAATGTTAAAAAAAAAAAAAAATCTTGCCTAAAATTTGGAATTTTTCAGATTAGTGAAAAAAGAGTATTTCTGAAAAATAGCCTTTTCGTATGTGTTATATTAAACAAATAAGAAAGTTACCTATTTTGAATTGTAAATCTTCAATTTCTTCTGAATTTGCATTTTGGTGATTTTACCCCGTAGTGATGCCAATGCATTCGAGCGATGAAAAAACGTTCAAATATGCAAGAATTTCACATGCTTTTCAGTAACTCTTACATGGGTGTCACCCCCCCCCCCCCCGCCCTGGATTTTGTCAGCCGGATCAAATCCCCTAGTGATAATAATATGTTTGATATATTGAGTGTATTTTAAAATGTGTATGAAAATTCGAAATTGTAGTATATATATTTTTCATAAATAAAATCCATTTTAGGGGCCCCACTCCAGAAGGGTAACACCCATATCCCCACCCCCTCCCAAATTATGCTACTGGATTTGCTGGAGTAAGTGCAATTTGAAGTATTGAGAACATTTTAAAACATTTTTCAGAACTGAAGTATTTATATTTTGCAAAAACCCAAAAAACTTATCCTCCAAAAATCCACTCGGGAAGACCGCACCCCTCCCCCCACCGTAGTGACGCCACTGATGTTAGTATATAAGAAAGATTTTTTGAAGTATTTTCAATTTTCATTTTTGGTTCTGTTTTTGCTACTAGCAGTTGTACTCTCTTTCGGGCAAACCTAAAGCCTTGGTTTCCTAGGAGTGAAATCGTCGATCTCTGGCTAGGCGACAGATGCCGCCGCCTTCTGCGCTTGCGCCTGAGCCGCAGATTGACGTCGCTTCTTGCCACGCTCCAATCAAACTGATTCTGATTCCAGCGTGCAGTCGAGCCTGGCGTCAGCTACGATTGTCACGTTCTAGGAAACCAAGCCTTAACATGGCAGTATTGTTAAGACTACCCTTATTCTAATTGCAGACTTACCTCAACTATAGTTGTGGTTATATTTCCTTTCTCACGTTCCCCATGTTATCCAGAACACATAAAACGTATTTAAATTTTTAAGTATTTTCGCCTGAGAAATTCATCAAAACATAAGGTCGTCAATCAGGGTGGGGTGTATCTAAATTTTTAATTTAATATTAGTTCTTGTTCTACCATAGCTAAATTGTTGCACTGCAGATAACTGGAACTCTAAATCTCTCATTTAAGCCCCCCCCCCCCTCCACGGTACCCAGAAGGTGCTAATTGTCTCAAGATAAATGACTTTCCATTCGAGATTTCGTATTCATTATTTTGTCTCATTTCCAAAATAATTTCAGCCCCACATTTCATTACTTCCGTCTATATAGGAATGTAAGCTTTGAAATCCTCTTATTCAGACATCATTGAACCCCTTTCGAATTCAAAAACTCGTTCTTTGCCCATTACACCTAACCTTTCTGTTTTATAAATGTTTATTAGAGGAGGAACAACTCTTCTCTTTGACAAAGTGTAAACAGTTTTATTATGTGTTTATAACTTCAGCAATGCTTTCAAAAGCAGAGACAAATATTTCTTGATTTCGAAAAAAAAACACACATTTTTGGAATATTTTCGGTTTCCTATGCCAGCGTTGGGAAGAATAGCATCGAGTTAGGAAAAAATTGTCAACAAATTTTTCCTTACTAAAATAGTTTTTCATCTCCAAAGAAGACTCCCAAGAGTTCTCCTGGTTGTTAGAGAACATCACTGAATAAAATCTTCCGCATAATATTCTACTTTTTTTTTCCAAAACGCTTGTTAACTTGAGCGAAAAATATGGATAGAACAGTACAATGACATTTTTTTTCTACTCCACTTAAATAAACCTTTTTAGTCGTTAAAAAGGCTGAATAAAATAAAATTCTCTTACACTGCAAAAAATGAATTGTTGTTTTTACAGTATAATACTGGCAGCTGAAGTTTCAATTTAAAACTAAATTGCGCAGTAAGAAACTAAAACTAGCAACTTAACTGTATCTTACTGTAAAGTTAAAAATTTCACAGTTTATTGCGGTAAAATTTAGCTGTATGATACTATAATAAAACAGTATAAAACTGGCAGCAGAGGTTCCAGTTTAAAACTCTAAAATGCACGGTAATAAATTGTTAAATTAGCAGTTTCGCAGTTTTTACTGTAAAATTAGCAATTTAACACTTTAGTACTGTAAAAGCAGCTATTTTATAGGTAATTAGTGTAAAGATAGCAATTTTTAGTTCATTACTATAAAATTTGCTGTATTAAACAGCATTTATTTTTTACAGTGTAAGATTGCACATTTCAGATAATAGATTTTCTTTTCTTCTATCCAATACCACTAATCCTTGACCAACATAAATATTTATGTATGCGCAATAGTACCTCCTTTAAAGGCCACATCTGAATAAGGGGCACCTCTATTTAAGAGACGTTTTCCTAGTCCCAGTTCCTTCAAACAAGAACCGCCCTGTATTTTCCTTTAAAATCACAACCACAGAGAGAATATAAAAAAATTAATCTATAAATGCATAAGAAATATTACATTTAGTCGAATTGAAAGTTCGCTTTCCATCCAAAAATTGAATAGTATATGTTACCTTCACTTCACTTCACACTCTCCAGGGTCCCCCGTACCTACCACAGCTTCGTGGTTTAACCGGGATAGGGCCCTGAAGAGCGCTCTGTTCTCAATTTTGAACCAGAACCTAGGGTCGAGCAAACACTAGGGCCCAGCACCACGAGAGGTATCGTTTCACTTGGAGGACTTTGTGACCACGACATTTTTAACGCCTCCCAGCCACCATTAATCAAGGCGGTGGATCTTTGATCGGCTGGGTTTCGAACCCGGGTCCCTCCGGACACGAGTCCGATGCCTTACCGATCGGGCCACCACGGCCCCAGTATATGTTACCATAAGTCTATCACTTGTTTGTAAAAATGCGCATAATCTAGTTTAAAATAGCCTCATCAAGTTGCCTGTTGACCCTCAGCGTACGGAGAAATAAGGTCACGAAGTGTACACTTTTTCGTTTCTCTACGTACAAAAAGGGCCATTTTTTGTCACCACTAAGGATAAGTTTTGCAACTAATGATCGATTTAAGTAATATTTATATAGTACTAACTAGGTTTCATGCGAAAATTGTTACTGACCACCAGTGCAGGGAGCTAGGGGGCCTCACACATGACACTTTTTCACTATCTTTGGCGAAGTTTGGCCGCCCCTGACAGGATTCCCCGACGGTCAGCTGTAAAATTAAAAATATATTTCGATTTGGACACTAAATGTGATGATGTAATCGCACAAAATACTTTGGTTGATGCTCAACGGCGCTGAGATAATCGAATTTCAAAAAAGGTTGATTTTAGAAAACACAAAGTCGGTCTAAACTTAACGAATTTTAACAGGTCCCCAGAAATTTATTGGGGGAAAAAGAAAAAATACATGTCTTCTGAAATCTTTAGAAGAATTCACCATAAAAATTTTAGCAAAATCAAAAATGGTATATATCCGGAAACCCGATTTCTGCCCGATTCTTATAAAAATTGCTTCTTAAGTATTATGCCTTTTGATCTTAATTGCTCGTTGTGATTTCTAACCATTCTATCTTTCACGTTATTTGCTTCTAGTACTTCAATTAATTACCATCCTTCATAAATGCTACGCAGTATTGCGAGGAACACATCGCTGACGTAAAATGAATCTTTATTTTGCTTTAGAAGATTAGAAGTGCATTTATATTCTGCACAGTCACAATTGCTAATTATAAGATTGCTTTAACATCGAATTTTTCATTCCCGGGGGGGGGGGGGGGTTCTTCCAGTAGCTCTATCGAGCATTTTGTAAATATTTTAACATTCAACTCTTTAGATCTTTCAAATAATATTTCCCAGCGCTATTTCTTTAGAAGAGCGTAGTTTTATCATTTTTTAAGCAGAAGCAATGACGTAAATGGCACCGAACGCTTTCAAATTTTTCAAACATACAGGCAAACCATTATGTTCGCGACAATATAACCATTAAATGCTCTGAAAAGTTTTGAAACCTTTTCTAAAATCTTTGTGAAATATTTTTTATTCATTTAATTTAACTGCAAAATGGTGCACTTAAGAATTTCGTACAGTAAATACTGAGAATTCATGAAATACATTTTTTGTCTCATAATTTTTATGCAATCGTTCATCCTACCATAAAGTGAAATATGTTCTAACTTTTGATTTAAATTTCTTAACATACACCTGAAACAATGATTTTTTTCTATGAGCTATTTAAATAGCTTAGTTTTTTATGAAGCTAACCCAAGTAGCATCAACTCATCGGATTTTGCTCGGCCGATCAATAAACTCCTCGTAAACTGATCCTGTAACGCACGATGACATCGTTCCGATCAGTATCCGAGCACGGCTTTCGATGAGCTACTTTTCATTGGAAAGCGATATCCTTCCGATCAACTTTCCCGATGAAAATAAGCCGAGCTATATTCCATCGGAAAACGATATCCTTCCGATCAAGTTTCCCGATGAAATTCCTCGGCACGGGATTATTCTGCTCGCAAATTGCTCCAAATCTCATCGTATTCTCATCGGATTTTGCTGCTCGGATTCTGCTCGGTCGATGAGACATATTGAATCATCGGCTGATGAGAATTTCATCGGGTTTCGATGAATAGCCGATCATCGGCCGATGAGATGATGCTGCGAGGGAAGTTATAACTTACTGATTTAAAATACACTTTTTGCCATGAAAATTTGAAAGTTGTCAGATTGACACGAAGTACGTGAAGGCAACATTGATATATAAAAGTGATTACAAAATTAAAGGAAACTGATTATTTATCACTCATGAAATCCCAAGTGAATGAATGTTTTACTATTTATATATGTTGGGCCACCTCTAGCTGAATGCACGAGGTAATACTAATCAGCCTTTAAGGCATACCAGCATTGTGAAAGCCATAATTCGAGCATGAAATACACCGACAGTTCCGCCATGTCATCCAGATACTGCAGTTTCATCCTCGTTAGGAATCATCAGTCTGGCTTAGGCAGTAACCGAGCTGGAGGGAAAAATACTTTTATAGAAGCTAACCCTAACAGTAGCATCTCATCGGCTGATGATCGGCCATTCATCGAAACCCGATGAAATTCTCATCGACCGATGATCCAATATGTCTCATCGGTCAAACAGAATCCGAGCAGCAAAATCCGATAAGTTTTTCTCGAAATGCGATGAGATTTCGAGCAATTTACAAGCAGAACAGTCCTGTGCCGATGAATTTCATCGAGAAACTTGATCGGAAGGATATCGTTTTCTGATGGAATATAGCTCGGCTTATTTTCATCGGGAAAGTTGATCGGAAGGATATCGTTTTCCGATGGAGTATAGCTCGGCTTATTTTCATCGGGAAAGTTGATCGGAAGGATATCACTTTACGATGAAAAGTAGCTCATCGAAAACCGTGCTCAGATACTGATCGGAACGATGTCATCGTGCGTTACATAATCAATTTACGAGGAGTTCGATAATCGGCCGAGCAAAATCCAATGAGTTGATACTACTTGGGAAGGGTGCCAAACAAAATGGTTTCTTTCTCAGGGCCCTGCTCCACATCAGAGGAAAACGCAAGCGTAAAGCAGAAACGTAAAATGGATTACATAGCGTTCCTACGGCAGGTTCCTAAAGTACCCGGATTTTCGGTTTCTGCCTTCTGTTTCGGTCGCGTTTTCTGCTGATGTAGAGCAGGGCCCTAAGCGTGACAGAACATTGATTTGCGTCGGAGCTGACTGAAGATCGGCCCCTACACGTCTTTTCAATTTGATATCAATTTTTACACATTCGGCTGCTTAGGTAAGAAAAATGTTTCTTAAAACTATAAGGCTTTGGTACATATTATCATAAAAATTAAGCCCTGAGACTATATTTATGAACGAATTGCTAATTGCTATTTGCAATTCGCCCTATAGCTTTGTTTACATGTTAAATTACCCTGTGATATTTTATTTTGAGTTAAATTTCAAATCTGTTTCAGACACAAATGCTCAAAATGAAAACGCTGATTTGTATGAAAACGAAGATGACATTTTAAGTGATATTGCGGTAAGTGTGGCATATTTTACCTCATTAAAAAAACGAATTGCGAAATACTGTCTCGTTTCGGAAAATTGTGTGTGTGTGTGTGTATGTGTTTTGCAAAAAAATAATTTTCCCAGTCAAACATAACACTTTCTCTACTAAAGGGTGGAAAATTATGTTTATTAATATGTTTATTATTGACCCAGATCACAATGGTTAAAATAATCATTGCTGCCAGCTATCTCGATCCGTTCCTTCTGAATCTTAATGCCGTAATGATATGTAAATTAAGTAATGAAATAAATGTCTCTCGAATCAAAACAACAAAACTCCTCAAAAAAGGGGATTTTTTGGTGATAAAAATTTTGAATGAACTTTCTGTATTAAAACGATAGCGATCGCGAAAAAAAACCTTTTATACAGAGCATGAAATTTCTATACTTCAAATATTTTTTAAACATGTTTGCTTAATTTTTCTTTTAAATCTGTTATCCCCCTCCCGCCCCTTCTTGAAAAAAAAAAGTTCCTGATTTTTTTCCGAACGTCCTAAAATTTTGTTACCACTTATCAGAGATGAAACTTATTACTTTTTTTTTTTTTTTTTGCCCTCCTTTTTTAATTTCAAAAAAATAAAAATCAATCTTTGTTTCCGAAATTTGGGTCCATCCGTATTATCAAACAGCAATTTTTAGCTCCTATACAGACAGAATTTAGTCATTTAAAAATAATTTTTACACCCAAACGTTTGCCGCTCATTTTTTTCTTCCTAAGTCTTCCCAAATTTAAACAGATGTCTCCTTTATTTATTTTTTTTTTTTTTCAAAGTTAACAGCAATGAAATATCTGCCCTCAGAACCAGACTAACGTAAGTCCATTTTTGCAACTTTTCAGGAGAAGGGAAAAACTATTTAAACTAAAAATAATTTTTACACCCAAACGTTTTCCGCTCATTTTTTTCTTCCTAAGTCTTCCCAAATTTAAACAGATGTCTCCTTTATTTTTTTTTTTTTTCAAAGTTAACAGCAATGAAATATCTGCACCTCAGAACCAGATTAACGTAAGTTCATTTTTGCAACTTTTCAGGAGAAGGGAAAAACTATTGTCGGATGCATGCATGATGGGATTCACGCTCTTTTAATGCTGCTAAATAGTTGGAAGGAATTTGATTTATAGAATACCGTTCTCATGGGTCGATGCAGAATAAGATTCTACATAAAATTCACTAATAAAGTGAAAATCACCCTTTTTGGACTTACGTCCTTCTGGTTCTGAGGTACAGATATAAGCAGCAATATTTTTAAGTTAATTGTCAATTTTCATTAATTACGCATCAACTAAGAGCCATTAATTAGCTTCAAGTATGTTTTAGGATTTCTGCTTAACAAATTTTCGTACGTCAGTGCTCCTCAAATAGCTGGAGATGACCGATTGCAAGCGTGTTACCATCCAATAACTACTGATGCATCAACAGTGACATGTTACAGGATTAAAGAGTCTATTGAGAAAACAGTTCATCGTATTTGGAAATCATATGAATTCAACTCTGCAGAAATAATCACTTTATGAAGCTATCGATTTTGAGTTCATTCAATTAGAAACGAGTAGATAAACGTGTCATTAATCTTGGTAAAGCCGTTAACTGACGAAGAGTCAAGAAACATTTCTTTTAACTAGTTACAAATATTTTGTGACGTAACAAGTTTTCGTGTAGCAAACACAGGGTGACTACACTGCGAAAAATAAGTTGTTGGTTTTGCAGTTTAATACTGAAAGCAGACGTTTCAGTTTAAAACTGTAAAAGCGCAGTAATAAACTGGAAAACAAGCTATTTTACAGCTTATTACTGTAAAACTAGCAATTTTACAGTTTACTGCTGTAAAATTAGAAATTTTACAGTTAATTATATAAAATTAGCTGTATTATGCTGTAAAAACAACAGTGTAATACTCGCAGCAGAGGTTCCAGTTTAAAATTGTAAACTGTACAGAAATATACTGTAAAAATAGCAATTTTACAGTTTATTTCTGTAAACTAGCAATTTTACTGTTTACTGCAGTAAAATTAGCAAATTTTCCAGTTTGTTACTGTAAAATTACTATAAAATTGGCTGTATTGTACTGTAAAAGCAGCATTCATTTTTTACAGTGTAGAAGAAAACGCCTGAAAAGTAAAATTCACCAAAAACAGTGTGAATAAATATATCTTATTTGAACTACAAAACAAAAGATTGTTTTTTAATTATAAAATCATAATTTCGATATGTTTTCCATCACGCACATTGGCGTAATGCATACGTAGACCAGAATGCTGCATTACAGACCCAAGTGTTGACTCATAAAGTTGTTTCTTTAAATCAGCTACTTCAGTTCAAAAATCGTTTGGGAACTATAAGCATACTCTTCGTCTTTGAGATTCCTCCACAGAATAAAGTCAGACGGATTGAAGTTCAGAGAATAAGGTGGCCAGATAATGCCCATTCCTGCGGGACCCATAAGATAACCCAGGAAAATCACACGATCATGAAAGTGCTCTTCCATAAAGAAAAAACATACAGTGAACTCTCACTTATACGCCGCCTCATTTATGCGCCTTTTTCACTTATACGACGATTTTAAATGGTCCCAGCGCATTCGATAGCAAAATAATGATAGCATCAGTCGTTTATGCGTCGCTCTAAAGATAAATATTTCACTTATGCACCGAATTTTTCCTAAAATGTAAAAAAATATTTTTTTTTCTTAAAAAATAAGCATTTTTTTTATTTCCTCTTTTATCTTCCGCTTTTATTGCTCACGGAAGGCATTTTTTTCGCATGAGCTAAAGTTCGGAGAGGGGCAATTATTTATTATGCGTCGTTTTAAAGAGAGCAGTTTGTAATTAGGTATGCAACAATTTTTGTTTTCTCTTTATCAATGTAGTTACGTTACAGTGATTGCCAAACTGTAGTAATATGTCCCTTGTGGATAAAAACATTCATATTCATTCTCTCATTAGAACCTATGTTGCGTTTTAGTCCTTTAAATAGGCTTGTTCAGTTATACGTCTCTCTCACTTATGCGCCTTTTTCTCTTGGTCCCTTGGGCCGGCGCATAAGTGAGAGTTCACTGTACATCATGCGCTAAGCAAATTTCGTAGAAAGTATTGATTTTTCCCAAAGTTTGAGCAATTTATTGCATCACAAAATTTCCTCGTAAAGTTGCAAACTTGGAGGGATGACCGTTAGTTGATTTTAAGCATTAGCAAATCTACTCTAGTTACAAATAGTATCATCAAAAAAGGGTTTACACTTATTTACGAAGTTCGGTAGGCACGTATAAAAGAGATGAATTCACCTGTCCTACTCTAGGTGTTTGATAAAATTGAAAAAGAATTCGAATCGGTATTGGAAGATTACACGCTTTAAAACACGCGATCAAAAATAAGGACCGGGCTCTATATCAGCAGAACACCGATCGAAACCGAAGGCAGGAACCGAAAATTCGGGTACTTTCCATAGGAAAACCATTTACCTCCATCTTACGTTTCTGCTTTATTTTTCTGCTTTACGTCAATGTGGAGCTTGGCCCTTATTTGCTATGAATACTATTTATATTTTAAACAACAGCATTAATATATGTAAAACGGCTCCATGCCTGAGGAATTGAAAATTTCTAAACCTCTATATCGTGTTGACTCAATACAGTTTCTCTGCAATAACTCATGTAAAACGATTGAATGACTAAATTATTGAAATTGTTAAATACGCATATAAAATACTCATATGTTACATTTAACAAAATAAAAGAGAAATATTTGATGCTTCATTTAAAAAAAATGCCTAATGTGTTACTTGATTTGAAATTAAAATGCCGGATGCACTTTTTCCCTTTAAGTTTAAACAGGTGCAAGAACGCAGTGTTGTAACGTTAACCGACCAACTCAGGGTTAATAGCACGTTTTTTTCAACCCGAATGAGTGAAATACATGCAGTAACGGCAAACTATATGATTTGGACATAAAACGTGTAGGTAAATTTAAACACATATATGCTCCGAGCCATATCGTAAAAGCTGATTAAATAGTCGATAGTTATATCAGAAAAAAAAATCTTTTGTATCAAACATGGAGTTTTCTAACCAACATAATGCCTTTTCTTCCTTTTCTCACTTCATTTAATTATCTTTTCAGTTCTTTCCACTGATTGTGTAAACCACACACGTAGCTCTTTCCTCAAAAAAAGTTTTCTTACGATCTCACCAGGTTTCAGCAACTTATATGATACTTGCTTTAATTTTCCCTTAAATTTAAAATTTCCTATCCTCTTTAATCGTTTAGAAGCTTTCTTGCTGTGATATGTTTGGTAAAATCACTATTCAGTAAACGAAAGATTTCCTTAACCTATAGAAACTGGTAAATTATTTGGAAGTATGAAAAGGATCTGACAAATAAAAATAAAACTTTAGAAGCATTTTTATATAGCTTCTTTAGAAATTCAACTTACATACATTTACTTTACATTTATCATTTTAGGTAAGAAATGCTCTCTCAGAGGAGGACTACTTGTGGCCAAATGGTATCGTGCCGTATTTATTATCACATGATTATGGTAAGTATACATTTAGGCTACATTATATAAGCAAACTTATTTACAATTCATTTTTTTGGTATTAATTTTTTTTTTCGTATTTTTTAGATTTGATTGATTTAACACAGCCCATCTAAACCTACATTGAGAATAGTTTAGGCATTATTTTCCATTTTTTAATAACAAGTTTTTATAAATGTTTCCTTTTTGATGGGGTGGGGTACCCCTATTTAAGCTTAATTTAAAAACGAATCTTTAACTTTCTGATTTTGGAAACTGTTTTTACCCCTAAAAACCATTATTACTAAGACGTTTTAAGAATAATATACTTTCAATCATAGGGAAAAGTTTTAGAATACTTTTATTTTCCCTGATTTTTTAGCATGATGATAATTTGTTTTAGTACAACAGTCTAATTGATGTATTAATGTTTTAATTTTATTTTATTCTTTTTAAGTCGATTTTCCTTTTTGCTAAGATATTCTCAAGTATTTAAAACTTTCTCATAAATATTACAGTATTACATGAAACGTGAAAACCTTCTTTGAGAGAAGTACCTTCCATAATTATTCTTCTTCTTATTATTATCAATATTAATATTTTAGGCACATATTTATACAAGAAATTAAATTTAGGGCATTTGTGAAATTCTTGCTATATTTTAACCGAGTTTAAGTGTCATTTATTAAATAATGCGCTCATAATTTTAGAACACAATGCCAAAGGAATTCTTCCAACTGCTTTGAAAGTTTTTCTGTCTAGACCTTTTAATTTTTCCACGAACGCATACTTCTATTCAATCTTGATAAAAGTTTGAGATTACTTTTCAATTTCCAAACAATAACGAAATTTCAACACGCTCTCTATATTTGGTAATCCCGATGGGCATATCAATGAAACTGACAAACTCTATTATTTCGTCAGCAAGCAGTTGAAACTTTGAAACCTTCGATTTAAGTTTGAAAAATCCTATAAAAGACATTTTGTGAGTTCAATACTTCTCGAAAATAAAACGTAATTGCTTTATGCCAGAAATGCTTTATGGTAAAGAGCATTTAACACGGGAAACGTGCGGATTCAAAATTTATGGTGAAAAAAGAACTTATGAATTGAAATTTCAAAGTTATTATTGGCTTTTTAAACTATTTTTCATGAAGTAACGTTTCTTATCTAATATTCATATCCAGTTATTTTATTTTTAATAATCTCATAATGAAAACTTGAATAAAGTAAAATAACCAACCTGAATCGAACATTTTCTCATTCTTCAAAAAAAATTGTCTATCAAATTAAAACATAAGTTTTTATTTCTTGCACTCACAAGGCATGTTAATTAGATTTACTATGGCCAGCTTGTTTTTAAAAATTTTACTCACACACATAAAAATAGTTTTGTTTTGATTTTTTTCTTGTAATATGTTCACTTGATTAGTTAAATATTCCACTCCAAAATCTACAAACTATTATAATAATATAAGTTTAAACAGAGAAACGAATATTTACGAAATATGTTGCAAATTATGTTACGCACATGCTTCGGAGCTGATCACTTGCATTCTTTTGGAAATTGAATTCATCTGCATGAGAAAATCTGCTAATGTTCCATTAGTATTTAATGAGAAAATAATAAACCTTCCTCATAGAAAAGTATAAATTTTGAGGAGGGGTTCCATGTTCTTTTGATAAAACAACCCTTTCAAAAATTAACTTTGGGAGATTGCTTCAGCAATTTTCAAACAAAAATTTACAAAATGTTCTTCTAGTACAAAAAGGTAAACAACAATAGTCACGCATGTTGAAGAAATTCAAAAATTACATTTCCTTTACTTTTTTAATAATGAAATGCAATTATAAAGTAAGAGTAGAAGGAATTTTAAAGTTCAACCTGGAATTTTACTTCTCATTTCTACTTACGCCGGGTTTGAGTTGTTATTTCTCTCCACTTAACAAATTTGATTAATATACTAGGGATGCACCGATAAGCAAATTGGCCGATTACCGATTACCGATTAATCGGTTGTTGATAATCGGCCGATTAATCGGCTGAGCTGATTAATGATAAGAATGATTGTTTTTAATACAATTTCACAATCACTGTTT
This sequence comes from Uloborus plumipes, assembly GCA_038373865.1. NCBI lineage: Eukaryota > Metazoa > Arthropoda > Arachnida > Araneae > Uloboridae > Uloborus > Uloborus plumipes. The sequence goes on along the minus strand of JAXGGA010000543.1, from coordinate 35,296 downwards.
TTTCTCTCTTATACAATTCCGAGTTTAGAAATAGTAAGTAATTTATTCCTGAGAGAAGATTTTTTTCCCCATTTTCTTAATTTTCACAAAATAATTTTAATATTTTATCAAATTTCTTAGAACCAATTTTCATATTATTGTCAATAATATTTCAATAACACATTGTTAATTATAATTATTGGACACAAAAATTCAAAAAAAAAAAGGGGGAGGGTCTGTGGGAGGCGGTAATTTTAATTAGGAGTACTTTTAATTAAAAATTTTAATAATCAGTAGCACTTAAATTCAAGACTTTTATTATTTGCCAAAATTAGAGGTTATCTAAAAGCACTGTGCTAAGTAGAAAACTATCGCAGCATGAAAAATTCTGCAACATTGTCTATGCGTATATTTATTCAAAGTAGGAAAATTAATTTATTAAAAACCTTCAAGACCCTGCTCCACATTGACGTAAAGCAGAAAAATAAAGCAGAAACGTAAAATGGATTACATAGTGTTCCTACGGAAAATACCCGGATTTTCGGTTTCTGCCTTCAGTTTCGGAAGCGTTTTACGCTGATGTGGAGCAGGGCACTGAGGGTTATTATTACTATCAATAAAATCATTCATCATAGTTTCTTAGTGAAGGTACACTTTCAAGAACAATATTTAAAAAAAAAATTATAGCCGATTAATCGGCCCAATTTTGCAGATTATTATTAATTGGTAAAGTGGCCGATTATGGCCGATTAATCGGTACTGCCGATTAACCGATGCATCCCTAATATTCCCCCTTAGAGCGAAGGAGAGCCAGAGGGGACATGATTCAGTTGTTTAAATTTATTAAAATGAATGATGTTACGGGTTTAGATTTTCGCACGGAAAGCAGGACAAGGGGTCATTGTTTTAAGCTGTTTAAATCTCAGGCTAATCTTGAAATTCGAAAAAATTACTATTTTAGCAGGGTAGTGGGAACTTGGAACAGCTTACCGGAAGAGGCGGTAAAGAGCAATGGAGTAGATGGCTTTAAGAGGGCCATTGATCTTCATTGGGGTCTTTAATTTGACTAGGACCAGCCAAGTTGTGCCCAGAGCCTGCTGCTGGTCGCCACATTTGTATTTGTATTTATTTGTAATATAAACCTAATTCTAACAATCTTGAATGATATTTAATTAATACTGAAGTCACCGCATGTTTTTGAAGTCTCAGGATGTGACACAGCGGGGGAAGGGGCGATCTGGAGAAGGGACTATGCGACGTCTGAGGACCAAAAAGAAAACAGATAGCAATTTGACATTACTCAAAAATAGAAATAAAATTTATAGACTAAGCACAGTAAGAAAGACAATGATTCAGAATAGTTTGCTCATGTTTTTAGTTTACGAATCGGAGTACCTATTTAATAACAACAGTTATGAGCGGTCAAGGCACGCACCAATTCTAAAAAAAATTGCCACGTTTTTGATGTAAAATCAAACTCTTTTTTAGCCTACTTTCCCGTTAAAAATAAAAGAAAGACGAAAAAAGTATTAAAAGTGGCTTAATGCATACAAAAAATATCGCCAAGTCCGAAAAATATCGCCAAGTCCGAAAAATATCGCCAAGTACAAAAAAAGTCAAAAATAAACAAAAAAGAAAAATTAATGTTGAAAAAATAAAAATTGGAATGTCCGGTATTGAGATGGGGAATTGTTCTGTCGGTCGGTCTGTCTGCCCCCCCCCCCCCTAATAACTTTTGAATGAACATTCCGATTTGAACAAACTTTTTTTTGTTGGAAAGATCTCGCCGAGTACAGCTCATTCCCATATTTGTTTTTTCGATTGGAACAATTTTTTGTTCAACTTTGAACCGTTCAAATAACCCGTCCCGCGATACTGACTTTTAGTGAACAGTCCGGTTTGAACAAACTTTTTTTTTTTTTTTTTGGAAAGATCTTATCAAGAATACTTCATTCCCGTATTTACATTTCCAATTTGAACAATTTTTCGTTCAACATTGAACCGTTCAAACAAACTGTCGCCCCTAATAACTTCGGAATGAACAGTCCGATTTAAACAAACTTTTTTTTTGTTCGAAGGGTCTCGGCAAGTGTACCTCATTACTGTATTTAAATTTTCAATTTGAACATTTCTTCATTCAACATTGAACAGTTTAAGCAAGCTGTCACCCCTAAGAACTTTTAAGTGAACAGTCCAATTTAAACAAACTTTTTTTTGTTCGAAGGGTCTCGACAAGGATACTTTATTACCGTATTTAAATTTTCCATTTAAACATTCTTTCGTTCAACATTGAACCGTTTAAGTAACCTTTCCCCACCTAATAACTTTTAAGTGAACCGTCCGAATTGAATAACCCTTTTTTTTGTTCGAAAGATTTCGGAGAGGCGCATTCCCATATTTTGCTGTTTGATTTGAACCACTTTTCGTTCAATGTTGAACCGTTCAGAAAAATCTTAACATTAGAGCCTACGGGAAATTTAAGTTAAAAGTTGATCCTGAACTTAGAGCGGATTTCCTTCAAACTAACTTTGTAAGAAAATGGTTTTGATAAATAATGAATGTAAAGTACTTTCTGAATAATCTTCAGTGAGGACTCTGATTACAACTCCGACTCCGCAAACAAGGCGGAAATGCAGGCTCAGAAAAAAATAACTGACTGTGCAGACGATTTTTTAATTTTTTTCATTTGTTTTGTTTTATTTATTTATTTATTTACTTATTTTTTGCAGACTTTTTTTTTTTTTTTTGTAACAAAAATTTTTCATTCACGAGGGCATTTTTTCTTTGTTTATATTGAACAACTGGCAACGGATTAAAAATGAAATTCGAGACATTTTCTTAACGGACGAGTTTTTTTTCTTTCTTTGAAAAAATGTGTTTTGATGTTCTTTGTACTTTAAATTTTTTTTTCTTTTGAAAACGATTGAGGTATTTTTCTACGGAAGAACTGTAACAGTTACATTCTTTAAAAGGTGCGACAAAACTTTATTTATTCATTTATTTACTTTTTACACGTGTAATTTATCTGATGAGAGCGGTATATTTTGCTTTTAGAAATCAGCTTTAAGTGATAAAAAGGTATATTTGACATAATTTTCAGTCTTCGGTAATCAAGAGAACAATGATCAGATACTAGAATGCCGAAATCTATGTACGGGAAAGTATGCTCGTTCAGTTCTTGACAGAACTTCTTGTAATATTTCTGTTTTGTTGTAATCTTCAACCTTCAAACATTGATTTTATTTTTTACTTTTAGTTTTCCTGACCATGTTCATGCCTTTTTCGTTATGACTTTTATCATATTTCATCGAACAATCAACCATGATTTGAATTAATATAGTTTCCATATACTGAAGCACTATAATTTTGCTTCAGTAAAGCAGAGAAGAGAGAAAAAATGTCATTCAGTTTGCTGCGAATAAGCTAAAATTTCTAATTCAACATGTGGAGGGTTTTTTTTTTTTCCTTCTTTTAGTCCTGCTCCTAATTATTCGTCTGTTTTTAAAATCAAAGAATTATGCTTGATGTTATTTTTCATGCTTCTCCCGAGCGCATAATATCTTCAGAATTACAATGAAGCCTAATGTATTGTTAACATTTTAGCAACAAAATTACGGATTTTTTTTTAATTTCCAGAAGACAAATCAAAAGCTCTTTTAACGAAGGCCATTTTGGAATTCCAGAACAACACGTGTATTCGTTTTATCCCTAGAACATCAGAAGAGGACTACATTTTTGTTCTTCCAGGAAACGGGTAAGTAATTACTTTTCAAATACTCAAAAAATTAGAAGTCGTAAAGAATTCGAACGGAAATTAGATGGAATGAAGGGAAGACGTCTAACGACTTCAAAATCGAAAACACCACTTTGAAATTAAACGCTTAATAAGAAGTTATTGCGTTAGTAATAGTCATCCTTCTTAAAGTTTAAATGTAGAATTTGAAGTAAAATACTGATTGCTTCTTGTAAAGCTTCATTTGTAAGCATTGTTAAAGAGGTTTTCTTTAACCTTTGAGCCACATACCTATTAATTTGGTTCCAAACTAATGTCTTTACTACGTATTGGGGATTTGGAAGAAAAACAAATGTCTAAAGCAAAATATTTATTAAAAAAAATTTCTATAAATCAGGTATCTAAATAAAATACTAAAAAACTACAGAAGAATGTTGAGATACAGAAAAAATTAAGGGCAAGGTTTGTTCAATTTTGATTATGGCTAGAATCTAATTCATGCTTCATTTTCTAATAAAAATATAATGTGTTTCTAACTATTTCAGAAACGTTTCTTGACGTCCGAAGAGAAATATTACATCCAAATCATTCAGCTATATACGCAAAATACTTAGTTATTATAAGCATATTGTTATGCCACAGTGAAACAAAATGCCGAGTCTATCCGGTTGTAATTCAATTCGTTAAATCTTGACATTTTTCAGCATTAATAATCACTAAGCAAAAAACACATCTTTTGTCTAAAAGTCGAAAAACTAAAAAATTCGTAAAAAAACATATATTTAGAGTTTTATAATTTGTCTCTTGGTCAAAAAAAATAATAATAATAATAATAGAACCGATTTCAGTTGAAAATTGCTCTAAAAAGTAAGAAATCATTTTATTCTTTGAACCCCATCGACACTATATTCGAAAATAAATGTTGTAGACTGTTATAATGTTCTCGGCCTTATCATCAGTCGCCAAAATATGGAAAAACTAATTATAAAACAAGGTTTTTTATTTCCCAATCATGTTTAATGATCTAACATGACAGAAGTAGAACTATTTCCTTTTTGTTTAAAAAATGCGTTCATGTTACCAAAATACCGCTAATTTCTAAATAGGGAAGACGTCATTTCTTCTCCCCCCCCCCCCCCAGTTCATGGATTCAATTCGAAATGAAATGGCAAGCGGATGAAGGTAGTATGTGACATTTTTTTAATTTTTAGAAAAAGCTTTAAAAAAATGTTGGGTTATTTTTTTGAATGGATTTTTCTCAACGGGTGACATATTCTTAGTTACCAATCGTTTCTGCGACTAAGGGGACATGATCCTGATGGACTTGCCACCTTCATCCATGGTAAAAAGTAAGTTTCAAATATTGTCACGTATCACCTTTATCCACTTGCCCCTTCAAATAATTGTCAATAGCCACATTTCCACGATTGGACTGCTAACAAGATAATCTTGGATAAAGTATATTCACTCTGAACTTCTTTATTAGTAACTGTCCTTTTCAAGTCACAAAACCCGGTCTAAGGGCTCTGCTCCACATTGACATAAAGCAGAAAAATAAAGCAGAAACGTAAAAAGGATTAAATGGTGTTCCTATGGAAAGTACCCGGATTTTCGGTTTCGGTCGCGTTTTCTTCTGATGTGGAGCAAGGCCCTTAACCTTTTTATATCTTACAGATGTGCATCTTACGTGGGACGAGTAGGCGGCGCTCAAATAGTATCGCTTGGCAGCGGGTGCAAGAGTGCAGGCATTATGATGCATGAACTGATGCATACTTTAGGATTTTTTCATGAACAGAGTCGGCCGGATAGAGATAATCACGTTATAGTTAAGTGGCAAAACATCAAAGAAGGTAAGTTAAAAACTAATGCTGGAAGATGAAAAATGTCCAAACATAGTTAGATTTCGTTGTACATCTTACTCTTTTTTTTTAATGTGTGTGTGAGAGGGAGAGTGTGTGTAAGCGACATTAGTAATCCTAAATTTGTGATTTTTGGTACAGGCAATATATCTTGCACAAAAAACAAATATTATTAAAAATCGACTGATGTTAAACAACCTACATACGGTAACCAGTGAAAACAAGTTGAATTCCAATTGTTTGACTTTATTACTTCATTTTTGTACTTATACATTTATTTGTAGCATATGTCGCAATTAAAGTACTAAAAGTAGAGAACTGCAAATTCGGGACAAAAAAAAATTTTTTTTGAGCTTTTACTCAATTTGGCCAGCTACCAATATGACCGTTGCAAAATACAAAGTAGTGTTTTGGCATTCTTAAGATTCGTTTCAAAAGGACAATATAGTATTAATTGCAACTACATACTTATAGACCAAGATCTAACCATAAATCTTGTTTTTAAACTTATTCGAGCTTCATCAAAAGTTATAATATTCAGTAAATTGCACTATTTTTGTTTGGAATTACACTTTAGCTCTGCATATAATTAAAAAGTAATTGCTTTATAACTCGAAACACACAAAAATGTTGTTTCTATAGATCAAAGAGAAAAGGTTAATTTATTATCGTCAGAAGATCAAAGAAGTTATGCCAGTATTAAACCTGAAAATGGTGGTTTCTCCAATGTAAATTAAAATCAAGATTGACATAGAAATTTAAAACCAAACTTTTCCTTTGCATTCGCATAACTTCTTTAGAAACCTAAGAAAAGAGAGGGCAGCTGAAATGTTAGTTAGAAACATATTGGATGGATCATAGCAAGGAATAAAAAACATTATGTTATACAATTTTTTACTACTGAATTTTCAATTAAATTCAGTGGAAACTTTTCTGGTATTTTCGAACAATCTTATTTGGAATCCTAATTTACCATTTGTGTGTTGAAATTGATCTGTTTCACCATTTCAGGTCGTGAAGCAAATTTCGAGAAATGGAGTCTAAGTGCTGTTCGCGACCTTGGCGAGCCTTACGATTATGGCTCTATTCTGCACTACAACCGGTTTGCTTTCAGCAAGGACCCAAAGAAATTACCAACAATAGAACCGAAGAAAAGGGGAGCAAAGATAGGTCAAAGAAAGACTCTCAGCAAAGGAGATATTAATAAAATCAACAAATTGTATAAATGCAAGTTAAATTAAATCAATTATAGTTCAGCATATTGTATCAGCTTCAGAATGCACTTAGTGTCACTATATCTGGATTTCAAGAAGCTCATTTTTATTTCTTCATTTAATTCAATTTCTAATTTTGTTAAATGTTCTTTGTGTAAAAAAGTTCCTCGATGCAAAAAAAAAAAAAAAATCAGAAAAATCATATTGCCAATAGCCCTAATGCGTGAGTATAAAAACATAAACGAATAATCAGATATTTGTTATTTATATTTACAAGCCAGTCCAAATAAAGTTCCTTTGTTGTGCCATTAATATGTTGACAGGGTTAAGACACTTCAAGAAAATTATTAGATTAACTACCATCAGCTTGTGGTGCATTATGTCTATTGCTGCAGTGATTGCGTTTATTGCATCAGCAAGTGTTGCTCAGAAGGGAGTAATTAGGAGCAATCTCAGACCAGCATTCGCCTCCGTTTTCACAATTTAGATGAATTCTCTTTTATTCCGGAAAAAAAGGATAGCCGAAGAGTAAGAATAAATGAAACTACGAGTTGCACAACGGAAAGTAGTTTGATCTTACGCTTAATTCAAAACTGCTTTAGAAGCAATAAATAAGCGTCTTATAGATCTAATTCAAGACATAAAACATCAACTAAAATAAATTAATAAATGTGACACTCCAATTTTTTATGCGTACTCTAATAGGTATTTGCACACAGCAGCCTTTTCTGAAATTAAGTAGCAGAGAAGCTTGTCGAACCAGGCCCGTTATTTACCCGGGTCAGGGGGATTTTGTAAAATTTATTGTGCACTTTTTTTTTGGAAATTTTACATTGTGTTTACACATTTGTCTACCCCCTCCCCTTTATACAGTCGAAATGACAGTCCTGTACCAAAAACACAATTAGTCTTTCTTTCAGGCATCTTTCTGGGAACAGCTGCAATTAAAAAATATTTTTGGAAAAAAAATAGAACCGACTTCTGTTGGAAGTTGCTCTAAAAAGTAAAAAATAATTTTTTTCTTTGAACACCATCGAAACTACTTTTAAACATAAGTTTTGAAGTCGGCGCAAAAACAATAGGTAAAATGATATGAAACCATATTTTGCCAACATTTTTCAGAGAAACAATTGCAAATTAAAGCAGAATATTTGTACCATTGCACGAATGTGTGGTAATCAATGAAATGTATGCGAATGCTCTTAAAGAACCTGGATCCATTAAAATTTATATTTATAGTTTAATTGTAGTTGCGTATGATTCTATACATTGTTTTTGCGCCGACTTCAAAACTTACGTTTAAAAGTAGTTTCGATGGTGTTCAAAGAAAAAAATTATTGTTTACTTTTTAGAGCAATTTTCAACTGAAGTCGGTTCTATTTTTTTTTTTTTTCAAAAATATTTCATTTCATTCTTTTTAGTGTAAATGCACTTAAAATAATCAAAATATAGTTAAAAACTAACAATTACGCTTTTAAATAAAGTTCAGAATAAAGTTTAAATTTAGTTGAATTCCATGTTTGATTTAGTTAAGCCTTCATTTAAAATTCTCATTATCATTATTATTACTGTTTCATATCAACCACGTTTTGTAACAATGGATTTCGTATTTAATCATTTAAGACAAATCGCTGCCATTATTATGATTACTGTGATCCCGATTTCTGTTTCGAACGATTTTTGCAGGCTCCCGTTATCAAACCCGGACCACGAGACGATGGGACCAATCGGAAATGAAACCCTTTCTAACAAAAAAGAATTTTTAAAATCGGTCCAGACGTCTTCGAGAAATCTTGTAACATACAAAAAAAAATTCTCCGACGAATTGTATAACCTTCTTCTTTGTTGAAGTTGGTTAAAAATGACTTTCTGTTGAGGATCTTGAATGCTATCGATTCTTCAACGATACGAAAAATGACCTACTCATGCGTATTTAACACATTACAAGTTTACAAAATTCCTGGGAATATTCCATGAGTTTACCCTTTTCCCTTTAAATAATCAAAGGTGGCTTTTAATTAAGTATTTAATTCTTCAACTTATAAAAATTATGGGGGCTGGGAGTGTTAGAGTATCAAATCCAATCTGTTTCCTGATCGTTCTCAAAGACAGCTTCCATTTGGTTTTTAGGACTTCCATCTCGAAAGTTGGAAAATTCCTGAACCTCAACCCTTTCACTCATGTTATGAAAAAGGCCAAATTCCGTCAAAAACGTTCTGAGATAGAGTCCCGAACCACATCCTTTTCTCTAACGCTCGTCATCAAAGATGACCTACTTTTTTTCTTTCTTCAACAGCAAGGAAAAATCCCAAACCACACTATTTCCCCTAACACTATCAAATATAGGCTTGCAATTGCGTTTTTGAACTTCAGTTTCAAAAAAATCAATCCGAAAGAGCTATTGATTTATTTCTAAAACAACATTTTTATTTTTTTTTTTTCCACTTTCTTATTTTCTCTAAAATAATTTCAAAAATGCATCCAACGCTTTTGAGTCCCAGATCGCATTCTAAATTTCAAAAGAATCTGATCACAGGAAGTGGGTGAAAATTGAGTTTCAAGATTTTAACGAGATATATAAATATATAAATGTACAAAGATTGTGAGCTAATAGTAGGAATTGAAAAAAGAGACCGTAGCGTAATGAAATTCAGGTCCTTTTACACAAACTTTCTGCTATTGACATAAAGCTGGAGTAATACCGTAGTCGTTGTCGTATGTTAAAGCGGAATAAAAGCAATGTCTCCTAAATACTAAATGCCTGCGACTTTCTGGTTTTTAGCACAGAGCAAAATTTCGTCCTTGGTTCACGATACACTGCCATCTACCGCAGTTCTTCGAGAAAGAGAAATTAACGATTGGTTCATTTCTGAATTTAAATTTAAATATTAACCAATCAAAAAATACAACCGCATTATTGAATTGCCGCAAGGTGGCGCTTAAAGTGGAACCAACGATGACCGTAGCAAAGCAAATGTACTTAGGCATTTAGTATTTAAGAGGCGTTGATAAAAGTCAGCTCTTAGGAGAAAAAGAAATTCCGTCAACTTAAATTCCAATTATTTATCCACTTTTGTTCTTTTTCTTAGCACTGTAATGTTCTTGCGTTACATACTAAGTAAAAATTGTACATTAAATAGCTGAAACATAGAAAATTCCTTTTAAGTTCTATGAATAATATAAGAAATAATGTCCTTCGTTTATGTCAAAAACGTTGTCAATAGCATATTTATGGGGATATTACAAAGAAACATTTCAGCAACAAGAAAGATTTGTTTTCTTAACGTTTTAAAAAATCATGGGGTATATTCTTTAATGATATGCGACTTAAGCTATCTCATGTCATGCACCCTCTATTCTTTTATTTTGCCACACACGGCTGTTGGAAAAAAAGCGAGACAAGCCAATACGAAAACATCGTGTATTATATTTACACTGGAACAAAAATTGATGCATTGTTAAAAAACTTTTTTAACTGAATCACAAAAATCAAATTGCGTTGAAAAAGGGGTTTAAATTATTTTTTCCCTTCCATTTCTGTGTTTTCTTTATTTACTGTGGAGCTAATCAATGTACTTTTGATATTACTTTTTCTTCCAAGAAAAACTTGATCAATAAAAAAAAAGAGCACTGATCTATTTTACTATAAAATTAAGCATCAAAATCTCAAAAAGGTGACATAACTCTCGTCGTGTTATGCTATTTAGGTAATGGGAACTTAAGTTTACACATTCGAAAACTGCTCGCTAAGTAACAAGTTAATAAATTTAATTTCCTCAGAATTTATTAACTTCTCATCTTCCAGCTCTTAAACCATTGTCATTTTTTTCTCCTCAGCTGACAGTTCTAGTTTTTATGAGCATATTAAAGTTTCAATAATCTACTTATATTAAAAACTGAGTATCTTTCTAACTATCTTTCTATCTTTCTATGTCACGCTTATTTCTCCTGAACGCCAATGAACTGAAAGTCGAACCAGGTACCGATAGATAGGTAATTTTTCAGGCTTCATTAGTTTCAATCTATATGATTATACGATTTTAATTAGCGAAGATATCAATTAATAAGTAGTCAAGTTTAAAGCGATTAAGCCTAATAAATGATTAAATATGAAATCCATTCTTGCAAACCGTCGTTGCTATGAAACAGTGATAACAATGAGAATGAGAATTTGGAATGAAGGCTTAACTAAATCAAACACGAAACTCATAAGCGGGTAGCTTACGTAGTATTTTTATCGCTAGCTACTGGTAATATTTTTAAACATTCATTTGTTGAAAAGCCATCTACTTATGTTAAAAACTGAGTATCTATGTCTGCTTTTTTAATTTGAGCGAGCTGAACTTACTGAAACTCTCCTCACCATCTTGAAGACGCGTAGCATCTCAATAATTCGTATGATTTTTTTGATGCAGGAAAAAAAGTGAAGGCGTGAAGCGCCTGTTAGCGAGCCGCCTTGGCGGGGAGTAGTTTCTTGAAAATTTCCTTACTACTTTCATGGCACGAAGTGCCCGTGCAACGCCGGGCCACGTGCGTGGTATGTCTTGAAATCGAATGAACATTAAATTCTATCAAATAATATAACTTCAAAATGAGGGAAAAGTTAGAGAATGGGCACGTTATGCATCAACATGCCGCAGGAAGCTAATCTAGCTGCCCTGGCAGCTAGTTTAAGATGAATCCACTGACAGTTTCCAAAATACCACTTCAAAAAAACTAATCTTTTTCCTGAAAAAATATTTAAATTTGTATCTTGTGGTTTTTTTTTTTTTTTTTTTTTTTTTTTTTTTTAAATCTTTTTCACTCAAAGTAGGAAAATAAAACAAGTTTAAAAAATTAAAAATGATCATCCTTTAAAAAAAAACTAAGTGCAGGCTGGAAGGAACATACACTGTAAAAAAATCAATGTTGGTTTTGCAGTATAATACAGCTAATTTTACAGTAATAAACTGTAAAATTGCTACTTTTGCAGCACTAAACTGTAAAACTGCTAGTTTTACAGTAATAAACTGTAAAATTGCTACTTTTGCAGCACTAAACTGTAAAACTGCTAGTTTTACAGTAATAAACTATAAAATTTCTTGTTTTACTGTTTATTACTGTGCATTTTATAGTTTTAAATTCGAACCTCAGCTGCCAGTGTTATACTGTAAAAACAACAGTTCATTTTTTTGCAGCGTACACATAATGTTCCGAAACAATCGGAATTTAAGTGTTTGTATTTAACAAAGCTATTTTTTCACCGTTCTAAGTAATACAGTTTCCAGTAAATTAATCTTTCACTAATAAACTGTAAAAAAAGTTTTAAATAATATCAATCATAATATACTTAGACTACAGTCCTGCGAACTTAATAAACTAATTCATTTAAGTAAGACTATCGGTTATCTTGAAAGCACAACAACAGACAATTTGGACAATTGGACAATTCAGATTTGTTTGAAAAGAATGGTATCATCGAAAATTAATAAATTAATCCAAAAAATGTTATGAGTTTAAGATTTTAAACATTTTAATTTGGACACAATTCAATAATCGGCAAGGAGATAGTAGTTTCATTTTTTTAAAGCTAAAATACTTCCTTTTAAAGTAAAAAAAAATAATGTGAACGGGATATGATGTTGACAGCTATTTTTCGATTAAAATTGGAAACAGATACGCTTTTGCATTGATGGAAAATGTTTAAAACAGAAAGGGAGGTTCAAAAGACTTTCATTCGGGTAATGAAATAGTAGTTTCGATTTCAATAGCGCTTTTTGTGTATAAAACTCTACGTGTATAAAACTATAATGTTTGAGAAAAAGGAGTAAAAACATAAATCGTCGCAAATGGTCAAGTAAAGTAAATAAAACAAAAGACATAAATGAGTTTTCAAATATACATCACATTTAAACTATCTTTTTTTAAATAAATAAATACATTTTCGACCCTGTTTCGACGTTACAAGGAAAGCCTTATCAATGCAACTTCTGCACAAGATAGACAGAGGAACCTAGCCTTGGGTGTCCTTTCTTTCATCTGCATTGTAAATACTCTTCTGCGTTTGTCCGAAGGCAAGGCGTCTGGTACGCAGTTCCTATAAATTACTAGCTGACCCGGCCACGCGTTGCTGTGGCTAAGGTATGATTTAGTTAAAAATTTTATATACTGAGCGAACTACCGTACTACCTACGGCTATAAATGTGCAAATTGTCGTCCAAGAATACATTTGTATTTACTAAAGGAAAAAAATAAAAAAATAAAAAACAAGTTATAATCCTACACTATAATACGAAAGATAGTTGCCATGTCGAAAATCGCCCCAGAATTAATAAACTCCGGTAAACTTGGGGGTCTGGGGTTATTGGCCACGAGGAATCGATTGGCGTCGGTCTTGAAGCGCTACGGTCGAACAGTTCGGAGTTACAGATAGGATTCATGAAAAGTTTGAGAAGATTTCTTACTACGCCATTTTCTTTATGATTACTCTTTTTGTTACTGTTTCATAGCAACCACGTTTTAACAATGGATTTCATATTTAATCACATCAGTGTAAATTTATATTTTTATGGTATTTGGGAAATAATTTTTGGCAACACGTTATAATTGTTATTGTTTTTGAAATTTAAAAGAGATCAATCAAAATAAAGTTAGAATTGGGTATGGGCCGCGGTAAGGCCCCTATATATACGAGCCGGCGCATCAAGATTAAGTTTCACCACTTTGGATCCAGCGCGTGTTTGTGTGTTTGAGTGGTTGTCTTTTCTGGCCAGTAATCGCGTTTTGGTAATTTTTCACTGTGAGCAATTATTAGCGGCACGTGGATTTGGCAAAGCTTAGCAATGTGCCAAATCTTTTTTCTGGTAACCCTACTCCGCAACAATGAAAATTTGAAAGTAAAAGTTAAGGAATTGAATTCAAAGTGGTGAAACTTAATCTTGATGCGTCGGCCTATCTATATAGCGGCTCTGGGCCGCGGTAGAGCCGCTATATAGATAGGCCGACGCATCAAGCTTAAGTTTCACCACTTTGGATCCAACTCATTAACTTTCACTTTCATTTTTCATTGTTGAGGAATTAGGGTTACCAGAATAAAATTTCGGGACATTGCCAAGCTTTGTTAAATTTACGCAAAAAGTTATCAAAAAGCGATAACTGGCCAGAAAAGACAATCCTCACACACGCGCTGGATCCAAAGTGGTAATCTTGATGCGTCGGCTCGTCTGTATAGGGGCCTGAGGCCGCGGTAGTCCAATCGGTAAATCGTCGGACTCGTAACCGGAGGGTCTCGGGTCGATCAAGCCGCCGATCAACGATCCACCGTCTTCATTAATGGTTGCTGGGGAACGTTAAAAATGTTCGTGGTCACAAAATCCTCCAAGTGAAACGAAACCTCTGGGGTGTGCTGGGCCAAGGGTTTGCTCGGTCCTTGCGCCTTCTTCAAAAATGAACAGAGCACTCTTCAGGGCCCCATCCTGGTTTAAAATCGAGTTGTGATATGTACGGAGGGGGGGGGGGACCTGGAGTGTAAAGTGAAGTGAAAGTCAAAACCAACTGGAACCAAATGCGTACTGGAGAACAGGGACTCTGCATCCATTCTCATCAACCCTTCCCGCGCCAAATGAAATGAAATTAGGTGTGATTTTACGGTGAGCATGGATTAAATAGCGTTGCGTTTTAAAAAATAAATTACGGCTGTTTTGAATGCGTAATTGCAACCAAAGGCTCAAAAATGCTTTTCAAGTTTATCTAAATAAGTACTTCGGACTTTAGAAAAAAAACACGAGTTTACAAACCTCCTTTTTTTTTAACCGAGCGGGCTCGGTTCCCTGGTACACGTTAGGGGTAATACGAGGAATGGTTGCCAAGTCGAAAATCGCCCCAGAATTAATTAACTCCGGTAAACTTGGGGGTCTGGGGTTTTGGGCCACGAGGAATCACGAGGTTTGGTTTTTCTAAATAAATTTGTCAGAAATATTGAACTTCAACACACTTTAATCTTTACACTGCTCACTTTGTACCATTTCTTTAATTGTATAATTTTTTATTATCAATTACATTTTATTTCCTATGACTTTTCAAACTTTATCTTTGTATAGAATAGTTCCCTTTCCAAACTCTAACTTTGTTTAGAATAGTTTACAATGGTGCACTTTAACCGGTTATCTTTTCACCAATGGTTTCACAAATTTTCTTATGGCATGTATTGTTTTGATAATTCACAATTGAAAATTTAAATGTTCGAGTTAGCTTCGATACCTATTTTCTTCGAGCGGAGCTCGGTCACCCGCTGGTAGTAATAATTTGAAAACTTATGAATGCAGAGAGGTACGTTTAGAAAATACAATTCTGAGCAAAATCACTCTAAATTTTAATATTACACAGGTAAAAGTTCACAAATTACAATAAAACCTTTTTTTATTACAATACAATTGAAACACAAAATCACAAAAAAATGAACATTGTATAACTTAAAAACCCAAAAAGGTACGATATTTACGAAATAGTCGAATTTTGAATCGCAAACTACGAGGTGTATATTTATGTTACAAAGCAATGTGACAGTAAAAATTGTGTGTAGAAATGATTTTAATCTTCGCACCATAAAACAGTACATTTTCCCTCCCAAGAATTTGTTTTTTGAATAATAAATACCAAATGCATTGTTGAACGATAATTTGCAAATTTATTGCTGCAGATGAATACCGTAAATCAGGGTTACTTGGACCCTAGGGGGTTACTTGAGCCCATTTCAAAAAAATGATTAAATATGGGTTTGGTACTTATTAGTTGAAGATTTGCACGTAGTTCCTCATTTCTCCGCTAGGTAGAAGCACTATGCAGTCTCTAACGCTACCTACACGGCTCTCTAAGCAACTTCCTGAGATTAGTTGAGGTTATGTTATTGCCTTGCTACGTGTGCAGAATTTTCCAGCCTACAACTTTTATGCTCTTAGAGCATACAATTCACCATTTAATTAAGGTAAGTGTATTATTTTCTTGTTAAACCCCTCACAAATGTTATTTAAGCCCAAGATTGTCAATACTTTTAGCTATTTAAGCTATTTATAACAAAGTCTGTGACAGTGACCAATAATCAAATTATAGGGTTACTTGGACCCACTATTTACGTAGATCCAAGTAACCCTTACAAACTTTTTTTTTTCATTTATCAATTCTATGACACTGAACTATAAATTTTTATTAGTTTTCGTGTATTTTAAGGAATATAGGCAATGTATTAGACCAACCTTTACCTTTTTCAGGTTAATACTGGCCATGCCGTCCAAATACAAGAGACTTCCTGGAAGCCGAAAATACAAGAGACTTCCTGGAAGCCGAAAATACAAAGACTTCTCAACTGACCGATTGCAGGAATGCCTGAAAGCAATAAAATCTGGTGAAATGTCTCAAAGGAAAGCAGAAGCTCATTTCAAAATTTGCAGATCAACCATAAAACGTAGACTAAAAAGTGAGACACCAAAGATGTTAATGACACTGTTGAGGATAAAACATCCAATCAATCTAACAAGAGGAAAGGACAAAATAAATCTTCCAATAAGAAGCTGTCATCAAACAGCAAGAAGCAAAAAAGTAAAGAAATGGAATCATCCTCTGAAGATGCAGATGATTTTAGCCTCCAATCGTCAGGAGATAGTGAGTTCAGTTTTTTGAACAGTGAATTTGATCTTATGGATCTTATTAATTTCCCTTCTACCCGTGGCGCTGGTAATGATGAAGCTATGAATGAACTCTGCAATCAAGATGAGAACATTATCATGGACAAAAGAGATGAAAATTTAAGGCAATATTGTTATAGTGTTGTGGGAGAAAAAGGAATTTCCAGGCATCATTACAAAAATTGATGAAAATGGAGCGATTGTTGATTGCATGCAGCGCACTCTAAAAGGTTGGAAATGGCCAGAAGTAAAAAACATTCTTTATTATAAGTGGGGAGATATAAAAAAAAAAGAGATTGATTCTCCTAAAGTGTTAAAAAGGGGGCTATTTTCAGTTCAATCAATCAAAGAAGATGTTTAGATAAAGAATTTTTATCTAACTTCATATATTTTTTCATTTATTGTATCGTATTTTTTCATATCCCATGTCCTACATAAACCCAACACACGCTAATAATGCTTTATAATAGGAAAACTAAACCTGGGTCCAAGTAACCCAACCTAAGGGCTACTTGAACCCATAAGAAAAAAACATTCAGAAATTTAGTAAATGAAATAAACCAAATTTAAAGGTTACATGCTTTATTTATGGGTATTCTTTAATAATTATAAGCATTGTTTGATTTCATAACACAATATGTATTGATATAAATAAGGATTTATCTGGAACATTACTAAAACTGGGTTCAAGTAACCCTGATTTACGGTACGCTTAGCAAATAAAATTCTGAGCTAAATCACTAAAAATTTAAATATTACATAGGTAAAAGATCACATAATGCAGTGAGCCTTTTTTTTGTATAAATACACCTGACATAAAAATCACTAAACAATATGAATATTTTATAACTCAAAGCCTGAAAAAGGTATGATATTTTTCACTAAAATAATTTTCCTAAAAATATATTTGTACCTAAACATGAGTGAAAAATATTTTTAAAACATACAAAATAGCATATGTTAAGTATCTAACCCCTACAGTCGGAATTATGAAATACTTAACCAAAAATGTTTTTTTTTTTTTTTGGTACACAAAGTACTATGGCTAAGAGCATCTCACAAACAAAATTTCAAGCTTGTGAGTAAAAAATTAAAAGAGTTATGACGTGTCCAATTTTCCGGAAACATATTTTAAAATTAATATTTCAGCAAAAAAAATATGAAACATCACACAAACTTTATCATAAAATATTCTCCAAACAATAACAAAACATAATATAAGCATTTGAAACGATAAATAAAAGATTATATATTTTTTTTAATTATTTTTTAAAAAATCAGAAAAAAATTTCGCGACAAAAATCTATCTGTCGCCTTCGCGACAAAAATCTATCGTTGTCAAAACGAGTCAAATCCCATCTTCCAATCCATATTTTGGAGTTTTGCCAATTCCAAAACTAGAAATTTTTGCACACATGATAATAAACAGAATGTCAAGATTAAACTACAAAAAAAATCAAGTAATTTAATCAATTGTTAATGATTAGCAGCTGTTCAAAGCGGATGTCCGGTATACCGGACACCAGGTCTGAAGGGACTAAACTGCTTTAATAAATTGAATTAAGTAAAGGAGAAGTAAGCAAATAATACTATTCCTAATATTAATTTAATCTCCCAAAAACAACAGTGTTGTAAAAAAATCCCCCGCCAAGAAAACCTTAAATACTCAACCTTAAAAAGTTATGATATCGAGTTTTCCCGCCAAGTTTGTGCCAAACTACAACTAACGTGTATGGATTAGAGGCGAGTTCGGGCTCACTTTTGAAGGCCCGAGCCCGAGAATTTTTAATCCGAGCCCGCCCGAGCCCGAGTGATAGTGTCTTGTTTTGAGCCCGACCCGGCCCGAGCCTGAGTGTATCAAACATCAATATATATTTTTTTAATTTCCACTTGGGATGCACTGTAATATGGTATATCGTAATAGCAATTGCAAATATATTATAAGTGGGTGCTATCTTTTTGAATTATTATTATTATTATTATTTTAATTTTTTTCTGATGTGCGGAAGCTGAGAAACGATGTATGGGAGTGGGAGATAAGGTGATAGATGTCATTTCTCTGAAACTCTTCCTGAACAAAGCAATTCTGCCATTAAGAAAAACTGTTCTCACGCTCTTTAAGTTCCCCAATATTTTATTCCGTGAACGTTGTATTTGATATCAGTACAAAAACTGACTATCTTAATATGAGATCGAGCCCGAGCCCGAAAGCTGCTTGAAGTTAAAGGGCCCGAGTCCGTCTCGGGCTCGGACTCGGGCTTTCGGGCTCGGGCCGAGCCCGGCTCATCTCTAGTATGGATAGTTCTTTTATATTGTTTTCAGTTTTGCCAGGCGGGAAGCTTTGTCTTGTGAGGTGGTTGCTTAATGAGTAAAAACTTCCCGCCTAGCAGGACTGAAAACAATTTAAAAGAACTATACATACAGGTTAGTTGTAGTTTGGCACGAACTTGGCGGGAAAACTCGATATCATAACTTTTTAAGGCTGAGTATTTAAGGTTTTCTTGGCGGGGGATTTTTTTACAACACTGTTGTTTTTGGGGAGATATCACATGTTTTTGCATTAATATTATTTCTTTGCCTGTTTTTTTTTTTTTTTTTTTTTTTTTTTTTCTTCAAAATTTACTTTGCATGTTTTTTTTTTCCCTTCAACATATTTCTTGGCGGTCCGACATATGTGGTTTTCTTGGCGGCATGCATTTGGTGCAAAAGTTCAAGGATCTTCTTCAGTCTAGGATAAATTTGAAGTCAATCACAATGTACCACCCGAACCGACGCAAAACAAAGCTAGTTGCTAACAATACTACGATTAAATTGAAAGTTTAAAAAAAAAAAAAAAAAAAAAAAAAAAAAAACAACCCTTACTGCCGATCTCATATTAAAATGAACTAAATTGAAGATCCCTTTTAAAAGCCTTATGCAATAAAATCAATTACAAATATTTTATTTGTTAACAAATAGAAACTGGCAACAGATGAAATTATAAATCATTGAGTTTTCTTTCCTCGTCGCCCAACAATGACAACATAAATGCTCAGATGTTGAACAGAGCTAGTAGATAGAAATCGGACCAATTTTAAGCATTAATACCTCCGGCCTGCGATGACCCCGGGGGGGGGGTAAATTTTGGGAAAACGTCCTCAATGTCTCATCGAGAATATTCATACCAAAAATCAACACTAAAGACCCCCGGGGAGAAAAGATACGGAAAATAAAAACGAGGGGGGAGGGGGGAGGGTCGAAAAAAACCCTATGCCGAGCTTTGGGACAAAATAAATGTGGGTGCAAAATGAGAGCTCAATCCGAGTTACCGTTTAGTTTGGACCCCTGTCAAACAATTTTTAAAAAGTGCGAAAAATAGCGATTTTTTAACATTTATCACCCCTCCCCCTGAGGGTCCTGTATGTTTTGCTTTAGTATGTGCCTTCAGGGGCCGCTGGAGATTGAGTATACCAAAAATGAACTCTAGGGATCTTTATGGGGCTGAGATACAGAGGGGTGAAAACCCCGGTTTGGTTACTCGCGTAATCAGTCCTTAGTCGCTCTTTTACATTTTTCTTGGTGACGGAAATTTCTTGGCGGCTTGTATTTAGTTTTCTTGGCGGGGCGGGACGCTCCCGCGTCCCGTGATAATACTTACACGCACAATTTAAATTAAAAGAATCGGGACGAATATGCCAGAAACCGATTCGACATCCTTGATAGTTACCACTATTGCTTTTTGCTTCCAAAACAACTGGAAACCCAGCAGCAGATTTTATCTTATAGAAGCCAAGAATACAGAAAAGCTGGTAGCTAAATAGATAATTTGCAATAAAAATATATTGCGGTCCTAAATTGAGATAAAAACTATCCTATCATTTAAGTTGGACCAAACTGAAACTGCGTGCAAAATTTGGTTAAAATCGGTTCAGTAAATGAGGAGTCCATTGGCCACAAACACAGGGACATGTCATTTTTATATATTAAAATATGAAGGATAAGTTTCTAAGTATAGTTGTTGGTGGTGTCTTGGTCCAACCAGGCTGGCAATTTGGAGTGAACTGCTTTACTTTTCCAACAGCACCTAGGCAAGACAACCACTTAACCCACGCTGTATCCAATGTGGTCAAACTTAATCTTGATGGACGGCTAGTCTAAAAAGTGGCAGTTCCGACTATTGCTCAAACTAAACCTCTGAAGACTCTCAATAACTGATGATATGATGAACATTCAAGTACGAAAAACCTCCTTTCAATGATCATTGACGTTTGGTAAATCCTTCGTAGCTAAAATTGTAGCTGCATCAAGTGTCTGCCTACAGTTGATATGGAGTAGGAAAACTACAAACCTTGATGCGCGTGTTTCGTTCAAATGAATCTGACTCTGTCTCATTTAAAGGCTAACACACATCTGCAAAAGCTGGCATCTCTAAAAACTAATAGATGAGTTTTATTTCCGCCCATAAACCGGATGTTAACCTTTCCATATCATTAGTGAGCAAACAAGAGCGTATGTGATACATAAATTTCGCAATATTGTGCCCTACTTATGAAAAACCTTTTTCAACCTCATAGTAACGATCATCGATTGTAGTTCAAGCAAGCAATAATACTTTTTGATTTTATGAAGCTACAAAACAATTAATCTTCTCCAGTGTTTCATAAAAGTAAATATTTTACAACATTTCTCTCTTCTCTCAGAAACGTACTAAATTATGAACACAATATTTGATGTGAAAAAGAAGTGCCGATGCTTCGATTGCCGCCGCGATCAGCCAGTGCAGCCTCACGTCCTCCAAGAAATTCGCAATGTTCTTCCAACTGACCCTGAAAGTAAGTGGAAAAAAGAATTTTTGTGAGATACGATAGCAACTATTGAGGAGAAATAAACAGATGATTAATTATCCCTGCTCTAAACCCATAAGTATCTACTTGTTCAGACTTTAAACGGATTTTAACAACGCCTCCTAAATACTGAATGCCTACTACATTTGCTTCGCTACGGCAGACATTGGTTCCACTTTAAGCACCACCTTACTCCGATCCGATTATACCGTTGTTATGGTGATAAAACCAAACAATATTCGAATTAAATTTTTTGATTGGCTATTTTTTTATTTAAATTTAGAAATTAACCAATCATGAATTTCTCTTGTCTCGAAGAACTGTGATAGATGGCAGTGCGTAGTGAACCAAGTTAGAAATTTTGCTCTGTGTTAAAAACCCGAAAGCTGTATACATTTAGAATAGAGGAGGCGTTGGTTTTAACTAGCTTAATTTTTTGGCGGTATTTTTGTATTTAAATGGAACTTTTAAAACATCTCTGGTGCCAAGATTTTTAAAACTCGCCGCGACCACGCTACAGAAACTGAAGAATTAAATCGAAGATGGTAACTATAAAATCAAATACATTGGACACCTCGACCATTTAAAAAAAGAAAATTGTCATCTTTCATGATTATTACTTAAAATTTACGTATAAAACCTTTTTTACTCTTTCTTACCTTGCTAAATCTCTCTTGGAATACTTCTAAATGTCAGATCAGTAACATAAAACAATATCACAAAAAACTAAAACCCATTACATCCATTAATCAACGGTATGAAAAATTAAATTACAATTCAAAGAAAAAAACTTGGACGAATTATATTCTTGATAACTCTTTTCAATTGTCGGCATTTTTTATGCCAAATATTATGCACTAATATGTTTTGGCAATGCAAATATTGCCAGAAAAAAATAGTATACGGATATCGGGAGAAAGGTCGTGAGAGAATTTGTAAATAGAGATCTAATGCAAAATTTCGTGAACACGATAACCAATTCAAAGATCTTATTCTGTCCTTAACTTTTAATTCACTTGTAAAATACATATTAGTTTTGCATCATCAAGTGCATGCGATTAGTGCAAACTGCCAACGCCCCAAAAAGGCAAATTTTTCTCTTTTCAAAAGCATTATTTTTGTTTTATGAAAATTTCAAAGGAGACAGTTATGGTACAGTCAATTTGGTTTATAATCATTTCATTTCATTTTCCCATTTTGGACAAGCTTTAACGTACTGCCGCTATTGTGCTAGTACATTATAAAACAGAAATACGTTTATATTTCCTCTAGAATATAGACACGAATCGTACAGTTGAACTATTCCAATGAATGTCAGCTAAGTTTATATGCACATTGCACACCTAATGTAACTATAAGATTTCTTTTTTTTTTTTTTTTCAAACTAATATTTTGGTTGATTTTGTTATTTATAGCTGATTTCTTTAATAATGTATTTTTCCTTTTCTCTTAAGAGCGATGCAGACTGCGGAAGGAGCTGTATTATCTTAAACCTTTCTCAAATGATTCCTGGACAAAAGATTGGAAATCGGTGACTCATCGAGACTTTACTTTTCGACGCGACTTGTGGTCAATAGAGTTTCCTGAAAAGGATCCCAAATATCCACCAACAGATTATGTTTGCGACAAATGGTGTGAAAGGAAACATGATTGTCCTACTAGTAGTATGTATATATATACAATAATATTTCTACTAGAATAAATCGCTTGTAGTTCACCAAAGAAGATAGTATGATAATTAAGAAGAGACAAGTTTCATCAGTACACAGTACACAGCTTAGAATGAATAGCGTTAAATGTACCTCCTATTTCATCTCCACAAATTTTTTATTTGAATTTTATCATCAAGAAATTATATATTTATATTATTTTATGCTTCTTAGTGCGAATCAAGCTCTCATAGAAAGTTTTTAATTTAAAGAACTTTTTTTATATTTTATTCACCGGTTAACTTCGATCTAAATTTCCAAGAATATGTAATCTATACTCACTGCAAGATTTATAAACTACAGTTGTACTCTTAATTTAAAACAGGAAAAGAAAATGTTTTAGCATGGTAATTTAGCAAAAATACTATTTCAAAAAGTATTTTTGTTTAAAACAGTGAGTAACCGCCTCTAAGCAAGGGCTAAGGCAGGAACATGCAATACACCGCCAACTCGTTCATTTCGATCCATGGACTGCAGTTTCGAGCTTATTATTCCCTCATCAGCATGGAATCCCAAGAAGCACACTTCGTTTTATAAACGTTGTAAAATGTTTATCAACGTTGTGACAACCGCTTAAAAACGTTTATAAAACGTTTAAACGTTATTTGTGCTACCTGGGATACTAAAGTGAACTAGTTGGAGGCAAAAATCCTCTTATCGCTCGCTGGCATTCTAATTTCACATTAGCTACCAGTTTTTTTCGGCTCTCTTTGCTCTATAAAAGGATTTTTGCCTCCAACTTGTTCACTTTCGTGCTCCATGCTGATGAGGGCATAATAACCCCGAAACTGCAGTCCATGGATCGAAATGAACGAGTTGGCGGTATATTGCATGTATTTTTGTTTGTTTCTTTAATACTTTATAAAACTACGAAAGTAAAGCATCATTTCATTTTCTTTTAAATCGGCGAAAAATACCAATTTGCTTTGATCCTGTTCAAAAAATTACCGTTAAAGAAATCAAATTTTTGAATTACTACCGTCAAGCGCTTGTCGGCTAGTCTGCATATAAATAATTTTCTTTTGTAGCCACAAAACGAATTGCCAAAATGCCTAGAGCTGAAGAGGAGTGCAGAAGAAATTACGCGGCCCCTAGAGCGTGCACCAGCATTCACGAGCAGGATTATATTTGGGACGAAGATTATAGGACTCGAGGACCATTCCCAGGATGGTGTCTGAGAGGTGAGAGTGAGTGAGTGCACCTACTGACTGCCGTAGAATGACTGCCAGGGTCTTTTCGTAAGCCGGCAGTAGGAGTCGGTGTCCAAATTTATTCAAGACACCAAAACATTACATGCAATAAAAATAATACAAGACACATAACTTGGTACAATATAAAAACAGCAAGACAAAGGACTTGCAAAACACAGAGATATGAAAGGATGATAATACGAAACAAACAGAATAATAAAACATAAATAAATAAAAAAACAAAGGCAAATTCACTAAGTGAATGAAAAGGTGTTCGCAAAAATATTATGGGCTAAGATCACGTGTTGGACGGAAGATTGTATAAAAGGGGGTAAGAGAGGGAAATTTAATCAGATGTCATGTATAACAAAAGAAAAAGTGATTAAGGGTGAATTTTAGTTGAGGTAGGGGACGAGCAGGGTCTTGTTGGCTTTAAGAAAGTTTAATAGTTTTAACATGCATCTGTGAGCTTTAAAGTCAAAACTAGGTTTGATGTTTCAAAAAAAAAGATAGTTTCATCTCAAATGTCTGGGAAATGAGTTTAAAAGCGTGTTAATTTCTTACTTTTCCCCCCTAAGCGTGCAAATGGTTTTTTATTTTGGAGTTTTGACTAGCTTTAAACTGATTTCTTAGTATCATGGAAAAACACAGGAAAGGAAATTTAATCACAGGTACTAAGTTTTGCTAGTCATAAAAACAGAATCAAGGAGAGAAATTACAAATCCTTTTTTAGCTTGTTTTTAGAAGTACAATGCGTATGTTAATTATGTACTCAAAAATAAATTGCAAGTGTTTTATTTTCAAAAAAAAAAAATATTGACTTGCACACAATTAGCATTTTATTATATTGAAGTAGCAACGAAATCGTTACTTGCATAAATAGATGTTTAGAATTATATTTAAAATTCAGTAAAAAAACGTTGTATAATATAGCTTTATGTAACTTGGAATCTCTAAACGAAAACAATCATTTTCAGAAAAGTTCTCTCTTTCGAGTGAAACTATTTTTTTTTAATTTTCGAGCAAGGTTTCACTACCAAAATTCCAAAAAAGTACATATTCTTACTGTTTTAATTAATATCTCTGGTAGTTTAAGTCCTACAAACACGAGATATTACTAAGCACATTATGGATCAAATTGCCTTTCGAAAAAAAAAAAACATACTACTGAAAATCGTTGGAAAAAAAAAGGATGATAAAAGGTCACTTAACAGTACAATTCCATAATGAGATTGATAGCGTACAACATAGTGTGACACATTGTCAACGCCGAGAAAGAGATGAATTATTTATAAGCACTTCGGCACATTTCCATCAGTTATCCATTTTTATTAGGCATTAAAATTAAAAGTTTAGTTCTGAAGTAAATGTAAATTTTTTTTCTTAATTTAATTACACCATTATTATACACTAAAATATACTTATTTTTTAAAAAAAATGCCCTTAAAAACTAACTTAAGTTAGGCAGGAATTCAATGGAAACACGGACGATCGCAAATCACCAATGCAAATCGCCAAATTCCTATTACTTTGGATTGATTCGCAGTGAAACGTTACAATCGCTACAAGATACAATTCTATCGTAATTCGACTTCCAGTAGGGATTGCAAATTGCGATCGCCTCGAAGCGATTGCAATGGTGTTTTACTTGAATTCGGCCCTTAGTGTTAATCAATTAAACAGTAATGGAAAACACATCTGAAACCTTAATTTTCAGGATTGAGGTGGCACTATAAACTTCTATTGTAATAAATTATACGAGTTATTTAATTTTTTTAAAAGTCTATAGTTTTTCCTGCAATGCGCAATTTCTCTATGCGCAACTAATGATAATTTTCTCTAATAAAAATGTGACCCTGAACCACAATGGTTAATATACACTGCGAAAAATGAATTGTTACTTTTACAGTATAATACTGACAGCCGAGGTTCTAATTTAAAACTAAAATGCACTGTAATAAACTGTAAAACTAACAATTTTAGTTTCTTACAGTAAAGTAAGAAATTTTGCAGTTTATTACCTGAAAATTTAGCTGTATTACAATGTAAAAACAACAGTATAATATTGGCAGCAGAGGTTCCATTTAAAAGTGTAAAATGCATGACAATAAACTGTAACTTTAGCAACTTTACAGTTTTTTACTGTTAAATTAGCAATTTCAGTTTCGTACTGTAAAGTTAGCAATTTTAGTTCATTACTGTAAAATTAGCAATTTTCACGGTTTATTACTATACAATTAACTGTATTATACTGCAAAAACAACATTCATTTTTACTTCCTTTTACGTAGTAAAGGAAGTATTGTGATCGCGAAAAAAAAATCACTCAAATTTGAGTCTAACTTTTAATTTTGCTCACCCCCGAAGGAATGTTTCGTAGTTTTTTCGACCTGTCAGCACGTACATATGTACCTACCAACATATAAGCAGCCGAAAAATCCTTTTCAACCACCCCGAGTTGATTACGACGAGTTTTCTCGTGACGTCTGTATGTACGTGTGTGCGTATGTATGTATGTGGGTCGCATAACTCAAAAACTATATGCCGTAGAAGCTTCTAGCTTGGTATGTAGGCTCTGAGGATGGTCTAGTTGTGCACCTCCCCTTGTGGTTGCATTTGAATGTTCCCAAGGGGGTGTTTTACCCCTTTTTGGGGTAAATCAGTGTTAATTTCAATGCAGACTCAAGTGATATGAATTGGCACGACCACTTGGCGATATATCACCAAGCTCTTGGTCGCCAAGTGTTTGACGCCAACTTGGCGATATATCGCCAAGTTGGCGACAAATTTGGCGCAAAAAATATTTTTTGAATTTGGGTTCAATTTGGCGCTATTGGCGATATTTCGCGAAAAATCCACTGAATTATGTTAAAATCGGCGATATTTAGAAAATGAATTATTGTAAAACATTTGTTTTGCATTTTTTCGTGGCAAACTATGGGTGCAAATGTTCGAATTGCTATCTTACTCCTAGCACTATTTTAACACTAAGGCATCAACAAAGAAATTTACACGTAAAAGGAAGTAGTGTGGGACCCATACCAGATTTTTTACATTGTACTAGCTTGTATTTGAAACTCCGATCCCCACACAGCAACATTTCTTATGAAGAGAAAATGTCATTGTCTACAAAACGAACGACTTCATCTTGCCTCAAACTAATGATCTTTCAGTTAAAATTTATAACCGACATCATGGCATAGATATTAAATTTCTGTGACTGAGAAATCTCAGAACTTTAATTTGAGAAATCAGGGAGTAACCTGAAGGCATTGCGTTACACTGCAACTTGTTCTAAACTGACGTTCTCATCTATTGAATGAAATGTAACCGTATTTGAGTGGGACAAATGTATGCATTGGATTTCATTCATATGCGGCGATTAATATGATCCTTGACGTTTCAAAATTTAGTATAAATGTTATGTTATTAGTAATTTCAAAAGTGTATGGAATGGAATTAAATGATTGAATTTCATTCTAGATTCCTAAATGGCGTGTGTATCCATAGTTAGATGGAAAACCAGTGAGCAGTTTAAGAAGAAATGTAAAATGTCGTTTTCGCAAAAAAAATCGCATTTTATGGATTGTAATTAATCTTTTCGAATAGAAATACAGCGGTAAGCAAATTGGCCGATTATCAATTACCGATTATTAGGCTGTTGACAAATCGGCCCAGACAAATAATGATCAGGATGAATATTTTTATTACTACCAAATTCACCGTCAATGTTTTTTACTTTCTTTTAGAATTCTGACTTCAGAAATTCAGAAGTTACTATTTTATTTCTAAGAGAAGATTTATTTTTTCCATTTTCTTAATCTTCCAAAAATAAATTCATTCAGGAAGTGTACATCTAGGTCTAACGTTTGTGGAAATAGAGGTCCTGCCGGTTGGACGTGAATAAGCTGTATTTAGTATATAGGAATAGTTATATAGTATGCGTAATTTCTGAAAAAAAATCTATTTTCAATTTTCAGGTGATCCGCCACATTTTAAAGATGAAGACCGAGGATAAATTAGAACTAAAGTCAATGAAATTCTGTTCATTTTATTGAAAAATTACATCTTTGAACTCAAGTTTCTTTCAGATATTCATACATAATAAACTTTAGTAGTCAAAAGAAAATAAAACCCATTATCATAAACATAATTCGTTGTTTGATTTGTTTTTAAAAAAAATTATGTGACACATTATCAAAAAATTTACCAGTTAACACTTTTTTATAGTTTTAAACTGTCTATTAATGCACATTCAAAACGTTGAAGATATTAAAGCTCATATCAAAGAAGTATAATTGATTTAAACATAAAATGACATTATCAATAATTTAAGAATAAAAAAATAGCTGAGAGTAAACTTCTTACTCACAGCTTGCGTTTAAAAAAACGGCTAGTAAGACCAAAGTTATAAGCCCCCCCCCCTTCCCGCCCTCCTCCCAACCCTATTTTCTTTTCTTTTTTTTTTTTTTTTCTTTTTTTTTTTTTTTTTTTTTTTGCTAAAAGGATGAGAAATAACAAGGCATTGTTTTTCATCATTTAGCGAAATTATTTCTAACCACAGTGGGAAAATAATAAACTTTCTTCGGCCCAAATTATTACTTCCTGTTGGTCCTCCCCCCCCCTCACCCGCTGAATAGGTGGATTTTTGATCGAAAAGTGTGCATGTTTTCCAATTAAGCTTTTGACTCTGAAATACTTATTTAAGTCAGTGCTAACAGTCTAAACTTATAGCAGCCATATTGCACGACGCTAGTCACACTCTGATCTATGAAGGAATAACTCTTCTACAGGGAAATATAATGATGAAATTTGATGCGACCTCAGAGTCTCGGTGAGCAACAGAGAGTGAGTTGCTTTCTTGGTAGTGTTGCAATCATATTGCCACAAGAGTTTAATAGGTCATACTGAGCCAAATCATTGACAAAAATCCTAAAAGGAAGAGAAAAAAGCATATCGATTAACTGTAAAAAACAGGTATCTACCAAGTGATAAAAACTTGAAACATTTTGTATCAAAATTTCCGGAAGTACACCAACATACGAAATGTTAATTCTTCATGCATAAACTCATCATTGAAAGAAAATGACCTACGAATGAATAAACCGTTTCCGATTCTAGGATGTATTGTACACTTTTTGAAATTGCTTCAAGTAAAACGATTCCGAAGTGTGGATATCACTTGGTTCGATTCCAGTTACGGTCTCCAATATAAACACCACCTCTTTAGTGCCTAAACGTTTACCCGAAGAACCCCATGAAAGTCTGGAATGAACGAGCACCATTCTTTCCAACAAGCATCTTCTCTCGAAAATTCCCTCTCAATATCCGCTACGAAAATAAACATCCCAATCCTTCTCCACACCCTGGAAACCCAACGTGATACGAAACCCCTCAATGCGTAGGAGTCGGAGAGGTGGAACCATTAGCATGTTTGTTGTGTGTGTGTGTGACTGTTGGACGGCGTCACACGTCTTTTTTTCTCGTTGAGAAAGAGAGAGGAAGAGTTTTCTGGCAGAAGGTGAATGGGTAGCGTCGAAGGAAGAAGTCCTCCAAGTAGGGAGGAGAGTTGAAGAGGAAAAAAAAATCCCGAAACAAAGGGACAAATTAATGGCAATGGTGAACTGCCGATTAGCTGGCACTCTTCGTGGCTTCATCATTGTTGTCTTTGTTGGGCTGACAGTCGCGCTGCCGAAAGTCATCCAGATTGGTGAGTTTTGCAACTTCGCTTGACTCCTCTTATTACCACGCTTTGATCTTTTGTAGTCTTAGAAGTTATGGTCAGTACAGAAGTGTTGTCAGGGGTGCCCCGGTGAGATTTCATGAGAAGTCACTACGATCTCCCAAAAATTTGCCTTTTCCGGCAATTTTGTCTGATGATTCGGCGAGCTTAAAGACGACACAATTGAAGGGCAAGTGGATAAAGGTGACTTGTGACATTTTTTTTTCTAATTTCTAGAAAAAGCTTTAAAAAAAGTGGTGTGTTTTTTTTAATGGATTTTTAAGGGGACATGATACTAATGGACTTATCCCCTTCATCCATGGTAAAAAGTAAGTTTCAAAAATTGTCACATAGCACCTTTATCCACTTGCCCTTCAATTTCAAATTATAATTTTAGAATGCCCAAATATTCCTTGTGATTTGGGGTACATAAATGATAAACTCATATGTGCTTACGTGAATTTTATCACTTAACAAAGTTTGGTGTTCTATTAGGCGAATTGAGAATTTTCGCCTTCTAAAAATTTAACCTCGAGGCGCCCCAGAGTGTCATCACATTTCACATATGATCTTCACTTGACACATTACACAGTGCTTCATACTCACGTGAGGCTTTCAGGCCAACAACTCCCCTACCTAAAGATTCCCAACATTTGCAGCATTGAGATTTATAGAGTTTAGAAACCGAGCTCAATGATGTGAATGTGATTCACATCGTTCCCTATGAGATGAATGCTTTCAGAAAATCTTGATTTTCCAATTATTTCTAATTGCGGAGTAGACACTAAAACAACTTATTGAACGTTCTTGCTTTTGAATATTTTGTTAAACTGAGCACTATGCTACCCTTGTTGCTCGAAAAATGGTCTTAATATAAAAACCATATGTTTAAAATCTACAGTGCTCAATTCCAAATGTAAAGCGTTCAAATCATTGCGGATGTGATAAATTCTTTCAGAGTTTCTGATTATTCATTATTTTAAAATGCGCACTGAAATAGTGTATGGCACGTTCTTAGTTATAAATTTTTTGTGCAACTGAACACTATGCTCCACCCATATTGCTCTAAGAATGTGGCTTAAATGTAAAAAACGTTCATTAAAAAGTTAAGTGATCAATTTCTTTAATCTCGACCAAACATATTTTCATTTTAATAAATTCCTTCCATCAAGATTTTACGATATTTTGTATGATATAGTAATAAAACATATTATAAAAATTAAAAAGCAGAAAATAAAAAGGAAAGAACTCATGGATGTTCACCAATTTTCATCATTTATAAACCGATATCTTCCACCATTTCATGACGTTTTTCATTAAATTTTTTCATTATACATTTCTTTTTAGAATTTTAGAATTTATGATCCGTTGAAAAACAAAAAGTGCGCACATAGCTTAAGGATAGACTGAATTTTAATCAGACAAAATTGGCTCAAGCAAGCTGCTACAAGCAAACCGTAACATGGGTACCGAGAAAACGCAAGCTTTTATGTACAAGAATGTGATTCATTCTTAAAGAAAAATATTCAACTGCCTATTCAACGAAAATTTTCACGATCCAGGGAAAATATTCCGCAATAAACGGAAAACTAGATATTTTCGCTTAATATTTGTCTTCAGCTATCAAAATAACTGGCTATGCAAATTGATGCGTGCTTGCTTGTTCCGTTTGAGGGTAAAGGGAAATTATATGTGCTTGTATAAACTTTCAGTTATGTTTTTCAAGCAAACGTGACTGTCGGTAGCCCCTTTTGAGGAATATTATATTTACTTTAAAGTGAAATAACATTTTAGTAACTCAAGATGAATAAATGTAAGGCATAAGTGACTTAGACCATTTTTACAGTAAATGGTATGAAATACGTTCGCTGTTAATGCGATTGACTGAAATGAAAACCTTCTCATGTGAACCACACACTTGGACGCCTATTAAAAAACGATTTGTTTTATTTCTTCAAAAGAAGTGGTACGTGCGTTATTAATAATACTTCTGAAATGTATTTCTGTTGCACTCTCTTAACATAGAGCTTGGCACTTTCAACTTTAAAGATAGACGATGTTCTTGTTTGCCTTTTAGATATGAAATTGTACAACTAGAAGAATGTAACCCCTAAACTAACAAAAATACAATCTAATTTTGCCTTAGGGAGCAAAAAACCTTTTAGACACTTACGCTACTACACTGTAAAAAATAAACTGTTGCTTTTCCGTATAATACTGACAGCAAAGGTTCCAGTTTAAAACTGTAAAATGCACAGTAACAATGGCAATTTACAGTTTATTACTGTAAAATTAGCAGTATTACTGTTTAATACTGTGAAATGAGAAATTTTCACAGTTTATTACTATAAAATTAGCTGTAATATACTGGAAAAACAGCATTCATTTTTTACAGTGCATTCAAAGAAAATAAAAACAACGTAAATAGTCACAAATTTACAGGAAAACTGTATAACGTGTTTCAGGGTTAAAAGGCAATGCGAAATAAGTGACTTTATGGATTCAAAGACATACCACTCCAAACCAATGCAGAAAGTATCTGTGCAGATTTTTTCCCTCTAACACTTTTGCCACTGATTCTATAAGAATTTCACTAAATATCGCGGAAACTGACCCCAGATTTGAAATATTATTTTTATCCTCAACTTGACGACATAACGTCAAGAAATTTGTTCGAAATTAATGCAAACATAAAATGCTTTTCTTTTGGTCGGGGGTGCCTCTAATTACTGCCTCGAGTGAAACTCTTGCTAGGAACACTTTTGAATGAAATTAAAAAACCAATACCATATTTTAAATAAAATGACTGCTATGTACCAAAGTATATTCATTAATTATTATAATGTAGTATGTGAGTATTGATATTTTTACTTTACATAAACTTTCCTTTAAAATTAAAGAAAAAGATATGAATCAAATACTGCACTGTTGGAAGATTAAGATAATATCAATACAATGAGCGAAATACGTTGAAGCACAAATTTTCGCAAAGCTTATTGTCATTCAAAAGATATTAGTGTCCTTAAGCTTGACTATCAAACCCGAATATCGATGCTCAGTAAAAATAAATATTTCTACAGCGTAATACAGCTAATTTTATAGTAATAAAGTGTAAAATTGCTAATTTTACATTAATAAACTGTAAAATTGCTAATTTTACATTAATAAACAGTAAAATTGCTGCTTTACAGTAATAAACCGTAAAATTGCTAATTTTACAGTTTATTACTGTGCAGTTTACAATTTTAAAATGGAACCTATGCGGAGAGTATCGTACTGTAAAAACAACACTTTGTTTTGCAATGTGCCTCTGCGATGTCGAATTGCTAATTCTTCGTTTCAGACGCCTACTTAATTTCCTTCTGGGAGATTTTGAAAATGGCAGGCTGGTAACAGCTGCGTTCTCATTAAAAATTGTTCACTGCCTTCCTAAGAAGGCGCATCCCACAGATTGGATACTACTGTGACTGTTATACAACCGATACTTTAATAAAATCCACAATAAGAAACATATTCCACAACTCTAGAAATTTTGCAAACAAACAAAAAATACACTGCAAAAAAGGAACTGCTGTTTTTACAGCATAATTCTAGCAGCCGAGGTTCCAATTTAAAACTGTAAAATGCACAGTAATAAATTGTAAAACTAGCAATTTTAGTTTCTTACTGTAAAGTTAGCAATTTTACAGTTTATTGCCGTAAAATTTAGCTGTGCTATACTGTAAAAACAACAGTATAATACTGGCAGCAGAGATTCCAGTTTAAAACTGCACGGTAATAAACTGTAAAATTAGCAGTTTTAGTTTAGTACGGTAAAGTTAGCAATTTTATTGTTTATTACTGTAAAATTAGCAATTTTTACAGCTTATGACTATAAAATTAACTGTATTATACTGTGAAAACAGCATTCATTTTTTACAGAAATGAAAAGAAACTAATTAATTTGCTTACAAAATGATTGTTCTTTATTTAAGCAATACTTTCTTGAACGCGATTTGCTCAGGAAGAAATATTTACCAAATATGTAAAATATTTTTTAGTGCATCTAGCAACTCTCTTTGAAAAAAAAATTGTGAATGACTTACGCTGCTTTATCTACTCATGTCATTTCTTCTGAAAAAAAAAGGTACACTTTTTTCTTCAAGACGTATTCTTAACTTACCTTCAAACTTTATCCAGGTCTGGATCTGACAGCAATTACTTAGAGATTGTGTGTCAGCTTCTGTTTCCTTGCTCTAAAGCTCTTGGCTAACGAAGTGTTTCTATGAAAGCCCTGAGTCGAAGAATGTAAATAACGCGATGCAGAAATGAGACAAAAATGTGTAGAAGTTTTGAAAATATTTATCTGCAACATAAATAAAAGTTAAAGAAGAAATGACTAACGTTTCGCACCTCTA
The DNA here is from genome assembly GCA_038373865.1 of Uloborus plumipes. NCBI lineage: Eukaryota > Metazoa > Arthropoda > Arachnida > Araneae > Uloboridae > Uloborus > Uloborus plumipes. The sequence continues at coordinate 1,012 of JAXGGA010000543.1, read as the reverse complement.
GTACAATGAGGTCATAACAAAGCGAATAATCAAATTATAGTTTTTAAAAACTAAAAAATACGCTTTTAGAGTTAATCAAACTAAAAATAACTATCATTCGCACTAAAGGTTAAAATAATATTTTTCACGATATCCTAACTGATTTCTCTCTGATTTTCAAAACTATTAAGTATCCGCTAAGTTTACATGCACTTATGATACATCTACATGTAATGTAGTTTAGCCTTTCGTATCAATAATAGTATTAAATGTATTACTTTTACATTTGAAAAGAACATGTTTATCTTTTATTCAGAGTTACATACAAACAACTAAAACACATCAACGTATAACATAGTTTAGCCTTCAGTATTAATGATAGTATTAACTGTATTATTTTTATATTTGTAAAGAACGTGCATTTTATCTTTTATTCAGAGTTACATACATACATACATACATACATACAAACAAACAAACAAACAAACCCACATGTGAAACTAATAAAAGCGTATTAAAAAGTACAAATCGCAGTAAATTCCAAATTATCTGTGTTTTACTGAGTTCTTCGTATGCTAAAATCATGCTTATTTTGCGTTAATTTAAAAAATTTTCAAGATAATTCAAATAATAGCCTCAGTTTCCACACACACACAAGTTAATTCCCATAAGTATTCCTTGACTTTTGTCACCTTATGTCAATGAGAGCCTTCAGAAACATTGCCTGCCATTCATATGATTCACATAAAAAATCAAAAATATTATACTCTTCTGACCTGGTTATGCATATTCAAATTAGTCAAAATTGGTAAGAGATAGTTTTCATCCTGAAATAGTTGAATTTTTTGTTAAGAAATCCAATTCTCGAAGCATTGAAGTACACCTACACTGTAAAAAATGAATATTGTTTTTGCAATGTAATACAGCTAATTTTACAGTAATAAACAGTAAAATTACTACTTTTACAGTTCTAAACTGCGAAATTACAAGTTTTACAGTTTATTACCGTGCATTTAATAGTTTTAAAATACAG